>CM057097.1:30336049-30646049 GCA_029959045.1 Taenioides sp. WSHXM2023 | reverse complement strand
GTGTGGGGACCTGCATTCATTATGGGGCAGAAGTCTAGTCACCAAGACGTAAATCCTTAACTAGTCGATCAAAACGGTCTACAGGAGACATGTGCTTTTGTCTGCTTTATAGTTCTGATCTATGACACCTGTGGATCATTATGTTCTGTTTCTCAGCAGACCTGTTCTACAAACTCAACTTCTCTCAACTTTTATCCATGTTATAGTAGCTTCTGCTCATTGACCTTCTGACGTTGTATTTGGAGTAATTCGTACATGTTTGAGAATCTTTAATCTCTTATTTTCAAGACGTCCACTGTGACACGCCCACTGTGACACTCCCACTGTGACACGCCCACTGTGACACGCCCACTGTGACACGCCCACTGTGACGTCACTTCCTTCTCCAGTTCGATGTTCTTCATGGTGACACTCGTAGGTTTGGGCAGCGTCGCGTCGTCGTTTTGGTCCAAATGTAAAAAAACGCTCTGCTCTAGTGCAGCTGTCCACAGGAGGGACCACAGCCTGGTTTAGACCTGGTTTAGACCTGGTTTAGACCTGGTTTAGACCTGGTTTAGACCTGGTTTAGTCCTGGTCTAGTCCTGGTCTAGTCCTGGTTTAGTCCTGGTCTAGTCCTGGTTTAGTCCTGGTTTAGACCTGGTTTAGTCCTGGTCTAGTCCTGGTTTAGACCTGGTTTAGACCTGGTTTAGTCCTGGTCTAGTCCTGGTTTAGTCCTGGTCTAGTCCTGGTTTAGTCCTGGTCTAGTCCTGGTTTAGTCCTGGTTTAGTCCTGGTTTGGTTCAGCTCCATTGGACTCCACAGTTTTCTAAAGCTGAAGTCATCGCACTTGTTTCTTTTCTGAAGTCGTTTTCGATCAATATTGAGATTTAAAATGTCACAATTAGAACAGAAGGATCCACAGGGGTCAGAGGTCAGAAGTACCGAGCTCACACAAGCACAATACGGCTGATTTAAACATTACAATATTGATCTAAAATACCCGCTGACTTCCAGGTTGGAATATGAATCCAGCACAAAAACGAGCCTCTGCTGGCGCCTCCTGTGGACAGACGGGAAAATGACCACACAGCGCGGTCCAAACCCGGTCACTGATTAAGAAAATACAACTGTAGAACAAGGGAAGTAAAGAGCGATAGCCGTGGACCAATGACGGTAAAAACGGGAACGGTAAAAACGGGTACAACGGATACATGAGAAAAAAAGATTATTCAAACAGGTACGACTCTGAGCAGCTGGAGTTCGAGTCCCACTCAGCACACGCACACACACACACACACCGACACACACACACACACACACACACACACACACACACACACACACACACACACACACCGACACACACACACACACACACACACACACACACACACACACACACACACACACACACACACACATGAATCTCCACATTGTCGCTGTCTGCAGACACTCGTCTAGTTAATACTGGGGTTTTTTCCACTTTGGAGTCACAGACGGCGGATCATTCCCTCTGGGTTTGTCCCACACTCAGTCCCTGCAGACCACAGTGTCCCTGTCTCCGGTCCCAGAGTCTCTGATGGACCAGGGTCTCTGTGGAGCCAGGACCTGTCTCTGTCTGAAGTCTGTCCCCTCCCCGAGTCTTTGTGTCCGCTCTGAAACCCAAGGCCCTCTCCGTCTTTCTCCTCCTCTCTCCGTCTTCTCCCGGGACAGCACAGTCTGGTCTGGCTCGTCTGCAGGTCTGGAGGTATGCGGCCGGTATGCGCTGGCCGCTCCTCTTTGTGCCTCTGTGAAAGTCCCCGATCTGGGACATAATCGCTTCAAAGATCCCCCCACACACACATACACACATGCACGCACACACACACACACACACACACACACACACACACACACACACACACACACACACACAGACACACACACACACACAAAGACACACACACACACACACACACACACACACACACACACACACAGACCTCCTCCGCCTCCTCCTCCTTCACCTTTCAGACGGGGCTTCCATAGAGCTTTGTACCGGCCCCTCACCTTTGCTCCGTGTGGGTCTAATGACGTCCTCAGACCTTTTCACGTTATTAAATTTTCTCTTTAAATGTACGGAGTGGCACAGTATGTTGAGTCTGTGCCCATAAATCAGAGGGTTGCTGGTTGAAATCTCACCCAGCTGCTTAAAGATGAAAAATGCTGAGTTTCAGGTGGCATCACAACATCATACGGAGCTCAACAGTCCTGCCCACTACGAAGGCCACTGATGTGCAGAAATAGATTTCACATTGATTTTTCCAAGACTTTTTGAAATACACGAGGCTTTAGAGATGACAAAAATATGAATATAAAGTGCTGAGACATGACACATCTTCTGCTCCACAGGTGTGATGTTCCAGCTCTGGATCCACAGTCAGACCTACACCGTTCAGGATGAGCTTAACGCAGACCGTCCCTCTCTCAGAGTCGTATTTGGATCATCTTTATTCTCCTTATTCAACACGTCATTGCTCAGATCTAACCCCGTTTTCACCTCCACTGGTACATACATGTTCTTTTTTTTTTTTTAACTTTATTGCCAAAAGTGCAAAAATCACAGGCAATTTACAATATAACAAACAATAACAAGTGTCGAGACTGGACTCTAAACCCCAGTTAAATGTAAATAAATACAGTAAACAGATGAGACTTACAGAGAAAAAGAAAACCAAAGCAAAAAACCACAAAGCTCAACCAAACAGAGATGGCACGTGTGACCATCGCCTTAAAAATATCCATTTTAAATTGAAATCGGGCAGTCAGACACTCCATCTGACAGATATACTTTAATTTTTGTGTCCATTGAACAATTGTAGGTGGAACTGTCTTAAGCCATTTCAGGGTCACTATTTTCCTTGTCACCAACAAAAGTAGATGTGATGTGTCCTGTTGATCCTCAGTGAGTTTCTAGGATACAAACAAAAATACCTGAGGGTCCATTAGGATCTCTGCTCAGTGCCATCGATCTTCTCCTTGATACTCTCCCAAAATGTTCTTCTTTTCCGGCAGTCAAAAAAATATGGGTGTGGTCTCCAACCGTCCCACATTCTCTCCAGCACTTGTCGGTGGTGGGAGTCTTAATCATAAACGTCTTTAACAGGGTTCTGAGTGTGTGCCAGTGTAATCTGCAGCTGTCCACAGGAGGCGCCGACAGCCTGCGGTGCTTTGCTGTGGCGTTTACGGTGCCGTACGGTAAAGGGAAGGATGGAAATCTGCTCCTAAAACCTCACTGGGCACCACAATTTACCAACGCGGAAGTCAGCGGAACTGGTTCTTTTATGAAGTTGTTTTAGATCAATATTGTGATTTAAAATGTCACAGTTAGAACAAAATGATCCACGGGGGTCAGAGTTAGAACTACAGAACAGACACACACGTTAAAGGTCTGATTTAAGGTTCATTAGGGTGACCAGATTTTCAAAATTAAAAACCGGGACACACTCGGGTTGAGATGCTGGTGTAAATAAAATTGTGAAAAGAGCAGAACTTTGTCCATTTTCGATTCACTCGTGGGTCAGTATAAACTTTTGTTGGTGCATTTTTTCACCTTATAGTCAATTCCAAGCACAGTTTTCTGTATTTTAGCTAAAGAAATGACAATATTTTCCCCTTGTCGCTGTTGGTGGGGATCAGATTGGTAAAAAACAGGGACAACTGGGACATTTCTTATACAAAACTGGGACAAATGAATGGTTTTGGATAAATCTGCTGTGACAGGGGACACAGGGCTCAAAACTGGGACTGGTCCTAGTCACCCTGAGGTTAACTCAAATTCAGAACCTCTGTGTGAGAACCACCATGTCTGGGCTGGTGTGGCTGTGAACCAGTTTGATTTGGTCTGGACTAAAGATCCAAACTGAAGGTGGTCCGTGGTTCTTCAGCTCCACGTGGACTCCAGGTGGTCTGTGGTTCTTTAGCTCCACGTGGACTCCAGGTGGTCCGTAGTTCTTCAGCTCCACGTGGACTCCAGGTGGTCCATGGTTCTTTAGCTCCACGTGGACTCCAGGTGGTCCATGGTTCTTTAGCTCCACGTGGACTCCAGGTGGTCCGTGGTTCTTTAACTCTACGTGGACTCCAGGACTTTTCATGTGAACGCTGACTGGCCTCTGGTTCAGACTAACGTGCACTACCCCAGGATCCTGTAGAACGGGTGAATATGAACATTTTAAGACCAAAATCAGGAGCAGCAGCAGCAGGTACAGAGGGAACATGGCTAAAAGAAACCCCAGTGAGACGAGCAGTGAGGAGGAACTTCATTAGATAATCAGACAAAAATATAGAGTTTCTGGGACCAATCAAAAAACGTCAGATCGGCACCAAATGAAACTGAAACAATGCTTCAACTTTTACTCCCCAGTTGAGCCGGTGAAACAGACCAACAGGTGAGAGAAGCCCACAGGTGAGGAAGAAGAAGGGAGAGGAGAGAGGTTGGAGAGGAGAAGAATAAGAGAGGAAACAAGGGACAAGAGAAAAGGAGAGAGGGAAGAAGAAAAGGGATAGAAGGGGAATGAGGAGCTTGGAGTGAGAGAAAAGAAGAAGAGATAAGAAGGAGGGAGAGGAGACAGGGAGGAGGACAGAGAGGAGCTGGCGTGGAGCCCGGAGCCTGACCACATTCTGACACATGCCCGAGAGGAGCTGCCTGTGGTGGGGCCGGCGTCTGCAGAGCGGGGCCCCTCTGCTCCAGGGGCCAACGCCGCCTGGGACTCATCCTCATCATCATGTCCTCCAGACCCTGCACACACTGTAAAGAACTAAAAGTGTCTTTTTTTTTTGTTTTGTTTTATTCACTAAATCAGTGTCAGTATGAAACTAAATGTTGTAAAATCACTCAAAGCTGCACTGTGTAACTTTTCTAGCAGATGGTACAGATGGAAATACCAGTTTTCGTTTTGTTTCACTGTGGCAACTATGGCAACATCCTTCTGATACTGACACCAACGAGTTTTGCTTCACCACAGCTTCAGATGATCGAAATGGAGATGTTTTTTCACCTGGAATTCGCTCCATCGCTGCACCCAAGGTTTTCCTTTTCCAGATTTTTATATTTAAAAAACGACACAAACCTAATATTTAGCATTTCTACAGAGAATATTTATTTTAATATTAAGCATGAAGTAAGTGAGTGTGATGTCACCTACAGCGTTCAGCTCCAGTCAAATGAAGCTCACTGAGGACAGCAATTAGAGGGGTGAATCTGGAGCCAGTTCCATATTAGGAAATAGGAAACAGAAACAGAATGGCAAAATAAAAACCCCAGGATCCTGTAGAACAGGTGAATATGAACATTTTAAGACCAAAATCAGGAGCAGCAGCAGCAGGTACAGAGGGAGGAGCCGCGCCTTTTCACTATAAAGTGAATTGGAGCCGGAGTTGGTGGAGCCGAAGCGTCCCCCATGCTCACTTCCTGTTTGGAACACGCTGGCTAGTGGGTTAGCTATGTCCATTTATATAAACAGTCTATGATTTCTGTTTTTCATCACAGTCTCTCCAAACGCTCGAGAGCAGAGGAAAAACACGTCATTCTCTTGACTTAGAAAATAAACTTTTTCAAACCTTCAAAACACAAAACAACAGGATTCCCACTCTGATAGTTTTTCATTTACATCCTGAATCAGACGTGCACGTGTGAGTATTATTAGCCCCTGTCCCAGCGGGGGGCGCTGTGTTTAAGCTAACACGTGTACACTGGCGCTCGCCGCGTTAGTTTGATGGAGCGGTTCTTTGTCTGTCAGTGTCGCTAACGACCAACGCGTCAAAACCAGCTCCCAGACGATTCTACGGCTTTAATGGTGCAATATGCAAACTGTGTCCATATTAAAACATCCTGATGGAGGAGTTCAAGTGTCTGGAGGTCCAAGTCAGGGTTTTGGTCTGGTTCTGGTTTAGACCTGGTTCAGTCCTGGTGTAGTCCTGGTTGAGATCTCTGGTCCTTCTCTCACCTGTGGAACTTTGGGTAATGACCGAAAGGACAAGATGGAGGACACAAGTGGTGGAAATAAGTTTCCTCCTCAGGGTGGCTGGGCGCTCCAGGGGGAGGAGCTCAATCACATGGGAGGAGCTCGGAGTAGAGCCACTGCTCCTCAACATAAAGAGGAGCAGCTGAGGGAAGGGCATCTGTTAGGGACGCCTCCCTGGGGAGGTGTTCATGTCCCACCAGGAGGACATGCTGGAGGGACTATGTCTCTCAGCTGGCCTGGGAACACCTCAGGGTCCCCCAGAAGAAGTGTCTTGGGAGAGGGAAGTCTGGGCCTCCTGCTCAGAGTTCTGCCTCTGTGACCTGGCCCCGGATAAACTGCAAGACACTTCCCCTACAGTGTCCCCTCTGATTATGATATATATATATAATATTTATATAAACATGTTCTGTGTCCTGTGAAACAGGTTTTGTAATTTAAAATATGCAGTAATCAGCATTTTAATATGGACTTCATTTTAATTTAATTGTATTCATTTTTTACGTCATCACTGTGATGAGATGTGATTTATCTGGACTCGTGCACATTTAGTTTTGTTCTGTTGCTAAAATGGACACGAGGAGGAAACGCAGCAGCTCAAGAGCAGTGAGAGCGTTTCAGATAAAACACTTTTAAAAAGTCAATTTCTTCAGGTAAAAATCCTGATTGACACACGAGGATCCAGGAGGCTGTGGGAGTCAGAAGATCTGAACATGATGAAGACCAAACAGCAGAGTGTGACCGTCACTAGATGGCACTCTTCCCCTTACAGAGCTGCAGGCCGGGCAGGAGCAGGCAGGAGCATGCAGGAGCACACAGGAGCACACAGGAGCAGACAGGAGCAGACAGGAGCCGACAGGAGCAGGCAAGAGCAGGCAGGAGCACACAGGAGCACACAGGAGCACACAGGAGCCGACAGGAGCCGACAGGAGTAGACATAAGGAGACAGGATCAGTGATGTAGCCGTGTGTGTGTGAGAACAGGAGCTTCTCCAACCAAACCTCCACCAGTGGAGACTCGATATGAGCCGAGTGCAGCGGGGCGGAGAAAAATATAAAACAAAAACTGATCAAAACGAGAATCAAAACGAGAATCGAAACTCGATCCGCGTTTTTCACAGGAATCAAAACTAAAAAAGTCTCATTTTCAGGACAGAGCAGAACCTTTACTGAATGTGTTTAGAACAAACTGGAACTGGACCAGAACAAGAATAAGAGCACAGAGACTAGAATACACCCATGAACCAGACCAGGACTAAACCAGGACCAAACCAGGACTAAACCAGGACTAAACCAGGACTAAACCAGGACTAAACCAGGGATTCCACATGGGAATAGAAAAGAACACTCTACCATTTAATGTGTAAAATCACAGGAGATTGTCCAAAGTTTTTTTTATTTTCATCGTGGGATCAGATTAGTATCGTGACACTAGACTTCAGCCTGTTACTCAGCTCTGCCTGTTTACGTGTTTTTAAACCTGATGCCCTTACGTGTGTCATTCTGTTTTACTCACGTTCTATACGTGAAATGGAAATGGAGTTTACTCCGAGTGTAACAGCCGAGCCGTCTGCACCGAGCAAATGACACACTGAGGGAAAGGTGGTTATGGGACGGAGGAGAGGAGGAGGAGGAGAGCCAACACACACACACACACACACACACACACACACACACACACACACACACACACACACACACACACACACACACACACACACACACACACACACACACACACACACACACACACACACACACACACACACACACACACACACACACACACACACACACACACACACACACCCACACACACACACACACACACACACACAGGAGCAAAACATCAGGGAAAACAACAGGCGGCCATGATGGAAACCCAATCTATCTGAGGCCAGGGTCAAGAGTAATGATACAGAACTGACCACCAGAGAGAAGAGGAGAGGAAAGAGGGATGAGAGGAGAGGAGAGAAGATAGAAATGAGAGAGTAGAGGAGAAGAGAGAGGGATGAGAGAGAAGAGGAGAGGAGAGAGGGAGGGAGGAGAGGAGAGAGAGGAGAGAAGATAGAAATGAGAGAGAAGAAAGAGAGGGGAGAGAGAAGGGAGGACGGAGGGGGGAGAGGAGATAAAGACAAGAGAGGACAGGGGAGAGGAAAGAGAGAGTGAGGAGAGGGAGGAGAGAGAAAAAAAGAAAGGGGAGAAAAAAGAGTGGAGAGAGAGGGAAAAGAGAGGAGGAGAGAAGAGAAAGAGGGGAGAGATGTGAGTGGGCACAGAGGAGAGAAAGGGAGGAGAGGAGAGAGAGACAAGAGAGGAAAGAGAGGAGAAAGAGAAGAGAGAGTAATGTAATGATGCCACCAAAAGCTCAATGTGGAGACGTTTTAAAAGTAAAACTCCACATTTCTGCTCCTCCACAAACATCAGAATAAACACAGACACTGAGGTTTAACTAACGAACGTCTTTAACGCTGATGCTGCAGAAGCTCCTGAGCGTCTCCGAGCGGAGCCTGGAGCACCACCTCCTCCTCCACCAACACCACGTTTTAGTGTTTTGACCCACAACGTCAGAGTGAAAGTAAAATCTACCAGAGTGTCAGTGTTTTTTGTGATGTGGAGCGTGAAAAACTTCATTAAAACAGCTCCTCACGTCTGAAAATCAAATGCTCGACGTAAATGAGATTCGACTTCTGTATTTTCTGTGTGTGATCGTCGTTTTTATTGACAAAGTACCAGACGCACCTGAACATATCGTAGCCCCGTTCACACCTGTTGCGTTCTCTGACCTGCTGGAGACTGGGACAGGAGTCTGACCTGTGTTTGTTTTCATGAGAGTAAAATCGAGTAAAATCGAGTAAAATCGAGTAAAATCAGACTTGTAGCGTCAGATCACCGTGTCCCTGTCACGCACAGACTGAAGGGACCTGAGGAGCTCTTCAGAGACACACCGTCCCAGGATTCACTTAAACACCAGCTCCTCTCACTCCTCTCCTCCGGGGCCCCCGCCGCATCTCCTCCTGGGGCCCCCGCCGCGTCGTGCCCGGGCCCCCGCTGTGTGTGGGGACAGAGCAGGGGAGGGGACGGGCCCCGGAGGACACAGGGAGATGAGGGCCATTATCACTGAAGCTCAGGTCTATGGAGACGGAGTAAACAAAGCTGTGCCCGAGCTAACGGCGTCTCTGAGGGAGGAGTGCAAACTCACCCTTCACTCTGCACACGGCCCTCTGCACATGTCCCTCTGCACACGGCCCTCTGCACGCGGCCCTCTGCACGCGTCCCTCTGCACGCGGCCCTCTGCACGCGGCCCTCTGCACGCGGCCCTCTGCACATGTCCCTCTGCACGCGGCCCTCTGCACATGTCCCTCTGCACGCGGCCCTCTGCACATGTCCCTCTGCACGCGGCCCTCTGCACATGTCCCTCTGCACACAGCCCTCTGCACATGTCCCTCTGCACACGGCCCTCTGCACACGGCCCTCTGCACACGGCCCTCTGCACACAGCCCTCTGCACATGTCCCTCTGCACACGGCCCTCTGCACACGGCCCTCTGCACACAGCCCTCTGCACACAGCCCTCTGCACATGTCCCTCTGCACACGGCCCTCTGCACACGGCCCTCTGCACACGGCCCTCTGCACACGGCCCTCTGCACACGTCCCTCTGCACATGTCCCTCTGCACACGGCCCTCTGCACATGTCCCTCTGCACACGGCCCTCTGCACACAGCCCTCTGCACACGGCGCTACACCAGTTACAAGAGCGTCATCCTAATGCAAACATCTAAACTTCACTTCCAGTTCCAGTGTTTCTGTGACCACAGGGGGCGCTGGTGATTCAAACTAAATATTTTAATTATTTGAGCAAAGCCAGTTCCAGTTCAAGGAAACAGAAAATCACCCTGCAGTGAACAGCCAGTTCGTTTCCATTGACTTGACAGAGACTTACATTTGGATTTATGCTTTGTTTATCCTTAAATAATCCTAAAGTTGTTTCTTTTTTAGTTTAAATATTTTAAATCCCATTTCCGTTCGTTTCACTTTCACATTTCACATTGGGATGGAACAGTTCTTCACAGGGAACACCCCAGGGAGGAGCCCAGTGTCCACACAAACCCTGAAACACTTAACAATAAGAATCAACACATTTACATATGTTAAGTAATATTATGTTGGATGCCCTGGTAATGTCGTATTTTTACTTTTACTTACTTATTTTTGAACGAGTGTAAATGAGGCTGTAAAGAGGAGCAGAGAAAAGTGAAATAAATGCAAAACTGTCGATAAAATAGAAAAAGTTTCGTGTTGATAAAATTAAACTCATGACTAGACTTAAAGGTGCACAGTGTAACTTTTCAGTAGTGGATTCTTCACCTGCTTGTTTCTATGGATACGTCACTGCTCTGCCTGGAATGTTCCACAGTGTGACATTAAACAGCTCTACTTTACATTTATTCAATTACAGGTGGTTTTAGAGCTCAAAAATACCTAGAAAAACAGACATTCTGACTGTGAGCGGGGTCGCCTCTCCACAGATCTGACCTGGAACTTGGTCTGGTTTGGTCTCCATGAAGACAGAACGGTTTAATGCCATACTGTGAAACATTCCAGACAAAGCAATAACATCTCCAAGTATAAGTTCCAGAATGCACCTTTAACCTACAACATCTTCTTGTGATTCACATCATATTTATCATTTAAAAATGTTATTCGAGTACAATTTTGATTTTATTTATACAGAAAATATGAGTTATGATTGAGAAACATCAGGGGCCCACGTCGTGTCCAGAGACAGTTCTGCTGGAGGTGGCCCCATCAAACTGACCCACGCCAAGGCCCCAAGAGCCCAAAAGCCCAAGGACCACCTGACCACCTCTACATCTCGTACTTGTCCATCAGAAACCAAACACTTTGACAAAACTTTACCAAGACGAGTGGGTCTGGAGCTGTGTCCTCTCGACTGACAGGCGGATTAACCAATCAGAGAGAAGCATGCTCTGTTTGTATCAAAACAAACATGGCCGCTTATAAAAAATGAGAAAATCTACATAAAGGACTGAGAAACAGAGCAGATCTTTACAGAATGAACAATGAAAGCACCAACTACTTATTTCAGGTAAAAGAAGTTCTATATTTTGTTCTGAATGTTACAAGGATTTTGGAGAGGAGTCTTCTACGTTTTCTGTTTTTGGATCATCTCAAGTTTGGACAGGAGGTTTTTCACGTTTTGTGGTCCGACTCCAGACCCTTCTGGTTCCAAACAGAACCTACAAGGCACTGGCCCCTCAGACAACTGTATTTATTTTATTTGATCATTTATTTAGTTCCTTTATTTATGAAACAGGGACAGTGCACAGTCGGCATCAGCCTGAACAGGAGAGATGTTTGTGCAGGTTGTAGCTCTAGAGCTCATCTCCACCTGTAGTCCCTGGTGGAGGAGTGAGGCCCCTGGTCCAGGAGTGAGGCCCCTGACACAGCAGCGGGCCCTCTGGAGCAGCGGACTGGGCTCTGGCCGCTCTCCAGGCGCAGACAGGAAAATGGCTGTAATTGTTGTGGATCTCTGGCTTCCATCAGGACAGTAATCGTCTGGAGAGGCCCTCGTGAGAAATATGCACCTCTACGATTACCCATAATCCCCCTGTGAGCAGCTGGCAACCACTGAGGAGCAGAGCCCGGGACACTGAGCATGTGAGGAAGACGAGAGGGGCAGAGGAAGAGAGGAAGAGGAGGAGGAGGAAGAGGAAGAGCTGACAGAAAGTGGAAGAGAGAATTATGGACCTAGTGAAAGTCTGAAAATACTGAGCACACGAGTCAACAGGGACTAGTGTTTCCCAAAGTGTGACACGGGGACCTCACAGGGACCTCGCAAGGACCCACACAGAGACCTCACAAAAACTCACAGAGGGACCTCACAAGGGACCTAACAGGGACCCACACAGGGACCTCACAAGGACCCACACAGAGACCTCACAAAAACTCACAGAGGGACCTCACAAGGGACCTAACAGGGACCCACACAGGGACCTCACAAGGACCCACACAGAGACCTCACAAAAACTCACAGAGGGACCTCACAAGGGACCTAACAGGGACCCACACAGGGACCTCACAAGGACCCACACAGGGGCCTCACAAGAACTCACAGAGGGACCTCACAAGGGACCTAACAGGGACCCACACAGGGACCTCACAAGGACCCACACAGGGGCCTCACAAGGGACCCACACAGGGACCTCACAAGGACCCACACAGGGGCCTCACAAGGACCCACACAGGGGCCTCACAAGGGACCCACACAGGGACCTCACAGGGACCTCACAATGACCAGGCCTGGAGGGTACACAAAGAGTCTGATGATCTTCCAGTCCGGTCATTTTACATGAAACGCACATTCAGTATAACAAAACACACAATTTATCACAATCTGCCCATAAAGAACAGACTTGGCTCCAGTTTGTGCTGATCTGATTTGTTAAAGTCCCTCTGAAATAACGTCTCACTCAGTGGAACTACAACATTTAAAGGGCCTCACACTAAACACACTCTGAGGAACGCTGAGTCGTGGTAGAACATTTCCTGCCTGTTAATGTGACGCCTGGAGCTGTGTTGTTTCATTCACACAAGTTTGAGTAATCCTGCTTCTTTCTGCATTGCCAAAGCTTGAAATGGTCTGTTCCACCTTGTGATGTCATGAAGCAGTAGTTTTTGGAGATGGAAAACGCCTTGCTCAAGAGCTGTATGAAGAGGAAGATTAAACCATCGATCTCCTGGAACATTATGTTTTGCTGTAGCAGAAAAATAAAAAAAAAGTTCCTGTCTAATGTTAATTGCACTTTTGCGACAAACAATTATTTATAAAAATGTTTTTTAAACTTCATTATTTCAGAACGTGCTTTTCACAAACGACACGGGAGTTTCACGTTTAACAGTGATGAGGTTTGATTTGAGGAGACGTTTGTGATTACTCCTGACAAATGTAGAGCTGTGCAGTGATTACACACAGTACTACTGTACATGCAGTACTACAGTACTACAGTACACACAATACTACAGTACAGAGAAGTACAGCCCCTGGCACACACTTTTAGACTCTGAGCTCATGGACCAGGACAGACGTAGAAGCTCTTGAGGTTCTGTCTGCATCCAGTTATAAAATGATTATTGTCTGATAATGAGGACGTGCGTGTTTAGCATGCTAGTTGTTTTTTTTCCTCCTCAAAAGCAGAAATTCATATTTATATTTTTATTGCATTATATGCACAGTTTGAAGTGTTTTAAACAAGAGATATAAATGTCAAGTTATTTTTGTGAAAACTGCTACTACTGAGAGAAATAATCACAGATAAACCAGGAGTTTAACAGAATTATACCAGAAATCGATCTAACTTCACTGAACTAAAGCACGTGGCAGTTATTATCATGACCGTGACGGCAAAACTGAGAGATGTGAAAACCTCTTCTAAACTCATCATGGTGAATAACGAGGACGTTCTGAACGCAGAAGGGAAGAACTGAGGACCTATGCAAACTGTTTATAATGAACGAGTTCTGTTTTTCACGTTTGGAGACAGATACAGGGCTTTAAAGAGGAGGTATCACACCTCTCTGGGGCTTTAAAGAGGAGGTATCACACCTCTCTGGGGCTTTAAAGAGGAGGTATCACACCTCTCTGGGGCTTTAAAGAGGAGGTATCACACCTCTCTGGGGTATTCACTGTAACACGTCACATATTTAGATCATCATGTTCCTTTTATTGTTTTGAAAATGCTGCATTCACCAAAAACAACATACAGTATTCCCATGTTTCACCTTCACTTGCTCCCTCAGCTAAGTCACTTCCCCTTCAGAGCTGCTAATGAAACTCCTGCATCACATCAGGTTTGTCCAGTTGTTGTGTTCAGTTTTGTCTCATGTTTTTGTGTATTTATGGAGAATTATCGTGTGGAGCCTGGGGGACGTAGACTTGTGGGCGGAGCCTCGTACAGACTCGTACTGTGGGAGCCTGGGGGACGTAGACTTGTGGGCGGAGCCTCGTACAGACTCATACTGTGGGAGCATGGGGGACGTAGACTTGCGGGCGGAGCCTCGTACAGACTCGTACTGTGGGAGCATGGGGGACGTAGACTTGTGGGCGGAGCCTCGTACAGACTCGTACTGTGGGAGCATGGGGGACGTAGACTTGCGGGCGGAGCCTCATACAGACTCGTACTGTGGGAGCATGGGGGACGTAGACTTGTGGGCGGAGCCTCGTACAGACTCGTACTGCTAACTGTAAGGAGGGTTTGAATAGGGCCCAGGAGAGATCTCTAGATTAGTCAGACATGCCTGGATGACTCTCAAACCTGTTAGTTTAACATGGCAAACTCCAAAAATCAATTTACCCTCTTCTCAAATGATACAGTCTTTTCATGATCTTTAACGTGTAATTCCCAGTCCCGTGGCGTATGTATTTGATAATATGATGCGGCTCAGAGCAGTGCATTGTGGGTGATATTTCCACACCTCTGATGACGGACACTGGTGCTTTGTCTGCACCTTTTATTAGCCTGTATATGTTCCGCGTTAACTCTTTAAATCCTGTGTGATCAGGTTTACGGCCGGCCCGCTCCTCTGGCTCTTTACGATGCCAAGTTGGCGCTGCTCCTGCCCAAGTGCTGAGACTGGTGCCGCGCCCAGTCGCCGTGGTAATTATCGAATAAAAGGGCTTTAGAGTGAGATGGGAGAATGAAACGCAGTGGTGTGTAATGCTCACGAGCCAGGAGCCGGGTCGAAGAAGGTTTAAAAAGGTCGTAAAATCAGAAAACGCTCTTTTATTTGGCCCTCAGAGGCTGCTTATATTAATTGAATAAAAGTGTAGAGTGTGTGTGTGTGTGTGTGTGTGTGTGTGCGTGTGCGTGTGCGTTCGGGATGGACTGATTGTTCTATAGACGTGTTGTGGAGAAGGAAATGTGTTTGACTCATGACATTTGTCTTGATGTTCATGTTGCTAAAGAATTGACAATGACATTTTTAGAAGATGATGATGAATTTGAAATCTTGTATTTATGGAATTAAATGAATGAATTTTGATTGTTTTAAGTGTTTCATGATGAATTGGATCGTGGTCATTTTAAGGAGATGCTGTTACTGATGAAACGCTGAGTTGTTCTAATGTAAATAGTTTTTGTTTCCGCTCGGGGACTGCAGATGTAAAGGAGTTTGTAGCTAAATCTGGCACTGAGCATCTTTTCTGTCTGAGATTCATGTTTTCTGTGCCCTGTCCTTGTTTTAAATAAATAAATAAATAAATATCAATAACGACAGACTATGCATGTTCTATCTGTGTCTGGGAGGGTTTTCTCCAGGTAACCCCTAATCTCCAATCAGTCTAAAATACGACCAAGTCCTCGAGCTAGGTTCCCTCGTTCACGGTGATGGCTCATAATCTGCAACGTCATGACATCACAAGGTGGAACAGAGCATTCGGAGCTTTGGAGATGTAGACAGACTAATAATAAAGAGTTCCTCAAACATGTGAATGAAACAAACACAACTCCAGGTCTGTTTTTGAGAAGGGAACAACATTATAACACGGCTAAAAGCTCCAGGAGTCAGTTTGGTGTAATACAGAACCTTTAAATGTTGTATTTTTACAGCTCCCAGCGTTTTATCGTTACTTTTATTGTTGGTTTTTTCCAGTTTTCGAGTGCATTTTAATTTGTTCCAGTTGCCGTGATTACGTAGATGGATTCTGTAATATTGGACATTATTATGTGGTGGTGCCACAGGGGCCCTAAACACGCCCCAGGACCCATAGACTTTCACCATAACACTTTGAGTTACTCATTACAAATATGAACTGCTCCATGACTGTGCGGCGCCGTACAAACACGAGAGAAGACCAGAGGAGACGAGGAGGAACTGTTTGGAAAAGAGGAAAGATGTTTTACCTGAGCAGCCAGTCTCGTCTACAGTCTGTTCAAATCCAGAAGAGACTCAAACTCAAACTGGACCAGAACATGAAAATCCTCCGTCCAAACCTGAAACGCTCCAACCACAGTCGCTCATTTGTGTAACATGTTTTTCCAAATGTGGAAGACATCGCCAAAATCTCCAACAACAAAATAATAACTACTACTAATCTACTTTGTATTATTATTATTATTATTATTATTATTATTCAGTGTTCTATGTTGCACCTTATCACCAAAGCAAGTTCCTAGTCTGTGAATTGTGTTCACTGACAATGGCAATAAAAGCTTTTCTGATTCTGATTCTGATAACTTCTTTTAAATGAAATAAGTAATAGTTTGGCTTTGATTGTTGATGTAAGCATTAAACTTGTCGTGTGTAATGCAGTTTCAACATACGCCGTGGAGTCGTAGAACCTCCACAAAGTTTGTACCACGGCTACAAACTGAAATGTCTCACCTGTGAGTCTAAAAACCAATCCACTGTCTGTAAATGTCCAAAATATCAGTTATTTAATTGTTTTAAATGATTCTAGTCCCCACATTCTACCCACAGCAGTTGAGCATTTGTTGGCTTCATTCTTTTTCTCCTTCTCTTCTTCTGTCAGCGACCTCACAAACGGACTTTCTTTTGCAACTAACAGGTAGTGGATTTTTGGTTGCCATGGTCGAGTAAACGGCGTCTTGCGTCTGTGGAATGTGTGAGAGGCGAACGTAAACCACGTGATCCCAGCGCGCCGGAGAGTCAGTTACTATAGAAACACAGGGAATTTGATTGACGACCAAACAGCCAATAGATAACGAGGTAGCATTGTGTAACTTTTCTGGTGGAGGGTCCAAATGCTTTTCTCCATGGTAGTAAGAAAAGTACCTTCCACTGACTAAAAATACAGACAATACCAACACTGGAACCAGTATACCGCCCTCCTCCCGAGTTTAGTGAAGATGTTTAAACTCAGAATGTGCAGGAGATGTACAGATTTTTACCTGTGACACAACAATCCAGGCAAAATGCAGAGCATTTTTGAGTGGTCGTAATGCAACTCCAGGCATGTTTTTGATGAGAGGACAATGTTATAACGTGGTTAAAAGCCCCAAAAGTCCAAACCGACGCCCTGATGCCCATGAGCAGCATCACACTGACGGGAGGTGAGTGAAGGTGGAGCTCCAGATCTGCAGCTGTTGTGTCTGTGTGGCCTCATTAACCTTTGAGAAGTACAAACACGACTCTCCAGACATCAGCCTAATGACGGCGCTCAAATATGAACATTTACATACGTGCATAAAAATCAGGACATGATCTCAGGTTGTCAGAGGCAACAATTAAAGCCAGCGGCGCACACACCTACGGACCCACGCCACATTCGCCTGTTTAAATCAATTAGGCAAATGCCTCGGCCTTTCCCCCGAGCGAACACGAATCAGGAGCGACCTGCCAATCACCTGCTGACAGTAGCAGGGACAGGCAGGTAAACATGGACAGGTGCAGAGGAGGTGGATGTGGTACAGAGGAGCAGAGGAGGCCTCCACCTTTCATTTACCCACTCAAAGTGAGAGTCTTTTGAGTGGCTAAATGAGTCTTTATTCTCCTGCATTCAAGACGCCATTGCACCAAAACTCCCTGTTCTCCGCTCTGGACTTTCTTCCTGCTCAAATTGTGTTTTCAGATTTGTTCGATCTGTACGTCAAGTCAACAGCCCAGCCCAAAGACACAGGGACAATCACTGGGTAAACTCCATCGAACCGTGGGAGAACTATCGTTACACCCCTAGTATGTACATATACGTGTGTACGTATATGTACATACTAGGGATACTACATACTATGTTATTGTCTGACAACCAGGAAGTGCGTGTTAGCATGCAAGTATTGTTAGCATTACCATGATGTCAAAACTCCACTATGGTCTCTTTCACAGACCATAGTGGAGTTAATCTGGATAATCTGGATGCTGAGGATGCATGAGGTAAGTGAGGAATAACGTTTTATAACTGTTTTCATGTTTTGAAGATTGTAAAAATCAGGTAGAGTGCCTTTATACCGCGACAAATACATTCTGCTTGTCCAGTTGGTGGAACGTACACAAACCTGTTTACCTCTTGTTAAAAGCTGCTGTTGGGAGGCAGGGGCGTCCCAGAGGAGAGGGGTGGGTGGAGCCCCAGGTCTCCCTCTCTCTCGGTGCATTTACAGGCGTCTGGATGGGACCCGTGATTGCGCGGGGTCAGCCGTAATCACCGGCCTCTCCCTCCGTTAGCGCGCTAACAGGAGAGGGATTCAATTAGCTTCTCATGCGTTACAATCAATTAGCCTGAAATGTAGAGATTTTTGTGTGGGTGCAGAGGAGCTGCGTAAAGGTAAACGTGGCTCACAAACCTGAGTGTAGCCTGTACTCCTGCGTCGTCATGGTAATATATGGTTTTTGTTTTCATTTAAAGATGCACTATGTAGCTTTTCTGGTCATTAATTTGTCGCCATTGTTTTGAGTGTTCTGCAGTTAAAGTTGAACCATCAGGCCTGGTCAGGTAACATGTCAGATCTGTGGAAAGGCGACCCTGTTCACAGTAAGAATGGGTTTCAAGGCATTGTATTGTCAATAAAAACACCACAAACTGAATACATTTATTTTATTCATTCATTACTGGATTCATAGAGCGTTTTTTAAAGACCTCCAGAGTCCTTCACAGCCCTTCACAGCACTCTTCATCCACTCCACACTCTATTATTGTAGCCACAGCTGCCCTGAGGTACCATTGGCTTCTACTAACAACATTCACACACAACACATTCGTACTAGGCAATGTGGGATAAGTGCCTTGCCTAAGGACACAATCACAGTTCTTTGTCACTGTAGCGTCTGATATTCTCATCTTAGACACTTCACACATCGGTTCACCAGTTAACACTTCCAATAAAATATTTGCTCTGTAGAATGGTCAAAAGTTCTTAAAATTGTGCCGATAAACAAAGCGCCGGTGAGTGTGAAACTGGGAATAAAGTGTGTTATAATTCCTGTTATTAATGAGGCTTTAGAGTTCCTTTGTGTTTCTGTTGAATAGAAAAAGTGCAGCTACATTCATGATTACAGAGCTCCAGATATGAGCTTTTCTAATGCGCGAGCTAAAGCAGCTGACGGCATCAGCGAAGTGAGGGTTTGACTTCTGCTAAGCCTGATGCCATGGAGCGAGGGAGGAGCAGGGGAGGAGGGAGGAGGTGGACTGGCCAAAGCTGACCGCAAAGTCCAGAGTCCAGAACAAAAGAGGAGAGGAGGGGGCGGGCTATACGCTGCAGGTTTGGTTTCACAGTTTTCTCAGTTTAAATTCAGTTTCTACAAAGTTCGAGACCTGAGGACCTGGACGACTCTCGCTCTCTCTTGGTTCTTCATTACATAAAACTGTGTACGGACAGAAACTATTCTTCAGCTCACGCTAAAAAGTCTCAAAAGTCTGACGGGGGGTAGTTCAGGTCTGAAGTACGGGTTAGGGTTAGGGTCTTGCAGACATTCTTTCTGTACGTTTTATTTTTTTTATATCTTTAATTCGAGTAGCTCTCAGACTGCTGGCCTAAGTTACTGCCCATTTGACCTCGTTTTTTGTCTTTAATTAAAGGACACACTTTGCAGCCATGTTACACACAGTATTGTATCGTCCTCTCATCAAAAACATATATGGAGTTGTATTGTGCTTCATCGTTGGAAATTGCTTTGCCAGGAATGTTTCAGTGTGGCATTTAATGTTTAGAACTTACATGTTTTTATTGCTATTGGCATCATTGTCTTGTCTCCTTGGAGATAGATATGCTGAATGCCACTGGGGAAAATTATAGTCAAAACAATAATATCTAATGCACCTTAAAGATGTTTTTTTTTTAGCTTTCTCCCATGTTCTAATGTTGTTCTCTCATCAAAAACATGCCTGAAGATCCATCCATGTTTGAGTAATCTAGGGTCCTATTCAAACCCTCCTTATGGTTAGCAGTGCGAGCCTGTACGAGGCTCCGCCCACAAGCCTACATCACCCATGTCCCACACGACAATTCTCCATAAATACACAAAAACATGAGACAAAACTGAACACAACAACTGGACAAACCTGATGTGATGCAGGAGTTTCATTAGCTGGACACACGTGAGGTTGTGCGCTCTGAAGGGGGAGTGACCTAGCATGGAGAGCAAAGGGAGAGAGACAGAAGTGAAACTCATAAAGCACATAAATACATTTTCATGAATATAGCATTTTTAAAACAATAAAAGGTGATGTAAACATGTTCTGTGGAGATCGTTCATATTGTCACATAGGCCCATCTGTTCTATAGACCGGGGCCATTTTATCCTCCTTGAATCCGCCGGGATACGTCCGTTTAGCTTTGAATAAACAAACACTTGAGTCTTTGGTGTGAAGATGCGGCGGTCGCTTCACTCCTGTGCCACGTGTACCTGACCCCCCTCGGCCAGCCGCCCTCCCATCCCCCCGCTGTACATTAATATGGATGTATTTAATGACACATAATAACGGGTAATAAAACCTTAAGTCCCAAAAGAAGCGAGCGTGCGTCGCCATGGCAACCACCTGGGAGCGCGTGGCGGTGGCGCCGGGTGATTACATGTGCCGAGGGAGGGGGGGGCTATTCACAACATCAGAGGGGGGTCTCCTCTCGTCTATGATGTTCTATAGTGTTTCACAGCCGCACTTTCAAATTCATTACACCATTTGATTTAATAGTATAACTGGTATAACCCGTCTGTGCCATAGAATGTGAATATTTAAACCCGCTAACCCGCCGCGGTCCACGTAGGAGTTGACTTTACATTGAACCCCCCCCCCCCCGGCTGCTGTGAGCCTCGTCATCTGAGTTTTTAATTTCGCTATTTTGTCCCAAAATAAATTACAACTCCTAATCTGGAACTTGCCTCCAAATTTGCTCCTGTTGCTGGTTTCAGATGACCTCAACATTCTACAGGCCAATATTATTTATACAGATGGGGGGCAGTATTACAAATCAGTATTGTTCATCTGCAGATTCTTGTTGTAATACAGCAGGGTCTTGGGTTTCGTCAGTAATAGAAATGATCACGTTCCATGTTTGGAAATTTACCTTTCCAATATTTCATGGCAAAGTGCAGTGTAATCAACAGGAAAAACCGTCTGGAAGTAAAACATCATCACATTCTAGAATCTGAAACCCACCAATACCCGCTGCAGCCAGAACCACAGGCTTTGACTGCACTTCAGGCCAGAGACACACTGCACGTGTATTTTGCCCTACACCAGCGTAAAAACTGCCCGTTTTGGATGTGTATTTTTTAGAATGTGTGGAGCAGCACGTCCTGCGCACATGGACGGTGTTTTTCCCATCAGAACACACAGAGAGTTTCTATTGTTGTATTTGTGCATTTACCATGAGCACAGTGTGTTTCTAGGGCAGTTCTGATACAAGCCGCTAAACGCGCAGACATCCCTCTGGAGCTGCGCAGACGTCCCTCCGGAGCTGCGCAGACGTTCCGCTGGAGTTGCGCGGATGTCCCTCCGGAGCTGCGCAGATGTCCTGCTGGAGCTGCGCAGACGTCCTGCGCAAACGTCCTGCTGGAGCTGCCGGTGTGGCCGCTGTGGTTTCGTGCGGTTCTGGCGTCACCGATGTGTGTACTGGGAGGGAAACGCTAAACAACAACTTCCAAAGACTGCTCCTGTCCTGATCTGCGGCAGGTCAAAGGTCAAACAGGTGTGAATGAGGCTATGAGACGTTCAGGGGCGTTTAGTAATTTAGCTTTAGCACTAAACCTCTGCAGCTATAAGAAAAACATTATTTTCACTTCGAAGCTTAAATAAACAAATGAAGCTCTGGTAGTTTTTACTTTCACTTTACTTTCATGTGACCGACCTAAAAAACAACGCGGTGGAGGGACTGTAGTGTTTCCTCTCTGCTGATCTGAAACGAGCAACATCCAAACAGTAAGTGTAAGACCGTCCCGGTTGTTTCTTACCTGCTGCAGTTGAACGCCTCTTATGTAAACCGGACTGTGCACCAGCAGGCACAGACCAGCTCCTCTAGACGTCTTTTTGGGATCTTTGTTATTACAGGTTTAAAAGATTTTTTAAAAATGTGTTTAAATTAGACCAGGCCAATCACAGGAATACACTGAAGGATTTGATATGAGTTAAAACACGGCAAACAGAGTTTTCTCACTCATTTGTGGTGAACATGTGCATTTTTTTCTTTCTCTAATCAGAGCTAAATAAATGCATAACAAACAAAGCTGATTTGAGTTCAGTCAGTTCTCTGATTGAACCGTAGCAGAATACATTACAGACAGTATTCTTCCTGACTCTTCATCGTGCCGCCATGTTTGTTTAGGAGCTTCTCTGATTCCTGCTCGAACCACGATGCTGCGCTGTGATTGGTCAGATCCATCTGTGGATTCCAGCTAAAACTATCAGTGGGCGTGGATTATTACGGATACTGGTTAGTTTGTGAATTCTCTCGTTTAAGTGAATTTCAAAATTTCAGCACAACAACGTGTCATGGATCCATTTCCAGATCTTAAGCTTCACCCTGAGTTCAGACGCTCACGGCAGCTCCAGGGCCGAGGACGCAGGTGTTCTGTTTAATTCAAAGTAACAAGAGGAGCTCAGACCTGTGACAGTCCAGCAGCGCTCGAGTGTGAGGGTCAAACTGCAACAAAACCGGAGCGGAGGAGCACCTAAAGGCATTTCACCTAAAGACATTTAACTTAAAACCATTTCACCTAAAGACATTTCACCTAAAACCATTAAACATAAAGGCATTTGTAACGGGCACAGTTCAGCCATGTGTCCAGGCCCGGGGGAACCTTTGCACTGTCAGACGGATTCTCTGATATTTGTGTGTCAAACTCATGAGAATCCATCTTGGCGCCCGCTGGTTTGACAGGGCCCGACAGGTGGTGGGCGACCAATCACAGAACAGCATTAGGTGTGGGAGGATATTTCCATTATTCACTGGAAATATCAGGTTTTTAATCTACGTCTGTGTCTGTTTTGGAAGGTGCTGCCCCCTAGGGGAGGCTTGGACCTCTCATACGGGTCAGTGGAGAGACTTTTGGACAGTGTTGATCTGGAGCAGTACCTGTGTCATGTGACTCTGGCCTCAGAAACTTTGCCGCGGTCTTTTTCCTGATTGTTCCTTTTCCTCTAATCACACGTGTTCTTTTGTTCCTTGGCGTTCCACCTGACAAAAGCAGTTCAGAGTTTGTGTGTTATTTACCGCTGGGCGTCAGATAAACACGTCCGCTCACAAAAGCACAGCGCTGCTTTTGTTTTCTGCTCTCCACGCCTGATCAGAAGAATAGGTAGCACATAAAAAACACTTTCATTTTTCCAGCTCGTCAAATCGTATGCAAATGGGGCCGCGCTGAACAATGTGTTTTGGGGCGTGCGCGGACTCTGCCGGGGAGGAGGGAGGGGGTTCTGGGAGTCCATTTCAGAGAGATGAGGCAGAGGTAATGGCGTTGGCGGGGGGTACGATGCAGCCAGACGAGCCAGGTTTGTGTAGGTAAACAGGGGGAAACGTTCACAGACCTCCCCCTGGGCCGCTGCTGCTGGAGGAGAAATCGCACTGACAGATGTAACCATGTGTTTCTGTGAGCTGAGTTTACCCGTTTCTCGGATAGATGGATGGATAGATGGATTGATGGAGAGAGAACGGAGAAATCAAAGCTCTGTTTCAGCTGATATGACATTTAGTTTAACCACAACAGCAGTAACTCTTTCAGGCGCATTTTCAGTAGAGTTTTGACTGTCAAAACTGTGGAAAACTCAAGCTGTAGAGTTAAATGTGATAGCCAGTGATATAATGCTTGGAAAATAGCTGTGAACTGGACCAGAGCGGTGATTTTGTAAGAACATATTTCAGCAAAAATATACACAAGAACAGTGGAGTGGTCACTAAAATGTCTTTTGGAATGCAATATTACCCTTTAAAGGTCCTATATTACACAAAACAGACTCTTGTGAGCTTTAAGTCGTGTTCTAACGCTGTTCCTCCTCAAAAACACCTGGAGTTGTGTTTGTTTCATTCACATGTTTGAGGAACTCTTTATTATTAGTCTGTCTACATCTCCAAAGCTCCAAACGCTCTGTTCCACCTTGTGATGTCATCAAGTGGTAGTTTTCAAGTGAACAGCTCCTTTTACCTTAAGTTCAGTCGAGATCGGCAATTCCAGGACTGAAATGATCCAAATGATTCTAGTGAAGGTGTGTGGAGTTTAAAAACACAGTGGAGCACTTCCTGTATCACCACATGATGACATCACAAGGTGGAACAGAGTGTTTTCAGTTTGAGAGAAGAACTCGTGTTAAATCTGCAGGTTTGTGTGTCAAACATGTGAATGAAACAAACACAACTCCAGGTGTTTGACGAGGAAACGATATTAGATCAGATCAGAAAACAGAGTAACACGGGCCCTTTAATGTAAAATCAGCACAATAGTCTCAGCTCCTGACCAAGACCAGCTCAGATCTGGAGGTGGGTCCACTGCTCCCGACAGGTGACGCCAGAAGCGTTGAAGGATGGGTCAAATGCAAAGAAAGAGGAAGTGTTACTATGGGAACAGTAAAGACTTACACACTACTGGAGCAAAAGGCGTCTCAGGTCTTAAGGTCAAAAATACTGTCCGCTACTGTGTACTGTCTGCATCGAATTCTAAACAGTTTTATCATCAGAGAATCAGGAACTGTGCGGTTAGCATGCTAGTCGTTGTTTGCATTATCTCGGGTCTCTGAGAGTTGTGGAAAGCACTTATAAACTCGTGCCATTGAAAGATTAGAATGCTCAGAATAAATAAAGTGAGGACAGATAAAAGTTGTTGCATATACAGTAGAGTTGTCAAAAGGACGGAAAATCAGACTCTAATCGATTCTTAAACTGGTATCGATCCTCATTTTTCACAGGTATCGATACTAAAACAGTCCAAGCCTTTCCTGAATAGCTCAAGAACAGGAGTGGGTAATTATTTTTTCCACGGAGCCACATGACAAAGAGAAAATATTGTGGAGGGGCCAAAATGCTTAACTCAGTTTTGCATAATATTAATTTTATTTCTTTATTTAAAAAAAGCAGTAAATAGCATCGTTTTGACACGCTGGTGAAACTGGGAAGAGTTGGTACTAAGCAATGAAAAAGTTTTACAAAAAATATCATTTACAAAAAAAAACAGCCCCAAAAAAACCCAATGCAGCTTTAGTCTGTGCATAAGGTAAAATTATAAAATATTATTATATTTTATTTCATTTCAAATTAGCTTAAACGGGCCGGTCAGAGTCGACCAAAGAGCTCATAGACTAGTGTACGCCCATGGAGCAGTGTGGAACCTACAGGACCACTGAGGATCACACAGATATAAGGACACGTGGACCAGGGACTAAACCAGGACTAAACCTGGACTAAACCTGGACTAAACCAGGACTAAACTTGGGGACCCCTGGATCACACAGATATAAGGACACATGGGAATAGAAAAGTTATACCATTTAACGTGGAAAATCACAGGATATTGTCTAAAGAGAGAGCATTTTTTATAATTATCACAGTATCGGAATCGGTATCGAGTCCGATTCCTTCGTATAAACATTGAGTTTGAATTTTTATATATCGTGTCAACACTAGAGATTAGATTTATTAGACGAACTTTATTGATCCACAAGGAAATTATCTGGACACAGCAGCTCCAACATCACAATATAAAATAATAACAAAGAGTAAAAAATAAATGGAAATAATAAATTCTAAATAAGTAGAAAAAAAAAAAAAACAGGTGTCAAATACGGCAGAATTATTTAAGTGTAAATGTACAAGTCAAAAAAAAAAAAAGAAAAAAGAAAAAGAAGTCATGGAGATGTTATTGCCTGGAATGTTCCACTGTATGACTTTAAACATATTCATCCTTTTATTCATTACGGGTGTTTCTGTTGCTCAAAAATACATTAATTCCTTCTGTAAACAGGAACGACTCTCCACAGATCTGAACTGTAATGTAGTGTAGTGCTGTAACCTGCGTGTCTTCCTTGTGAAACATCGGTTTAATCTATACTGTGGAACATTCTAGACAAAGCAATAATGATCCCATGGAGACAAACAGATGGGGGAACCTCCACTAGAAATGTTACGTAGTGCAGCTTTAAATAGTTATATTTGATGTCCTGTAGTGTACGTGCAGGTTTATGTGTGAAATCCTCCTGTTCATATTTCGATAAAAAAGGGCCTGTTCGTGTAAACTTTGTGTTGCCATAGCAGCATATTATCATGGAGCTTCTACCCAAATGCCCTGTGTAACTAGTCTGGTGTTGGATGGTAGTCATCGGTGTGTTTTCAGACAGGCCCATTCCTTTTGGACAGTTTGTGTTTACTCGGCTAAAGCCTCGGTTCGCTCCGGGCGCCTCATGTATTTTGATGGAGCATCACAGATCTCCACAGCCCACTCTTCGCGCACGTTACACAAACTTGTTTAAGACTCGTGCTGAGAAAATAGCAGTGTGCCAGCGCGGCGCGGGCGGGCGAGGGGCCGGGGGTGTCCTCTGCTCACCTGGGCGTGCGGAGGGAGGGCGCCTGTCAGGAGCAGTGCATGATGGGACGAAGGAGCCGGGCGGGCGCACAGATACCCCGCATTAGCCTGCCTGTAAACAGAGTGTCAGCGCTGGAGAGGAGAGGCAGGAGCAGACGTTCTACTTGTTTTGTTTGTCCAAATGGAGGACAGGTGCAGCGGTCCTGTCAGAAGATCAGCAGAGACATCACTCACCTGTCTCACCTGTCAGACAGACTGTGGAAGACAAACAAGTCTGTCTCTTAGTGGGCTTTACAGTGGAATAAACTTTTTACTTTCAACCAACATTGTTCCAGCCGGCCTGCATAGGCTTACACTTTATTTTCTCCTCTGCATTTGACCCGTGCTTCAGTGTCTCTGGGTTAAACCTGTCAGGGAGCCATCTCCAGATCTTCAGTTGGTTTGGTCAGGACTTCCTTAGCCTGATGATTTGACCCATTGTAATTGGTTGAGGTTAATGAGGGAAACCACACATTCAGACACAGGAAGAACATGTAAAATGAAAAAACACAAATTCTTGATTCTAAAATATGTTAGAATTAGTTTAGTTTCACCATGACATTAGCAGGATTTTGTATTAAAATGTTTAGTCAGTCAAAACACAGAGAGAAAGTGAAATAATTCTGGACTCCTAAATTACACAGATGACACTGTTTCACACAACAGTGAAGCAGTGACAGAAGCTCAGCTGGTGTTTCAGTGTTTGTCCACTGATTAGATGTGGGATTCCAGCTCCCACAGGTGAATGCTGTTGTGTCCTTGGGCAAGACACTTAACCCCCGTCGCCCCCGGTGTTTGTGTACGCTGGTGTCTGAATGGGTGAGCGGTTGCTCGATATAAAACGCTTTCAGCCTTGAGGGTGGAAAAGTGCTGTGACCTATTTTACCAAATAATGAAGATTTTTCAAGACTCAACTTTGCCTGGGAGGAAACACTGAGACACAGTGAAATCAGAATTCCAAGAAAAGCTACATAATGCCCCTGGAGTCACGTCCCGTCTGTAGACCCCCCGTCCTCCGCGTGTGCCCGTGGGTCCAGGCCCCTCTGCAGTGGTCTGGATCGGGCTGGAGGAGTTGATGGTTGGGAGATGATTGTGGTTTGTCTAATCATCCGTCATGCGTGTGCCCAGAGCGCGGCTGTGGGGCTGGTGTACGCTCTGGAGATGGCCCCTGGATGGACCTCCTCTACGTCTCATCATCTCAGTTTCAGCATTATAATACAGTCATTAGTCTGTGCAAGAGGAAGGTCCACGGAAAATCATATGAGGTTCTGACCTACAGGATTCCAGTGGACACGTGTACGTAAGCGTTACTTGTTTTTTATCTACCGATCTTTTCCGGAATATACATAATTTCCCCCATTATTAAGAATTGTCTATTTTTTTCTAGATTGTTTTGTCCGGTGTAAAACAGGCGTACGTCTGGCTATTTCTCCAGCTGCATTACTGGGGAGGTCATCAGGTGTAAAAGTAATTCATGTCGGATTACAGGAGGCACAGTGTCTCAGTGATTAGCACTGTTGCCTTTCTGTGTGGAGTTTGCATGTTCTCCCTGTGTCGGGTTGGGTTTCCTCTGTGAATCAACCCAAAACAAACACAACAGGTCAAAAGACTCTGACAGGTTTAACCCAGAGACACTGAAGGATGGGTCAAATGCTCCACTTCCCTCTTCACCTTATTGTGGGCGCCGTCATCATCATTCGGATTCCCGTTTAACCGAAGTACCACCACACAAAAGCGCGGTTTAGGAGCATTTACAGACAAAAGTGGGCAGGGCCAAATAAGGTGAAAGGACAGGACCTTCACATGAACCTTCTGTGAAACGTTTAGTTTGTTTTGGGTCTGTGACTGAAAAGGAGAACATTACATTCTTCTGTCCTGTTTGTGTTCAGATTTAGTTTTGGA
Organism: Taenioides sp. WSHXM2023; assembly: GCA_029959045.1. NCBI lineage: Eukaryota > Metazoa > Chordata > Actinopteri > Gobiiformes > Gobiidae > Taenioides > Taenioides sp. WSHXM2023. The sequence goes on along the minus strand of CM057097.1, from coordinate 30,617,660 downwards.
TTATCAGCATGCTGCCCGAGCTTGAAGTCTCTCAGAGTCAGTATTCACTCCACACTCAGTGGGAGTAAGCTGCTGTTGTAGCCACAGCTGCCCTGGGACAGACTGACGGGACAGAGGCTGCCAGTCTGCACCACCACCAACACTCACACACTTACACACTCACACCTCATACGAGTAAAGGGTGAAGCATTTTGCCTGTAGGGACACAACAACAACTATAACTGGAGCGGGGTTAGAACTGCTGACCTTAAGGTTTGAGGGCGAGTGCTCGAACCACTGAGCCGTAGTTGATATTAGTTGATAAAGTTAATACTGCATTTTACAATTTACCTAAACTTCATCACACACACACACACACACGCGCGCACACACACTGGTCATTTCTTGGCTAAAATTACACTGGAAAGTTCATGAAATGGATCAGACCAAAGCCCATATTTAAAGTTCCCCTGCGCTCGTCAAAAGCAGCTAATTCCACAGCCTGATTCTTATGCACAAAGGCCTGGCTGCTCTCGTCTGCAGTCTGATGCCTCCTGCGCTTTGTACCACAGAAAAGTGCGCTGAGCTCCAAAGCAAAGGTTAACATTACTCACAGCATAAAAACAATTTAAAAGGGAGCAAAAGGCCTCTAATGGCGCCGCAGTCTTCAAAGAAATCCTCCTATTTTCCCTGCGCTAAAAACCATTCAGAGCTTTTTTGGCAGGCGGCTTTCAGCTTCCAGGAGCCCCGGTGTGAACCCGGCGGTTTTTCCCAGCATGCCGTCTGCTCCACGCCGAGTGGCCGGGCCGGGGCTCACCTCGCCGCCACGGCAAATATTGACAGCCCCGAGTCTTGGGCTTATTGGAAAAACACAGGTAAGTGGTTGTTTTGTGGAACGCTCCTCACACCTGTACTTTGTGTGTTCTCAGGACGATGAGAGACTAGATTAAGAACCGTCCGCTGGCATTTCCCATCGGCGTGTGCCACTTAGCCGCCTGGGGGTCATGTTTTAAATCAGAGCTGTTCTGCAAACTCGACTCTTCCGAGCTTTTAACCATGATATAGTAGTTTCTTCTCATTGACCTTCTGAAGTTGTATTTGGAATCTTTAATCACTTATTTTCATGACGCCATTTTGTCAATCTACCCCTGTTTTCACCGATCTGCAGATGACCTCACAGGTTCCCCTGAGGATTTCTCTATGGGGCAGTAAAGTGCACTGTAACCCTTACCCATGCTCTGCTCTCCCCTCCACAGAGCAGAACAGTAAAGCTCCCCTGGGGCCAGATTCAGATTAAAATAAAATCTATCATAAAGTCACCTGTGATCAAATCTGTATGTTCTTTCTCTGTTTCTCTATATGACGCACATTTTGTGGTGTGTATCATGAACAGACACACTCAGTGTTTACCACAGCTGCTCCAGTGCATTATGGGACAGTTAGCATTAGCATTAGCCTTCAGACGTCACAGCCTCTGAACACCCAGTTTTGTTTTGTGAACTGACGACCACTCGACCTCAATAATGCATCAAAAATACAGTGAGCCTCAACAGTTCGATAATGAACTGTATTTTTTTCATCAAGGACCTCACCTCCTGCGTGCCCTGAACCTGCTCACTGAAAGATCTGAACCAATGTCTGGAGATTTTTTTTTTTATTAATGTTTCACACTGATTGGTCGAAGATCACAACCGCAGATCTCCCCATTCACAGACACACGGCTCTTCCCTCTGCACGTTTCTCACAAACTAAACATTCGGTATTGATCCTGAAATAGGCTGAAGTCTGTCGGTGTCGCCATGTTCGTTTTGGTTCGTTTGGCTTCTGCACAAAGCAAAGAGCTCCTCTGTGATTGGTCAGTCTCCGATCACAAGTGAACGCTTCAGCAGGAGCCAAACAAGACGAACTCTTCGTTTGTGAAACTGTGAGAGTTCATGTTGGCAGCACGAGCACTTGTGAACTTTAGAACCTGGAGCTGGAGTTAGATCTTGTTTTGACTTGTTTCCAGATGTAATGAACAGAACCAACAGCCGTCTGTGTCTGTGCTGTCGTCTCTCATCTGTGTGTCTCTGTCTGTAAACGACAGAAATCATGGTTTTATTTGCTGCCTCACTCAAGTGAATGGGAGAGAGTGTTTGTGTTGGGACCAGTCTCCTGGAAGCCTCTGTACGGCAGGAGAATGGATTTAGGGATTTCACAGCAAAAGGAAAAATAAAACCTTTGAGATCATTTCCTCCGAGGCTGTTGTGGTGATTAAAGAGTATTTTTAGCCCACAGAAAACACTCTTAACCATTCTGTCAACTGCACATGTCCTGAGTGCTAATAACGCTAACCCTTTGTGACCTCTGAGCCCCGGGCCTGAGGGCCCTCCAGGTGGGTCCCCAGGGCCCACGCGTCCTCACAGTCTGAGCTGTGTCTCCCACTCTATTTTTAACCCACACTTTAAAGGCCAAAACATCCCACTTCTAAACAAATGATTAACAGGCCAGAGAGGTCTGAAGGGTCAGTAGGTCCAGGACTTTCTAATAAAAGCACCTTGTGGACAGGGCGGGGGACGGGTGACAGGGTAATGACGGGGAACGAGCACACACCACGGTCTGTCCTGGCTGTGGGGCGGCGGTCTCTCATCTGCTTCAAAGAGCTTCACCGTAACTTCTGCTCTGTCCAGAGTTCTACCAGTGTTTTCTCTGTAAACAGCCCCGACTTCTGTGTTGTGGCTTTTGTCCTTCAGTCTGTGACCCCCAAATAAACCCAAAGCCGATGTGTGAGCCCAGTCTGAACCAAATCTGTCAAGTCCATACTCGTCTAAACTCCTGAAGTGCAACATGAATCAAAGTGTATATGAACAGGTTAAAATGCAGTTTATATTGGATCTGAACCAGTCTAAACCCAGTCTGGACTTGGACTCTAACGATATCCAAACGAGCAAAGAAGTGATTCAACTCTGGACCAGTCTGGACAAGTCAAGCGTTCTCACTGGCCCAGTGCAGTGGAGACCAGTGTAAACCCGGACTGAACCCAGACTAAAATCTGTTGAAATTTCTCTGAACGGGTCTAGACTCAGCCTGCCCCAGTGTAAACCTGATCTGGCCTGATGTAGTCCACTTTAGACCAGTGTAAAACCCAGTCTGATCCAGGCCAGACCAGCCCAAAACCTGCCTGGACCAGTCAAAGTCTGGATCTAATTTGAAACATTTAAACTCCAGAATATTCTGTCCACTCTTAAATGAACTCCAAACCCACAGGACCCATAATAGTCCTGTGTGCTGCTCTCAACATCCTGTGATTTTACACATTGGTAGTATTTTCTTTTCTACTCCCATGTGTCCTTATATCTGTGTAATCCTCAGTGTTCTGTAGGTTCTATAGTGGTCCATGGCTGTATTCTAGTCTCTGTGCTTTTATACTTGTTCTGATCAGCTCCAGATTGTTCTAAACACATTCAGGAAAGGTTCTGCTCTGTTCTGTGAATGGGACTTTCTTAGTATCGATACTTGTGAGAAATGAGGATCTATTGTTCATACTAGTTTTAGAATCATTTAGTGTCTGGTTTTCAACACGTTTGACACCCCGCTATAGGCCTACATAAAGAAAAGTGGCCAAAGTTGGTTGAATAAAGTATAACGTATAATCTCGAACAAATGAATGAACAAAAGGACAACAAAGGGAGGTTGTTAATCCTTAAAATCGTGCGTGTCTGTGTGACAATGAGCCTTGATAACTGCAGTCATCTGCGTGTGGAGTGCACTGACAAAGCTGTACGTTTTCTTTAAGTGCAGTTCAGTCTGAGGAAGTGTCCGCACAATGACAGGCTCCACCCGCCCGGCCATGCTAAGTGCTAACTGACACGCCACAAAGAGGAGCGCACAGAGCTCCTTTTATGAGCTCTGTGGCAGTGTTAGCGTGTGGATGGGAGAGAAACGATATGACTGTTCAGTGTCAGGAGAAGTGACAGGTGAATTGCTTACACCTGTCACCACTTCTGAGAGGAGGGACCGACAGGTACTCTCACCCACAGAACTCTGATCAAACCTGAAGCCCAAGATGGCGTCGTGTTGTTTTCAGTGGTTTGAGCTCATTGGCTCATGGGCACAAAAATAATTTTTACTTCCCTGTTACTTCCTGAACACTGACCCAACGCCGGAAAACCTGTGACGTCTGAAACGTGCAGTTCTGACCAATCAGAGTGCGGCGTGGAGCTTTTGGACCAATCAGAGCGCAGCGTGGAGCGTTTGGACCAATCAGAGCGCAGCGTGGAGCGTTTGGACCAATCAGAGCGCGGCGTGGAACGTTTGGACCAATCAGAGCGAGAGCTGCTAGAGCGGAGCGAGCGCGGCTCAGAGCGGCGAGGCTCAGTCTGACAAAGATCACTTTTAGGAGCTTTGAGGAGTTAAAATTTGTAAAAAGTTTATGTTGTGAAAATAGAAAAGAATCCTACAAAATCCGACCTTTGTGAAAGCCGGATGCCCTGTCAGAACACGGGCAGTTTGAATTCCCAAAATGCATTGCGCTCTATGGGAGAATTCTGTCTGGGCCCAAACTCCTGGAGCTGCAGTACCTGGAGCGTCCACTAGAGCGGGGACAGAGGGGGAGGGGCTTATCCAGGTTTATTCTAGATCCATGGGGTCACCTCACAACAAGAAGGTAGTGGAGTTTGCACGTTCTGCCTGTGTCTGGGAGGGATTCCAGACAAAGCCAAGGGTCAAATCCTCCGCTAAGTCCTGAACAAGACAAACTCCAGATCTGAAGACCCAGCCCTGCCCTGTGACAGGTGTCGACAGGTGCACAGGTGTTCCTGACTGATTGAGAAAATAAAATTGTAGAACAAAGTTAGTACATCACAGTGGGCGTGTGCCGTGAACACGGGACATGATCAGCAAAATGGAGTCTTGAAAATAAGTGATTAAAGATTCCTCAAACCTGCACGAATCTCTGAAAGTGAAAAGCAGGAAACAAAACAAAACAAAACAAAACTACAGCATCATCTTCTGCTCCACACTCTCCTCCTCCTCCTCTTGAACCTGTGTGGAGAAGACTCTGACACCAGCGCCGGGGGATGTCCCTGAGCGTGTCCCTGTCCCTGAGCGTGTTCCGTCCCTGAGCGTGTCCCGTCCCTGAGCGTGTCCCTGTCCCTGAGCGTGTCCCTGTCCCTGAGCGTGTCCCTGTCCCTGAGCGTGTCCCGTCCCTGAGCGTGTCCCGTCCCTGAGCGTGTCCCTGTCCCTGAGCGTGTCCCGTCCCTGAGCGTGTCCCGTCCCTGAGCGTGTCCCGTCCCTGAGCGTGTCCCTGTCCCTGAGCGTGTCCCGTCCCTGAGCGTGTCCCGTCCCTGAGCGTGTCCCGTCCCTGAGCGTGTCCCTGTCCCTGAGCGTGTCCCTGTCCCTGAACGTGTCCCGTCCCTGAGTCTATCCCAGCTTGTCCTTTCTCTGAGCCTATCTACTGTCCCGTCCCTGAGCCCATCTCGTTTCTCTCTGAGCCCGTCCTGTCCCCGTCCCTGAGCCCGTCCCTGAGCCCGTCCCTGAGCCCGTCCCTGAGCCCGTCCCTGAGCCCGTCCTGTCTCTGAGCCTGTCCTGTCTGTGGATGTCATGTTTGACAGGCTCCAGACCCCCTCAGTCCTCCCCCTCAGCCCCCGTTGTGGATCCAACACAAGGCCCCGTGCTCCAGTCCAGGAACCCGAGAGGGCAGGGGTCCCAGGGCCGCCAACCCGCCCAAACACGCACCCGCCCGCCCGGGGGATAAACGCAGACAGATGCTCCGGCCGGCGGAGGGGCGGAGGGGTGGAGGGGCGGAGGGGCGGAGGAGGAGAGAGGGAGAAGGGGTGATCACAGAGTTGAAATCTTTAAGTCTTTCCTGTTCCTGTCCTGCTCTGCACCTGGACTCACACCAGGCTCTGATGATGATGATGATGATGATGATGATGAGAGGAGGAGGAAGAGGAGGAGGAAGAGGAGGAGGAAGAGGAGGAGGAGAAGAGGAACCAAACACTCTGCTCCTTATGTGGATTATTATTATTCATTTTTTGTCTCATCTGTTTGTTGTACTTTAACCCAAAACTGTCCAGCCGTTAAATTAAATGAATCACGTCGTCAGGATGGAGCCCAAATTACTCGAGCTCAGCTTCTGTGGGTGTCCATGTTTTTGTTTTTGTTTTTTCACAGTTTTCATATATTGGCATACAAAATATATGTTAAAAGCATGTACACATTTACAAATACGTATAAGTGTGTGCCTATTGTGAGATTATAATTTAAAATTGTGGAAAAATAAAATTGAAGTTGATTGAGTTTGATTGAGAACACTGTGTTTTTAAACTCCACACACCTTCACTTGAATTGGATCATTTCAGCCCTGGAATTGCCGATCTCCACTGAACTAAAGGGAAAAGGAGCTGTTCACTTGAAAACTACCACTTGATGACATCACAAGGTGGAACAGAGCGTTTGGAGCTTTGGAGATGTGGACAGACGAATAATAAAGAGTTCCTCAAACATGTGAATGAAACAAACACAACTCTTGGTGTTTTTGTGGAGGAACATCATTAGAACATGACTTTAAGCTCATGAGAGTCCATTTTGTGTGATACTGGACCTTTAAGTTCTGCCGGACCTTCTCCAGTCACCGTTTGGAGCTCAGATCGCTGGTTTCTCAGATTCTGAAACACACACCCCCACACCCCCACACCCCCACACCCCCGCTCGCACAGACTGGCCCTGTTCCTCCGCGAGGGGCTAAACGTCACACTTCCTCCCCGCTCGGCTGCGCTCGGCCTGGGTTTGCTCAGACTAACTGGCCCTGCCACTTCGGAAGAGCCAAACTCAAATTAGGACCGACCACATTTCCTGACGCCAAATCACGGCTCTCAGGTCGAGTTATTCAACTGAGGAGTGAGGGGGGGGACAGGTGGGGGGGCACAGGTGAGGGGGGGCACAGGTGGGGGGGCACAGGTGAGGGGGGCACAGGTGAGGGGGAACAGGTGGGGGGGGCATAGGTGAGGGGGCACAGGTGGGGGGGCAACTTTTTTTTGTCATTTTGAGGGAATAAACACTCAGCACATTAATAACAAAATAAACATAAGACATAACAAAATATAAGACTAACACAGACAAACAAAAAAAACAAAAAAAAACACACAACAACAACAAACAACAAAAGAACAATAAATAAATAAATATAAAGAAGGGCTGGGGGAGGGGGTTGTGTGTACAGAGTTTCTCAGTGCAGTGTTTGCTTTTGTGTATTTACATTTTAGGGCTGTAAAATCAAATTTGCATTTACAATTTTTCTGTTCCCTTATATATTTTGTTTTTGTTCATTCATTTTTATTTTATTTTATTTTTTTACTTTATACAAGCATATACATACACATACATTTGTTATTTTGACCTTTTCCTTTTCAGTTTATTACTTTGCTTTGTCCAAATGGTGTTTTCCAGGGACCAACAATATGTTTGCTTTTTGTGTCCAGCAGCTGAGCTGCTGCTCCATAGAAATTAAATCCAAAAAGTCTTTGTACCAATTGTCTGTGTCAAAGCTCTTGTGTTTATGTTCCTTTCAGTTCTTCATCAGAAAACGTTTAGCTGATAAAAAAAAACCCAGTGATAATATGTGTTTTTTGAGTTTTTATTCCAGGAGCCTCACAGCTGCAGTTAGAGGTGAGAGTTTTTCAGCAGTTGTCAGGGGCAAACAGCTCGAAGGAAACACTTTCACGCCCACGCTCACTTCCTGTTTGGAACGTGTCACTTCCTGTTTGGAACGTGTCATCTGGCGCATCAGCGCCGTCTGTTTATATCCCGTCTACGGTCAGTATCGTCCCGGTGCGGTGATGTCATCAGCTGTGATCACACAGACGCCTCATGTTTTCAGATGTTTGTCTGGGGGAGGTTACCTGTGGCACTGTGGTCCCTTTAATGGTTTTGAAAATGTTATATTCACTGAAAACAATGTGTTAACATGTTTATAAGTATCATTTTTGCAGCTAAGTCTCCTGTCCCTTTGCTCCCTGTGCTAACTCCCTCCCCCTTCAGAGCTCTATCCCAACACACTCAGTGTGCGTCGCACTAATGAAACTCCTGCATCACATCAGGTTTGTTCAGTTGTTGTGTTCAGTTTTGTCTCATGTTTTTGTGTATTTATGGAGAATTGTCGTGTGGAGCCTGGGGGACGTAGACTTGTGGGCGGAGCCTCGTACAGACTCGTACTGTGGGAGCCTGGGGGATGTAGACTTGTGGGCGGAGCCTCGTACAGACTCGTACTGTGGGAGCCTGGGGGACGTAGACTTGTGGGCGGAGCCTCGTACAGACTCGTACTGGTAACTGTGAGGAGGGTTTGAATAGGGCCCATCCTGCATGGATGACTCTTAAATCTCTTCAGGGAGGTTTGTGATGAGAAACATTAGAACATGGTGGATTTTGTATCACACCTCCTCTGTAAACAACATATGGAAACTCTTCTTCGGAGCAGAGCAGCGGGACTCACACTTTGAACCGGACAACTTCTGGTCAGTGGGCGGTGGTCGGTTCAGGATCGTTCACAGGAGGTTTAGTATTAATTACTTTGACACGTCTGGAGAATGAGCAGATCAGATCAGGTAACAGGAGCAGGGACGCTTTGCTGCTCTGGTGTGACAAACATGCTAACGCTAATAGCCTGTGTAATGCTCTCGGTGTCCACAGGGGGCGCTGCAGGTGAGCTGGGAGGAGGTCAGCGGTAATTGTCTGGAATCAGTTTTCTGTTTGTGCACAGTAGGGGGCAGTGAGAGGAATCACAAAACATTCACTACGTCTTCATGCACGAAAACTGAAGAACTGAAGATCTGAAGATCTGAAGAACTAACCTCCAGTTTAAACAGACAAAACCCAAGAACCGTGACTGAGGCAAGACTCGATTCTCAAAGATCGAGATGATAACACATCTGAAGGAACCGATACGAGCTCAGATACCTGTATAAAAAATCATACTAAAACTACTATCGAAACTAGATGTGTTTGGCTGTTTAGAGAAGACAAACTACAGCCTCTCCACTGCAGACACCGCCGTGAAGTTAAACTCCATCAAACGCACAACTACGCAAAAAATGTCAATCGTTTGTGCTTCGTTTGTGCTGCAAAAAGTTTTATTTGTGCTGCTTTAGTTTTGGAGATATTAATGATTCTTTTATTGGTCAAACTGGGGTCATCCAGCCCCCAGGAAGCTTCAAAATGCTCTAAAATGGCCCAAAATGGTGTCACTCGTTTGTGCTTCGTTTGTGCCGTTTTGTGCTGTGACTGTTTTCATTTGTGCTCGTATATTTCTAAAATTATTATTATTTTTGTGGAGAAAAGTCTGTATTATTATATAAAATATGCATCAGAAGCAAGTTACAAAGACGGATACAGACTTTTCCACAGCCTGAGATCATTTTCTTCATTAGTTTTGTGGAGTTTTCCTAAAGCTGCTCCCGTCATAATATTTAATAATTTTAGAAAAATAAGACAAATTTAAAAAGTCGCAGCACAAACGAAATACAAACTTTTCGTATCATTTTCTGCCTGTTTTGAGACTTTTTAACATTTGAAGGGGCGGGGTGACGTCATCGGCCGAAAATAAAACTGCTCATATCTTAAGATCCATAATCGCACAAACGAAACTTTTTGCTGCACAAAACGGCACAAACGAAGCACAAACGACTGACACCATCTTGGGCCGTTTTAGAGCATTTTTATTCTTCCTGAGCCACTGAGTCACTGAGCCACTGAGTCATTGAGTCACTGAGTCACTGAGCCACTGAACCACTGAGCCACTGAGCCACTGAGTCACTGAACCACTGAACCACTGAGTCACTGAGTCACTGAGTCACTGAACCACTGAACCACTGAGCCACTGAGCCACTGAGCCACTGAGTCACTGAATCACTGAACCACTGAACCACTGAGTCACTGAGTCACTGAGCCACTGAGCCACTGAGCCACTGAATCATTGAACCACTGAACCACTAAGTCACTGAGCCACTGAGTCACTGAATCACTGAGCCACTGAGTCACTGAGTCACTGAGCCACTGAGCCACTGAGCCACTGAGCCACTGAGCCACTGAATCACTGAACCACTGAGTCACTGAGTCACTGAGCCACTGAGCCACTGAGCCACTGAGCCACTGAACCACTGAACCACTGAGCCACTGAGCCACTGAGCCACTGAATCATTGAACCACTGAACCACTGAGCCACTGAGCCACTGAGTCACTGAATCACTGAACCACTGAACCACTGAGTCACTGAGCCACTGAGCCACTGAACCACTGAGCCACTGAGCCACTGAATCACTGAACCACTGAGTCACTGAGCCACTGAGCCACTGAGTCACTGAGTCACTGAACCACTGAGTCACTGAGTCACTGAGTCACTGAGCTGCTCTCTCCATGATCCGAGGAGAAACTGTGAAGAGAGAAAGAACGAGAGGAGACCAGGAGAGGACGAGGTGTGTGTGTGTGTGTGTGTGTGTGTGTGTGTGTGTGTGTGTGTATTGTGTGTTGTGTGTGTACTCTCGTTGTCAGTGTGTTGTGTGTTGTGTGTGTACTCTCGTTGTCAGTGTGTTGTGTGTTTGTGTGTATTGTGTGTTGTGTGTTGTGTGTGTACTCTCGTTGTCAGTGTGTTGTGTGTTGTGTGTGTACTCTCGTTGTCAGTGTGTTGTGTGTTGTGTGTGTACTCTCGTTGCCAGTGTGTTGTGTGTTGTGTGTTGTGTGTGTACTCTCGTTGTCAGTGTGTTGTGTGTTTGTGTGTATTGTGTGTTGTGTGTTGTGTGTGTACTCTCGTTGTCAGTGTGTTGTGTGTTGTGTGTGTACTCTCGTTGTCAGTGTGTTGTGTGTTGTGTGTGTACTCTCGTTGCCAGTGTGTTGTGTGTTGTGTGTTGTGTGTGTACTCTCGTTGTCAGTGTGTTGTGTGTTTGTGTGTATTGTGTGTTGTGTGTTGTGTGTGTACTCTCGTTGTCAGTGTGTTGTGTGTTGTGTGTGTACTCTCGTTGTCAGTGTGTTGTGTGTTGTGTGTGTACTCTCGTTGCCAGTGTGTTGCTGTAATTGCTGCAGTTAGAGGCACAAGAGACTTAAAAGCCTCGTCCCTCTCCACACGAAGGGCCCCACAGCTCAGGGCCCTCAGAGGCCTTTGATAGGGGCCCCCACCCCCCTCACCCCCCCGTCACCCCCCCTCACCCCCCCGTACCCCCTCACCCCCCCTCACCCCCCGCCCCCCCCCCCCCCCCCCCCCCCCCCTTCATAAACAGGCTTTTGTGAGCACAGGGGCAGGGGAGGGGGGTATTATTTGGTGGGGTAATTACACCTTATTATGTGTGTTTACTTTGGGGGGGGGGGGCAGGTGCGAGGGGGGGCTCCTCTCCCGGGCGGCCATCTTGACTCCCGGCGGCGGCGGTGGCGGTGGGGAGGGTTAGCTCGGTGCTAGCCTCGTCGCTAATTTCAACGTCGACAAAAAGCAACGGGCAATTACCGCCATTATAGAAACAGCTGTGAGAGAGAGAACGAGAGGAGGAGAGGAAAAGAGGAGGAGGGGTGGAAAAGAGAGGAGGAGAGGAGAGAGAGAGAAGAGGGGAGAGAGAGAGAAAGAGAAGAGGGGAGAGATGGTGGACAGACGAGAGAGGAGGAGAGAGGAGAGGTGCACGAGAAGACTAAACAGATGTAAGGAGAGGGGGAATAGAAGAGAGACAGAGAAAGAGAAGGAGAGAGAGAGGGGGAGGAAGGGAGGTCAGCGAGAGAAGGAAGAGTGTGAGAAGACCAGACTAAAATAAGGAGAGGATGGGAGAGGAAGACAGGAGAGAGGGATAGAAGGGAGAGAGAAAGAGAAGAGGAGAGGAGGAAGACAGGACAGAGAGAAGAGGCAGGGAGAGAGAGGTGAGAATGAAAAAGAGAGGGGAGAGAAAAAACAGGAGGAGAGGAAGGAAGGTAAGAGAAAGAGAGGGGCGAGGAGAGAGATAGAAAGGGTGGCGAGAAAGGAGAGAGAATGTGAGAAAGAAATGAGAGGTAAGATGGAAAAAAGAGAGAGTGAAGTGAGGTGAAGAGGGGAACGTGAAAAAGAGAAGAAAGGAGAGAGAAGATTAGATAAAGTAAGGGAGAGAGAGGAAGAGAGGAGAAAGACGAGTAAAACAGAGAGAAAACCAGGACTGAACCAGGACTATAAGCTCCCTTAAGTTTTTCCGTTTACAGTTGTTCAGATCCAATAAAGTGAACCTCCCCAGTTTTACAACATATTTCTGTGGATTCGAGTGGGTTTGATGCTGTTTGCACACGGGGATCAAACTTTATACTTTAGTTATGTAAAGTTTCAACTCATTTACATGAATACACGTAGGTAGTTCATATCGACAGCCGTATTGTTATCAAATAGGGCTCCGACTAAAGGTGGCACATCGACAGGCCAAATGAGCCATTGAATAATGCTCCACTGTGGAATCACCATTATTCACTCATCTATATGAATTTGAGTAGATGTGGCAAATCTTCACTATATCTTCTCCCAAATAATGCCTCCACTAGAGGGCGCACACCTCACCTTTGTGACACTGGGGACATTGAAGACGGGACAATTCCTGCAGTTCAATTTTATTTATACAGCAGCTTTCTAAACAAAACATTTTCTACACATGGAAACAAAATAAAATGATAACGATAAAATCAAATATTAAATCCAAACTATTCAATCGTCTAACGTATTTACTTCTGCCTCGGGTAGCTCAAATCGACGGGCAGGCCATTTGGACAGGATACCGGCAAACTCTAGTGGAGCTGTGAAACTACACGGACCCACTGGTCAGTGAGAGTCCCGTGTGTGTGCGACTGAACCAAAGTGCACGAGAAACACGAGGAAAAAACACAAGGAAAAAACACGAGGAAAAAACACGAGGAAAAAACACGAGGAAAAAACACGAGGAAAAAACTTAAATCGGCACCAATGCACATATCACCGATAGAAAACCAAACTGGAGAAGGAAGTGCGGACGTCACAGTGTCACAGTGGGCGTGTCACAGTGTCACAGTGGGCGAGTCACAGTGTCACAGTTGGCGTGTCACATTGGGCGTGTCACAGTGTCACAGTGGGCGTGTCTCAGTGTCACAGTGGGCGAGTCACAGTGTCACAGTGGGCGTGTCACAGTGGGCGAGTCACAGTGTCACAGTGGGCGAGTCACAGTGGGCGTGTCACAGTGGGCGTGTCACAGTGTCACAGTGGGCGTGTCTCAGTGTCACAGTGGGCGAGTCACAGTGGGCGTGTCACAGTGGGCGTGTCACAGTGTCACAGTGGGCGTGTCACAGTGTCACAGTGGGCGTGTCACAGTGGGCGTGTCACAGTGGGCGTGTGCTGTTGGAGCTGAAGACGGGGAAACTGACAAAATGGCGTCTTGAAAATAAAAGTAAAGATCCTTAAACTTGAATCACTCCAATGAAAAACTCTAAACTGTCCATTTCGCAGAACAGGCGCGGTTTAAATAATATTGGTTAATTGGCTGTAATGATGTCGTCTGAAACCAGCGACAGTGACCTTTAGTTTTGGGAGAGCGCCGTCCAGTTGTGATCAGGCCGAGCCGATCGACACCGGCGCTAATGAAGCCAGTGTGTGTGAAATTACTGTTGTGTATTTTCAGTCCTCCATTCTTCATCTCTTGTGCGTTTAAAATGGTCGTTACGTGGCCTCGGGCGGCTCTTTTGTGTTACTGGACCTGTCTGACCTTTGCTTCTGTCTCTGCGTTCAGAACAGTATCGACCCGGTGACGTCCTTTGTCCCTGTTTACGGCGAGAGGACAACAACAACACCAAACCCACTGCAGAGACGCAGAGGAGCTGATGGGCCCCCTGGTGCAGCTGCGCGAGGGAGACCAGGGCTGAAGTTACCTGTCCATCTTTGACCAAACTTCACAAAGACGAGTGGATCTGGAGCTGTGTCCCGTCTCCCTGATTTCAGAAGGTGTGATTGACCAGACGGATGAACCAATCAGAGGGACGCATGGTCTGTTTGCGTATAAAATGACTGCATAAAGGACTGAGAAACAGAGCGGATCAACAACTGAAGCACTAAACTATTATTTATCTCAAGTAAAATGAGTTTGTTCTGAATGTTATGAGAGTTTGGACATGTCTTTTGCATTTGAGAGTCACATGATACAAACGAGCGTCTGTGGTTGGATCGTTTGGACTGAGGTTTTTCACCTTCTGTGGTCTGGTTCCAGTTCCTTTTGGATTTTTTTATACATACATATTAATCAAAAATACAAAAAAAATGGGTTGGTAATGTTATATGTAGTCAATACAGCCCCAACTATAAAATGAAAGAGCTACAGTATAGTCAGATCGTAATGACACAGGGCTTACATCAAATTATTGTATCCATATTTTTTCTTTTGTGTATTTAAGAAAAGATTTCCAAAACCCTGCTGGAACATACCTGTATACCGATAAGAGTGTGTCTAATCTTTTCCATTTTCATAAAACAAAGACTGTCTTTAATCCACTGTGAACGTGACGGAGACGGTGCATTTTTCCAGTTTAATAAAGCCAGTCTACGAGCAAAGAGTGTAGAGTAAGAGACAAAGTCTTGTTGATGTTTGTCCAGGGGGTACGGGTTCAGAAGGGTTCAGCATAACTCCAAAAAGGGCCGTCACTGGTTGAGGATCTAAGGGAAACCCCAAAGTTCCAGACAGCGTCTTGAACACTTGAGTCCAAATAGGATCAGTTTGATACAGCTCCAGAATGTGCGAAAGTTTGTACCTTGTGTTATTTTAACACCGGTCACAAGTTGGATCGATGTTAGGGAACCTTCTCGCTAGTTTGTCTTTGACCAATGAACTCGATGTACCAATTTGCATTGTAACAAGCCATGTCATTTCAAAATTTTCTCCAATTTTCGGCAGGTAAATCTACTCCTAGGTCCTGTTCCCACCTGTTTTTAATTATATCCAGAGAGGATAAGATGTTGTAAAGAATTGAGATCATCCCTTTACGTGACTTAAACGTTGTCCCTTCTGGATTTTATCATAATGTAGAAGGGACTGGCTGCTCAGTCTGAGGAGCTGATGGGCCTGCTGGTGCAGCTGCGTGAGGGGGACAGTCAGGGGGACAGCTCAAACAGAACAGCGTGTCCTCAGCGTCTCTCTCGCTCTCACTCTGACGCAAATAATAACTTTTTTTTTTTTACAGAGCAAAATGCGACCAGGAAATAAAAAAAAAAGTCCAAAACAGGCAACAGCCAAAAAAGTGCTCATGAGTTATGCATATTTTTATTGGATCTCGTCTTGTCTCTGTCTGCAGGTGAAGACTCTGGAGACACAGGGTCAGGACTAAACAAAACCAGGACTAAGAACTAACCCAGTCTAAACCAGAACAACCACACCGGATCAGCCGCAGAGGGGAGCGGGGCAGAGGCTAATGTGGACAGGACAGGGCCCCTGCTGATGCCCCGGGGCCCGGCTGGCATCAGGGCAGGTCCGGGCAGAGTCAGGGGCCACACGCTGAGGGCCTCCTGCTGAGAACCTGCTGCCTCTGACAAACATGGAGTAATCTGAGACAGGGACAGGGACCGGAGAGACAGGGGCAGGAGAGACAGGGACTAAAGGGACAGGAGTTCATTATATTCAACGGTGCATTGTGTAACTTTTCTGGTCGAGGGTCTGTCTAATGTTTTCCTCTGTGGATATGTTTTTGCTTTGTCTGGAATGTTTCACAGTATGGCATTAAACCTTTCTATCTCCATGGAGACCAAACCAGACCAAGTTCCAGGTCAGATCTGTGGAGAGGCGACCCCGCTCACAGTCAGAATGTCTGTTTTTCTAGGTATTTTTGAGCTCTAAAACCACCTGTAATTGAATAAATGTAAAGTAGAGCTGTTTAATGTCATACTGTGGAACATTCCAGGCAGAGAAATGACGTTTCATATTTCACTTCCTGGTTGGAAATCATGACATCACAAGAGGAAATTCCATAACTGTTACCATAGCAACCACGTGGTAAACTGGGCCAAAACTCCTCTAATGTGCAGAGACAACACCTGTTATTGAAATAATGTTTAAAATATCAGAAAATGTGCGTGTAAATCGTGCTGAACCTTTGTGCAGAATTCTCCCAGTGACGTCATCAGTGTGTTTATTATCTGCCTCAGTTTAAGTTTACATGGATGTTATTTTTGTTATTGTCTTGCTTTGGTTTTAAGTTATTAAACTGTATTAAATGTGTATTACACCAATTAAAAAAAATAAAAGTGACGTGGCGTGGGAAAAAAATAACAAAAAACAAAAACAGTGCACACCCTCTCATTTTCAGCATTTTTTTCAACTTTTCTTCACAAACTGCTTCTTGTTTGGCATAAAACGATCATTTATTCATTTAGAATTTATTTACTGCAGGTTTTATCCACCAAATGAAGTCAAAATGTGTGAATCATGAAAATCTGTGATGCGCTGTAAATAACGATTCCATTTTTACAGACCAGTAAATGACCAGGAAATTTAAAAAAAGTCCAAAACAGGCAACAGCCAAAAAAGTGCTCATGAGTTATGCATATTTTTACTGAATTTTTAACTATTTAAAAACTGTGATCCTTGACCCGTCCATAAACTGAGAATGAGACAAACTTGGATCTCGTCTTGTCTCTGTCTGCAGGTGAAGACTCTGGAGACACAGGGTCAGGACTAAACAAAACCAGGACTAAGAACTAACCCAGTCTAAACCAGAACTAAACCTGGACTAAACCAGCTCTAAATCAGGGCTAACTCAAGACTAAACCTGGTCTAACCTACGGTGTGTCTAAACCAAGACCAATCTACGGCTAAACCAGCACAGAGCGGGACAGGAAAAGACTGAACAAACTAGTCAGGAGGGCCAGCTCTGTCCTGGGCTGTCCTCTGGAGTCTGTGGAGGAGGTGGGTGAGAGGAGGGTGCTGGCCAAACTCACATCCATCATGGCCGACACCTCTCACCCTCTGCACCGGACTGTAGAGGAACTGAGCAGCACCTTCAGCGGCCGACTGAGGCACCCTCAGTGTAAGAAGGAACGCTACCGCAGGTCCTTCATCCCCACTGCTGTCAGACTGTACAACTCCACTGTGTAACACATGCAATAACCTGTGCAATAACCTGTGCAATAACCTGTGCAATAACCAGTGCAATAACCTGTGCAATAACCTGTAACCATGTCACCTCAGTAACCGCCTCCACTGTCCTCAGATTATATATTTATATATTTGTATATTTGTATTCTTTTACATATATATATATTATATAAGAGATATGTTTTATTATATATTTACATTTCTTTCACTCCCTGTACATAAGAGCTACCTGATGTTGTAAATATGTTAATATTTATTGTGATTTTATTTTTTATTTACTTATTGTTCTGAGTGTTTGCACAATTTTTCACAACTTTTTGCACTATACTGTCCCCTGACTGTGAGCTTCTGTCATGAGTGAATTTCTCCTGTGTGAGATCAATAAAGTCTTATCTTATCTTAAATCTGGACTACACCAGGACTAAATCAGGACTACACCGGGACTACACCAGGACTAAACCAAGACTACACCAGGACTAAACCAGGACTACACCAGGACTAAACCAGGACTACACCAGGAGTAAACCAGGACTACACCAGGACTAAACCAGGACTACACCAGGACTACACCAGGAGTAAACCAGGACTACACCAGGACTACACCAGGACTACACCAGGACTACACCAGGACTACACCAGGACTACACCGGTCTGTGGCTGTGCTGTAAATACACACGTTGTTCCTGACAGATCGTTCTGTAGTTCCTCAGTTCCTCTTCAGATCTGAGTGTTCGACGCCTGAGGATTTGGTGAATCAGTGACTGAAGAACCACGTCAAAGTTTTACAATAACGATATTTATTTATTACAAAAGTCAAAGCCAAACATAAGAACAGAAAAGCGTCTCTACAGTGAAAATCAGATCGTGGCGTGTGTCGGGTGAGCGACGCTGCTACGACGTCTCCATCTTGTACCCGTGCTTCTCCAGCTCGGCCCTGTGCGGAGGAGAGAGTGATTACAGGTGGGTGGTACGCACACGCACAGACGCGCACACACAGACGCACACAGGTCGGACGCACACAGGAGCTGGAGCTGTGATTACACACTGTGGTCTCTGGATGTTCGAGGCGTGAGGTTCATAATTGTCCAAATAAAACAATGGCAGGCTGCACACGGAGAGCTCTTATGTCACTGCAGGTCATTATGGAAACAGAGCCACGACCAACAACCAACAACCAACAACCACTACACACCGGGAGAGGAGGAGGAGAGGAGGAGGACAGAGAGAAGAGGAGGAGGAGAGGGAGAGGAGGAGGGAAGGAGTGAGGAAGGAGAGGACAGAGAGAGGAG
The DNA here is from genome assembly GCA_029959045.1 of Taenioides sp. WSHXM2023. NCBI lineage: Eukaryota > Metazoa > Chordata > Actinopteri > Gobiiformes > Gobiidae > Taenioides > Taenioides sp. WSHXM2023. The sequence continues at coordinate 30,599,323 of CM057097.1, read as the reverse complement.
GAGATGAGAGGGACAGAGAGAGAGAGGAGGAGAGAAGCAAAGAGAAAAGAGGACAGAAAAGGAGGATGAGAGAGGAGAGACCAGAGGAGAGACCAGAGGAGAGAAGGAGGAGAGGAGGAGGAGAGGAGGAGGAGAGGAGGAGGAGAGAAGGAGGAGAGGAGGAGGAGAGGAGGAGGAGAGAAGGAGGAGACAGTCTGGTCTATTTCTCTGCTCACACATTTCCAAAGTCGTGTGTTCTGAGACTCGCAGGTTCATTTCAGGTTAAACTTTTTCACAGTTTGAGAGTCTGAGTCTTTTGTTTCTCTGCTCCTCCAAATCAGGACAAAATCAATCCATTTATCAACAAAAGGTCACACAAGGGTCACAAGGTCAGGAGGTCACCCGTGTGTATGTGTGTTTATGTGTGTGTGAGAGTGTGTGTGAGTGTGTGTCAGACCTGAGTGTATCACAGACCTGAGCTGGTTGGAGAAGTCGTCCTCCACGTTGTCGTCGTCCCAGTTGTCCTCCCACACGTGAGCGTCCTCATCCTCGTCCAGCCCCGTCCAGTCTGCAGAGACACAAAGGTTAGTGCACATGTCACACACTACACACGTCACACACATGATCCATTCATTTACATTTTTATTAAAAACCAGACCAGTACATTAGAGTCAGATGCAGAACTCTGCTCTAATCCACTGGAGCTTTATTCAGATTTTTGTCATTTATAATTGTAGATTCCAGATGATTCCGTTTAAACACACGGTTTGTGTCGAGCTCTGCACCGTTACAGTAAAATGACCTCTGACCCTGTGTCTTCAGAGACACGTCCTGCAGACAGAGACACGTCCTGCAGACAGAGACACGTCCTGCGTTTGTCTCAGTCTCAGTTTATGGACAGGCTCATGTGAAGCTCAGAACCTCCAGAATTCCCTCCCTGAGCTGCAGAGGCTGCACTAGCACTGACTCTGGATTGGAACCAAAACACACAATTCTAACATAAAGAAATAGGACGTCATGCACTGTGTTTTTGTAGTGAAGAATAAAGTGTCATCAGTAAAAGCTGAAACAGATTTGTCCTCAGATCTGGGACACATCAGGACGTGTTGATAAAATAATAAAAGAAAAATCACATTTGTCCTTAAATGGGGAAAACTGATAATGGGACACTCTGTTTGGAAAACGAAAAGTCTTTGCTGCAGGTACTAAAATAAGACATTAGTTTATCACGTTGTCTAAAGTTTGTTCAGAAAAGTGTCCAGATAGACATGTTTTTAGCTCCACCTTTGACATTCTTTAGTTTGTTTTACAGCTGTGGCTTTAACAGAGACTCACTCCGGTCTCACTGAGACTGTTAAACGTGCAAAACATTTGTAGATCATCTTGACATGACAAACACGAATGTCCACAGTGTTCAGTGGACACTAGCACTGTTAGCTTGTTAGCCTGTAGCTCCATGTATCTGTGTTCTCTAATAAAACATAAACCTTCACGTTTTTAAGTGTTTCTTAAACTCACACAGAGGGAATAAAAGATCGAAATGTCACGTGTCCAACAGCATCAAAAAGCAAAAAGTGTCAAAGAGCTAATGCTAATGCTAATGCTAAGCGGCTAGGCTACAGGAGCTAGCTGAGTCACGGCTGTTCCCCCGCGGTCCTCCCTCCTCTGTCCCCGGCCCCTGAGCTCACAAACCCGGCTCTACAGACACTGACCCTCCGCCGGGAACTCCTCAAACTCGTCGTCCTCCTCCAGAAGACCGAGGTCCACGGGCTGCTTCTTGTCCGACATGTCTCCGCTGTCCCCGGGCTCTGTGTGTGTGAGCGGTGCGTCTTCTTCTTCTTCTTCTTCTTCTGATGATGATGATGATGACTTCCGGTAGACTGTACGCGGGGTGAACGTAATGCTGCCCCCTCTGATTAACGTCGTTACATCACTTATTACGTCACTTTATTTATTTATGTATTTATGTATTTGCTTGTTTGTTTGTTTGTTTGTTTGTTTGTTTGTTTGTTTACATCACTTTATATCCTGGAGTACAGACCCTTTAATAAATGTAAACTCAAATATTCTAAATTCCAGAATAGAGGCAAGTGGAGGCAAAAGTGAAGTGGAACGTAATGAGATTTCAATGGGAAAACTGTGATTATCTTCAGATTATCACAAAATATAAAAAAAATCCAGGGAAATTTGGCAAAAGAAAACCAGATACATGTGAGTGAGATCAGAGCCCGGTTTAAAAACATTTACAATTGTGTTTTACGTTATTTGTGAACTGAAGAAGAGATAAAGACAGACACTCTGCATTTTAAAGGAAAGATCCAAACTTTTATGTTTTACTGGACAAATTCAGACAGAAGAATTGAGCCGACACGAGTTTGTCACTTTATTTACAGATATATTACACATTACAGGAGAAAAGGAGCGTCCATCCCCCAGTTCCGGAAGTACAGTTCTCATTTTTCATTCATTTTTCCATATGTCGGTCGGTGCATAATAGAAACTCTGGCTCCTCGTGTCCCTATCCCCAGACTGTGTGTGTCTCCACTGCTCTGACACAACACGTCTGCACATCTGCACGTCTGCACATCTGCATTCTCGTGTGCAGATGTGCAGACGTGCAGCTACAGGAGCAGGGACAGCAGAGACACAGCTGCATTTGGACGATTTGGACTTGGACAGTCCTCAGTCACTCTTATGATTCCAAATGTGGCTAATCACAATTACATGGCTTAAAGTATTTGCTTCCACCCCTGCATGTAGGTGGGGGAAGTGCTCTGCCCGTGGACACAACGGCAGCATAGACCCAAAGCTGAGATTGAACCAGACGCCTTTGGGTTGGTGGGCGAACGTTCTAATCACTTAATGACATGGTAATAAAGCAAACGGACATAAAGATCCATAGAACTTATTTTTTCTTGGTTTCAGGCCACACCCGCTACCCGCCGCATTCAAACAGGAAGTGAGCATAGGCGCGATTCTGGCTCCACAGACTCTGGCTCCAATTTACGTTGAAAAACCGCCGCCCCCTCTCTCTGAGTGCTGCTGTGAGCCTCGACATTTTCTTTGTCTTAAAATGTTCGTTTGAACCGCTCTACACGATCCTGATTTTCAGTTGGGAGTTTTGTCCCAAAATCAAGATATGAACGTTAATAACCGCTCCAGTGGTGCGGGCAGGAAATGATGTTACCGTCAACAGCCTTTGTCCTGATTGGCTCTTTGGTTGCTCTAATACTCGTGGTCAGAATTCCAAATATGGAACTCTGCCCCAAATTTGCTCAATACTGACTTTTTTCACAATAGCCGGAAGTTCCCCGCTGTAGGTTTGCGGAACTTCTGGTTAATGTTTTTCTATGGCAAAATGTCTGTGTAAATGTCTGGTGTTTTCTCCACCAGCTTCATAAATCTGCCCCATCACCAAATCTTCAACCAACAAGGTCCACAAAGGATAAACATTCTTCATGAAGAATTTATCCACAACGATCAAGGGAAGAAAGACGAAAGCTTAAAGGAGAACGACGACGAGCGTTAGAGAAATACTGAGAAAAACTAATGTTATGGTCATGAATGAAACAGAAGGAACTTGTTCACTCAGACTGATTCTAGAATTAAAATAAAAAATCGATTTCATGATGTCGATATTAGCGTAGCGAGAGAGATTTGTGCAGTTTGCATTGAAGACATGTAACCGGTGAATGTCTCTAGAATTTGAACTGCACAAATCTCTCTATCTACGCTAATATCGACATCATGAAATCGATTTTTTATTTTAATTCTAGAATCAGTCTGAGTGAACAAGTTATTTATTAATGAATGAATTCATGAATTACATTATTCTTTACCGTACCAGGAGTATTTCACAAGTTCCTCCTGTTTTATTCATGACCATATCGTTAGTTTTGCTCTGTTGTTCTCTAATGCTCGTCGTTGGTCTCTTCAGTGCAGGACTTACAGCTGTTGTGAAAAAGGTCTATAACCGCTAGCCTCGTGAGCTTCATTTGACTGGATATGAACTCTGGTGATGTCACACTCCCTCAGTCCAATGTCTGTGGTCCCATCCGTGTGAATGTCTCGTCCCTCAGATACACTGGTGGTTCCTGCGCCTCGGTTTGTTTCGGTTTGAGGCCGCCGTCTCGCAGAGCGTCATCGCATCAGAAGAACGACCCAACGAGCGCCGAACGACTGGAATTATTTTTAAGTGGAATAAATGTTTAATAAAGTTTATATGATTGAGGAATAAATTAATTCAGCTTTAAAATCGGAATAAACCATCCACTTAATTCGGAATTAAGTTTAATCCGAATAATCATTTTCATTAGGAATTAAGTGTTACATGGACTTTTTAAAGCGGAATTAAATTTTATTCTGAATTAAATTACTTTTAATCGGAATTAAAGCAAGTGTGATATCGAACCTTTAAGAAGAAGGACCTTTAATATGATACATACAAAACAACTTTATTTGTATAACACGTTTAACTCTAAAAGGTCAGCAGAATTATGTTCCAAACAAAAGGAACTGATAGAATCAATAGATAAAAGAATAATAATAAAATCAATGAATTAAAATATATAAATAAAGGAAGGAAGTACTAAAAGAATAAAATAGATCAAAACAATAAATAAATAAAAATAAATAAAAGACACTGAGGACCACAAAACTCACGCGGCGTTAAAAGCCAGAGAGTAAAAGTGGGTTTTAAAACGAGACTACATGTCCCAGCGCTGAACATGAGCACCGTGTAGAGCTGCAGAACTACAGGGCGACAGTCTGATCATGGGAGCGCTCCACACTCTCCTTCTGTCCTCTTTCTGTCCTCTTTCTGTCCTCTTTCTGTCTCCCCCTCTCCGTCTCTCCGTCTCTCCGTCTCTCCCTCTGTCCTGTCTGTCACACATGATTTATGAATGTCATGAATGCCGTATTGTGCTGAGAGGCGTTCCCAGACGCACAGGTACGTTACCGCGGCGACCGGCAGCATACCTGAGCACAGAGCTGGCGCCGGACTGCAGACGGGACGGGCCAGGGAGGGGGGAGGAGGGAGAGACGAGACAGGTGAGGAGGAGGAGGAGGGGGACAGGTGAGGGAGAGAGGAGGAGGAGGACAGGTGAGGAGGAGGAGGAAGAGCAGGGGGACAGGTGAGGGAGAGAGGAGGGAGAGACGAGACAGGTGAGGAGGAGGAGGAGGGGGACAGGTGAGGAGGAGGAGGAGGAGGGGGACAGGTGAGGGAGAGAGGAGGAGGGGGACAGGTGAGGAGGAGGAAGAGGGAGAGACGAGACAGGTGAGGAGGAGGAGGAGGGGGACAGGTGAGGGAGAGAGGAGGAGGGGGACAGGTGAGGAGGAGGAGGAGGGGGACAGGTGAGGGAGAGAGGAGGAGGGGGACAGGTGAGGGAGAGAGGAGGAGGGGGACAGGTGAGGAGGAAGAGGAGGGGGACAGGTGAGGGAGAGAGGAGGAGGGGGACAGGTGAGGGAGAGAGGAGGAGGGGGACAGGTGAGGAGGAGGAGGAGGGAGAGACGAGACGGAGGAGGAGGAGGGGGACAGGTGAGGGAGAGGGGAGAAGGGGGACAGGTGAGGAAGAGGAGGAGGAAAAGGGAGGGAGCAGGGGAGAAAGAGTGACAGAGGGGAAAGGCCGAGAGGCAGACGGGACAGGGGAGAGACGGGGGAGAAGGGAGACAGAGACAGGTGTGGGAGAGAGGGAACAGAGATGAGGAGGGACAGGTGAAGAAGAAGAGAGGGAGGAGAGAGGGAAGAGAAACAGGACAGGTGTGGGAGAGAGGGAACGGAGATGGGACAGGTGAGGAGGAAGAGAGGGAGGAGAGAGGGGAGAGAAACAGGACAGGTGAGGGAGAGAGGGGAAAGAGAGAGAAGTGGAGGTGCAAACAGGACAGGTGAGGGAGGGGGGAGGGGACAGGTGAGGAGGAGAGGGGGATCAGAGGGAGGGGACAGGTGAGGAGGAGAGGGGGATGAGGAGGAGGAAAGGCGCAGGCTCCACTGAGACTGTACAGGGACGACTGACATGATAAAAGACAAAAGAGCTCAGATATGTTTCAGAATTGTCATTGTCCGTCCATCCGTTTCCTCTGTGTATGTGGAGCCAGAGGGACGGGGGGACGAGGGCGGGGACACATTTCCCCCTCCACGCTCCTCCAGGGGGTCCCCAGGGGCCCTAGGACACTGAGACAGTCCCTCCACTGTGTCACAGCTCGTCCCTGGGCTGGTGTCTGGATCTTGTCCCTTCAGTCATGACAGAGCTCAGATCCACAGGTGAGAGGAGGGGGGACAGAGTGGAAAAGTGAACAGTGTGGACATAGTGGACAGAGAGGACAGAGTGGACAGAGTGGACAGAGAGGACAGAGAGGACAGAGTGGACAGAGTGGACAGAGAGGACAGAGTGGACAGAGTGGACAGAGTGGACAGAGAGGACAGAGAGGACAGAGTGGACAGAGTGGACAGAGAGGACAGAGTGGACAGAGAGGACAGAGTGGACAGAGTGGACAGAGTGGACAGAGTGGACAGAGAGGACAGAGTGGACAGAGTGGACAGAGTGGACAGAGGGAAGAACAGAGTGGATAGAGTGGAGAGAGTGGACAGAATGAACAGAGCAGAGAGAGGCACACACATCAAGTTAAGAACTCTCAGTTAAATGACAACACCCCGGATACTGGAGATAGCATGAAGAGCTCGGATTAGAGTCACTGCTCCCCCTCATCAAAAGCATTAAACTTGAGAATACGTTTATGCTTCTCTGACCATGATTTTAAACTTATCTTAACACATTAACACACGCTCAGCTGGTAGAGTGTCAGAAGGTTGGTGGTTTGAATCCTGCTCTTGACAGAAATGTCACTGGTAGCTGTTGTTTTGCCAATGGGCCAGACACTTAACCCCCTTCACACCAGGGTCTGTGTACACTGGTGTGTGAATGTGTGCGTGGTTCCTCGTTTTAAAGCGCTTTTGAGTCTTGAAAGTGGAAAAGTGTTCTAAAAATGTGACCATTAACCATTTACTCTATTATAATATGTGGCTTGTTGCTCTTGGAAGGGCATCTGGTGTAAATATCAATCACCACTGCAAACGTTTCCCACATAAAGTACAATTCTTCTTCCAAATCTCATTTCAGACTCTGCGCCCTCCCTTCCACACTGTTCCCTGAGCCCCTGAGCCCTGTTTACCTGGCCGTCTGTCATGAGGAATTGAACCCTCACCCTGCGCTGGCTCGGCTCCGCTCGGGTCCGTAATCCGCTCCCTGTGGCTCAGAGCTGCTTCTGTTGCATATTTGGTTTTATCAGGGCCGATGACGCCTGCTCTCAGCACCACGCAAATGAACACAGGGGTCCACGGGGGGTCTACACCAGAACTCAACCAGGTCTGAGTCCGGGACAAGGCCAGTCCTGTCCCGGTCCTGATGTGTGGCTCCTCGCGCTGTTTGTCATTCTGCACATCGGAAATCTCACTGTGATGTCACTGAGCTGTTTCATGTCCGAGGAAAGTTCCCACAATGCATCTGAGGGCTGAGAAGATTTAACAGACTTTCGTTAAAATTTCACTGTGGAGTTTTATTCTACGGACACTTTTTAGTTTAAAAACAAAAGCAGTGAGTATCCAAAAGTTTTAAACATGCAGCAAAGGCATTAAAATGTCCACAAAATGTCTGAAGATGTGTGGACTTTAAAAACATGGAGGAGCTCCTTGGATAACACTTCCTACTGTCTGTGCATAACATTGTTCCTTTTCACAAACCTGCCTGAAGAGGTTCTAGAGTCATCCAGGCATGTTTGAGCAATCCAGCGATCTCTCCTGGGCCCTATTCAAACCCTCCTTATGGTTAGCAGTACAAGTCTGTACGAGGCTCCGCCCACAAGTTTACATCCCCCATGCTCCCACAGTACAAGTCTGTACGAGGCTCCGCCCACAAGTCTACGTCCCCCAGGCTCCCACAGTACGAGTCTGTACGAGGCTCCGCCCACAAGTCTACGTCCCCCAGGCTCCCACAGTACGAGTCTGTACGAGGCTCCGCCCACAAGTCTACGTCCCCCAGGCTCCACACGACAATTCTCCATAAATACACAAAAACATGAGACAAAACTGAACACAACAACTGGACAAACCTGATGTGATGTGCAGGAGTTTCATTAGTGCGACGCACACTGAGTGTGTTGGGATAGAGCTCTGAAGGGGGAGGGACTTAGCACAGAGAGGCTGAGTGTGTTGGGATAGAGCTCTGAAGGGGGAGGGAGTTAGCACAGAGAGCAAAGGAGGGGGGACTGTCTATGAACATGTGATCTTTTACACACATGTGGCTGTCTTTGGTTTACCTTTGGAGGACAGTATTTTATACAACAAATACAATGGAAAAATGTTATTTGTTTTCAAAAGTGTAAAAGGAGAAAAGGAACAGTGTAAAAGGAACATGGAAATCTGTGAACTCAGAAGTGTAACATTGTCTTTAACAGATTTAAACGGCACGTTTTTTACACTGTGGACTCCTTTTAAGCTTAAAAGAAAAAGCAACTATAGCACCAAAGGGTTTGAGCTGGGAAAGCACTGAAATCTTCACAGTCTGGTCATGTACGGACTTTAAAAACATGGAGGTGTTTCATGGATTACACTGCAGTTTATCAGCAGGGGGCGAAAGTGAGACAGACCAACAGGACTGAAGTTTGCATAATAAGACAGTGCAGCCTCTTCTGCTTTACACCGGTCTCACAGTGAGGAGGAAACAGACGGTCCAATCCTGAGTTTGTCCCGGTGTTCGTTTCTTTTCGGTGTTTCATAAACATAAGTGCAGGTCCGTGTTGTACTGAGCGCCTGAGAGAGAACAGCCATCCAAACCCAGTCTAATGGGAGTCCAGCCACTAAAACCATCATTTAATAAAGCGCTCCAATCACATGCTAATTTATCGGCCGTAATGGTTGCTGCGGTGACCAGTGGTACGGCCCGGCTCAGCTCTGAACAGCCCTACAGCGCCCTCTGGGTCAAACCCAAGTACTCTCCATCCAAGTACCATCACAGACCCACCCGCATTAGCCTCTCGGGGACCCAGCCACGGGCCCCTAGAGCAGCCTAATGAAACTCTTTCAGCAGCGCAGAGAGGGAACTGTGTTAACGAGGCGGAATTTTACAGTACGCTTTTGTAATAATACAGTTAAAGCTGCACTGCAGAACTTTTCTGGTGGAAGGTCTGCACGCTGCTTGTATCTTTTGATAGAATGTTCCATAGTGTGGCATTAAATTCATCCATTTCCCTTGAAACAAGCCACAGGGCGAGGGTCAGATCTGTGGAGAGGTGACTTTATTCACAATAAGAACCTGTGTTTTCCCACCAGAGACATTCACGACTGTTACAGACGCTGCACCGTGGAGCTTCTCTGGTGGAGGTCTGTCCCCGGCTTCTCCTCGTGGACCAGAATGTTCCACAGTGTTTTTTTCCACAGAGGTCACACTCCAGGTACGTTTTGTTTAGACATCAAAAACAGATTAACATAAAATCATAATTTCTCACCAAACTTCTCACCATTCACTTGATCTTGTGATGTGACTTACTGTTTATTGAGCCGACATGCTTTATGTTAGCGCACATTAGCATTAGCTTCTTCTCGTTCATCGATGCACGGCGTTCTCATCAAGGTTAAAAATACCGACCCATATTCCAGTGCATAATACACCTAATATGAGCTACGTCCACTGCATTAGATAAAGAGACGTTAAACCACAGCACAGAGGCTCAGAGAAGTGAAATTAATTCAAAAAAATGATGATAAACCAGACGTAGTTTTGTGTTTACAGTAGCTTTAGCTTTAGCTTGAGACATGTTTCACGGCTCCACGAATTTGGACTTTATTTCTTTACATAAGAAAACATGAAAAGCGGGAGACGTCAGCAGCTTTCGCAGCCAAGAGCCTGGCCCTGAGAACCAGGCCAATGCAAACACTGCTGTAGCTCCTTTAATGACAGAGGAGACAGGATAAACCGCTCCACTCAGAGACATCAGGAGTCTAACCCACAACCTCCTCCCTGAGAAGAGACAGGATAACCACTCTGCCACAGTCACAGGGAGGACATTGAATTATTATTATTGACAATAGTCGTCACATTCTCATTATAATTACATTTTGGGGACGGCGAGTTGGCGAGGCTCATGATCGGACTGAGACGATGATTCAATAAAGATGAGAAAGAAGGAGAAGAAGAAGGATGAGGAGGAGGAATGAAGGAGGAGGAGAAGGAGGAATGGAGGAGGAGGAATGAGGGAGGAGGAGGAGTTTGGAGCAGGCTGGAGTTCTCAGTGGTGGTAAACTGATCCGAGGAGCAGAGCCGGTTCAAGTGCCTCTATTGTCCCAGAGTCTCCCAGGAGCTCAGACAATGGAGCTTTGTGACAGGCAAGGACACCTGACGGGCCCCAGGCTCCCACAGCACAGGGGCCTCTGCTCCCATGGACGAAGCTGCGTGTCACTGCGGTGTTTACACGCACATCGAACATCTGAGCGTGATCTGATTTCTGCAGTTATCAGATTATCGCGCTGTGACGTAAACAGCTCCAGCTCGTGTGAGAAATCTGATTTTTTTTTGTGACTGTGGCAAAGAGAAAGAAATGAAATGAAAGTGTCACTAAACTTTTGTCTTCCAACTTCAACAGTTCCTCCAAAACTCCACAAATTAGAGGAGGAGGAGTATGAGGCTCTTCTGCTGTGATCAGACCGTCAGGAGCCTCAGGTTTACGTGACTTTGGCTGGTCCAACTTTTACACGGTGAATTTGAGCATCGGTGTTCAAAAATGTAAACTTTTGGAGAAATTCACCTCACGCCAAAGAGTTTAAACAACAAAAAAATGCTCCAACTAGAGGTGATTCTGACGTTGCGGAGTGAACACAGCATCACCGCTTTAAAAAAGGTTCTACAGTCACATCTGAACCTGTGTCTCCAGAGTCTTCACCTGCAGACAGAGACACAGAGACACGTCCACAATCTGTATATATATATATATATATATATATATATATATATATATATATATATATATATATATATATATATATATATATTTATTTATTTATTTATTTATTTATTTATTTATTTATTTTATTTTATTTTTTTTTACTCTGTGTTATTGTAATATATTGTGATGTGTGAGCTGCTGTGTCCAAGTCATTTCCCTTGTGGATCAATAAAGTTTGAATCTAAATCTAAGTCTAAAGCTCCTCTTTAAATCTGAAAAGTGTTGTATTTTCATTTCTCTTGCAGAGTTAATCCAAAACAGCACAGATCTGAATGCAGAGTGGGTTTGAAGAGTCGTGTGTTTTGTATCATGTCTCTGCTCAGGTCTGTGTGTGTGTGTGTGTGTGTGTGCAGCCTGCCACAGTGACAGGGGGAGACTCACCTGTCACCTGTCACCTGTCACAGCCTGTGTCATACGCTCACAGCTCTGACAGGCTCTTCACTGCCTCAGCACCAGTAATTATCCTGCAGCACACTCAGGACGTAGACCGCACCGCTCCACTGCACACTCCAACTGTGCCATTGTGTGTGTGTGTGTGTGTGTGTATATATGTGTGTGTATATATATGAACAGTACTATATCTAACGCACTAGCCACCGCATTCCAAACAGGAAGTGCTCCAGGCGGCTCTTCCAGCTCTTCTGACTCTGGCTCCAGTGACTCACATTAGGATCTTGTGGCTCTTCTCTGGACCTGCTGCTGTGTCGGTGTTTTGGCCTTAAATTTTCTTCTGAAGCCGTGACACAGAATCTGAATTTTTTCATTTCTCTATTTTGTCCCAAATTCAAGATCTGAACATAAATAATGGACCAATCAGACGCCTTCATTCACCGAGGCCCCTCCCACTAGCGTTAGCAACAGGTTTGATTGACAGCTAGTGCTTCTCGTTGCTAAGTAAACCCCATTCCCGCTTTCCGGTGGGAAGGACAGGCACATTTAACAATCTCAGTCATGATTGGCTTCTATATACAGTCTGTGGGCCAAACGCACTGCAACGGCCCAATGCGTCTCAGAGAAAACAGCTTCAAGTACAGAAAAGATGCAAATTCGCAAACCCAAACACAAGTTTAAACGAGGTACAAACAAAGAACATGGCACAAATTAAAAAAAAAAAAACGCACTGTAAGAAACAAAGACGAATGTGTCATCATCAAATGTGCCGCAAATAGAGAAACGCAAAGCACAAAACGATGAAAAACCAAGAAAACGCAACAAAAAACGCTGCATAGTCTCCACAACGGAAGTGCTCCAGACCTGCAGGGGGCTCTGTTGTTCTCTGACTTACCGTACTAAATACTGTTTGTTGACATTCCAATAATGAATCGTAATAATTCAAAGTGAGAAATAAAACGTGTAACTTTTAACCCTAATATTTGTCTTCCTGAGCCTGATTACCCCCCGCCCAAACGGCCACATGTCCGAATAAAACACTATTAATGACGCCTAATTGAGCTGTCCGCAGACACAGAGGGGCACTGTGTGTGTGTGGGGGGGCGCAGACTGATGAGCCTGCCGGGACAGGTGACCACCCGCCGGACCCCTCACCCCCGATCCCCGGAGGACTTAATAAGACCTGTGGCAGGTTTCCGGGACACTGTCCAGAACTCAGGGGCCCCTCCAAATGGACCACAGGGTCATTTATCAATCCACCAATCACAGAGCAGCCACATGTTTCACAGATGCAGCCTCTCGGTGAGGAGGTTGCGGGTTAGACTCCTGGTCTCTCTGAGTGGAGTGTTCATGTCCCTGTTGTAGTACTGCAGACTTCCATGGCGAAAGGTGAAGCCAAAAACTAGTGTTGTTCTGATACCGTTATTGGGGGATCCGATACTTGGCCTTAGTGTACTCACCGATACCGATACCAGGCCAATACCACACAGTGTGAAGAATTAGACTCGGGCTACTCAATTTTATTACAGTACAAGAGCAATAAATAAATCCTATAAAAAGCTCTCTAAAGAAAATCTACAGAATAAATTAGATTCTGAGAACTGAGTTGAATATATAATGATCTGGACCATAAGTCGTGCTGATTTAAGCATTTATACTTTTATAATTCGTTATTTTCTACCACAGTGCGGATAAAACCAACAGTGAAGCCTGTAAGACGCTCGTCCTCGGAGCACAAGGATAATTCTGCAGAGTAAACAAAGTCTGAGTTAGCGCTGTTGTCGTTGTTGTCGCTGTTGTCGTTGTTGTCGCTGTTGTCATTATTGTTGCTGTTGTCACAGTTGTCGTTGTTGTCGCTGTTGTCACAGTTGTAGTTGTTGTCGTTGTTGTCGCTGTTGTCGCTGTTGTCGCTGTTGTCGCTGTTGTCACTGTTGTCGTTATTGTCGTTGTTGTCGCTGTTGTCCCTGTTGTCGCTGTGGTCCGGCTGCCCTCTCCGTTGTGCGTCCACACTAAAGGCTAAATGAAGGCATCAAAGAGGAAACACACACATCTTTTCTGTCATTATCAGCGTGTTTTAACTGAGCCTCCACAGTCTGTTTAACCTGCTCTGGGCGTTAGCGGTAGCATTAGCCACCGAAGTAAACAGCGGCCGCGCTCGCATCTACAGTAGTATCGGATCTGTGATTTGGTCTGAGTACTCACCGATACCAATACCTAATGTGCGGTATCAGAGCTTTTGCCAATACCAGTATCAGTAGGAACATCGCCACCAAAAACTGTGCTCAAATAAAAGTAGCGTTAAAAATACTCAAGTATTACTCAAGTAAACGTGCTACGAGGGGTACTACGAGTCTTGTCTTGTTTAGACTTTAGGTTCTCATGTACAGACCTCTGTTTCAGACTTTGACAGTTTGGGCTGGACTCTGCTCCTTCCTCTTCAGTGTCAGTGATGTTGCTGTGAAGTGTCTGCTCAAAGGATTTAAAGCGCCATCTGCAGGCCCACTTTCAGAGCTGTATCACAGGTATGAGAGAGCGGACACACCCCCTCATCCCGGTTTACAGTCTGGTGGCTGTGTTTCTGGATCTTGATGGCCCTGGTCCTGATAGCACTTGTTTCTCTGTGACCTATGACCTGAGTAAGATGGTTTTCCGTCTCGCAGGGGTCTGATATTGAGGACTTAAGTTCTTGCTAGCAGTAACCCCCCTGTAACAGTTCCATATTAGGGATAGGAATTTATTTATGAACAAAATAGCGAAATAAAAACTCTAGGATCATGTGGAGCGGGTTGCGTGTGTCTTGTAGCGCCCTCCTCTGGCCTCCTCCTGCGAGCGTTGGTTAGTGCTGTGTAATTGTCCCTCTCCTTCAGTGGGTTTCACAGACCGCTGCACTGCTCAGACAAAGCTCCAATCAGCGGCTGTAATCAGGCGGAGCGCTGGAGTGAAGATTCTAATTACAAAGAAAAAAAGAAGAATGTTTACATGAGTAAAATGACTGGAGTTCAGAATGGTTCTAAATAATTATTTGTTCTGGCCAAGTTTAATGGGCTGTTTGACTTGTCTCAAAGGCAGGTCTGGATCGCTCACGACATACGAAAATCTGATGCCGCCATTTTGGTTCAAGAAATGGGAGTCCTTAGTCCCGCCTCCTGATTTTGATCGGTCCAATGAGAATGCTCAAGGAAATGAACCCTCTACGCAGCATGTTCAAGCTACAGGTCCAGTCCTCCAGCTCAGGAAGTCCTTCTGACCAAGAACAGAACCAATGGCGTAGCGTAGTCGCACAAGGCCCCAGTGTAAGTCTGGCGCTGGGCCCCCCACCCTCCAACCCACGGCATCTCGACCCATCCCTGTGCGACAAACATAAATCCACTTCCCAAAGCACATAAATAGCAATCAGTTATTGAGCTATATGTATAATTTGCAGTTGTGTACACGTTTATGTTGACAGTCGTTTATACTGAGTCTGTACTGGGGAGGGGGGCCAATCCTAGCCTGGGTCCTCAAAGTGCCGCGGGCCCTGGTGCGTCACACGGGCTGCACCGCCAAATGCTCCGACACTGACCAGAACCGACCACGTCTCCTGATGAGGTGCCCCAGAAGCTCAGAGGACTCCCACTCAAAGGACACCACAGTTTTCTACCGCAGAAGTCAGCGCACTTGTTTCTTTGTCTTAGATGAACATTGTGATTTAAAATGTCCAAATTAACAGAATGATCCACAGGGGTCAGAGGTCAGAACTGTAGCACAAACACAAGCACAAATAAGTCTTACGGTTTAACTGTTAAATTAAACTCTGGTCAAACTATTTTTCTTTCTTTCTTCACTTTCAGCGTTTGATTGGCTCACGGCTCCTCTGTGGAGCTGTACAGGAGTTTGTTTGTCTGGGCCGTACATGAGGCGATGATGAGGACAAATCACTACAGTGTACCCCCCCTCCTCGCAGCAGGGCCCCCCTCAGCAGGGCCCCCCCACAGCGGCCCCCCCACAGCGGCCCCCAGCAGGCGTGGAGCTCCGGGGGGCCCCCACACGCTCCCAAGTGTTCATTTGTCATAAAGACCAGTACAATGGCCCCTGATACAGAGAGTCCACTCCAACCAGGCTAATCTCACCTGTTCTGCCCACATGACCACTCAGCCTGCACAGAGGAGGAGAGAGGGAGGAGAGAGGAGAGGAGAGGAGGACAGGAGAGAGGAGAGGAGAGAGGAGAGAGGGAGGAGAGAGAAGAGAGGAGAGGAGAGGAGGAGAGGAGAGAGGAGAGGGGGAGAGGAGAGAGGAGAGGGGGAGAGGAGAGAGGAGAGGAGAGGAGGAGAGGAGAGAGGAGAGAGGAGGAGAGGAGAGAGAGGAGAGGAGAGGAGAGAGAGGAGAGAGAGGAGAGAGGAGAGGAGGAGAGGAGAGGAGAGGAGGAGAGGAGAGGAGAGAGGAGAGAGGAGAGAGAGGAGAGAGAGGAGAGGAGAGGGGGAGAGGAGAGAGGAGGAGAGGAGAGGAGAGGAGGAGAGGAGAGAGGAGAGGGGGAGAGGAGAGAGGAGGAGAGGAGAGAGGAGAGGAGAGAGGAGAGGGGGAGAGGAGGAGAGGAGGAGAGGAGAGGAGGAGAGGAGAGGAGGAGAGGAGAGAGGAGAGGAGAGAGGAGGAGAGGAGGAGAGGAGAGAGGAGAGGAGAGGAGGAGAGGAGAGGGGGAGAGGAGAGGAGGAGAGGAGAGAGGAGAGGGGGAGAGGAGAGAGGAGGAGAGGAGGAGAGGAGAGGGGGAGAGGAGAGGGGGAGAGGAGAGAGGAGGAGAGGAGGAGAGGAGAAGAGAGGAAGGAGAGGAGGAGAGGAGAGGAGGAGAGGAGAGAGGAGAGGGGGAGAGGAGGAGAGGAGAGAGAGGAGAGGAGAGGAGGAGAGGAGAAGAGAGGAAGGAGAGGAGGAGAGGAGGCGAGGAGGAGAGAGGAGGAGAGGAGGAGAGGAGGAGAGGGGGAGAGGAGGCGAGGAGGAGAGAGAGGAGAGAGGGAGAGGAGAGGGGGAGAGGAGGAGAGGAGGAGAGGGGGAAAGGAGAGGAGAGGAGCAAGGGAGAGAAGAGAGAGTAAAGGTGAGAAAGCGAGCTGAAGAGAGGAGAGAGGGAGAGGAGAGGAAAAGAGAGAGGAGTGGATAAGGAGCGTACACAGTTTGGTTTTCTGCTTGAGCCCTGGAGTCAAGAGATCGGGTTTTCAAAAAGGCGAGACATGAAGTGAATAAGAGTGAGTGTGTGAATGTCAATGGACAGAGCTAACCCGCTAGCCGCCGCGCTCCAAACAGGAAGGAAGCATGGGCGTGATTCAGCTCCATCGACTCCAAATCACTTTCTACTGAAAAAGCGTCGTCCCCTCTCTCTGTATCTGCTACTGTGAGCCTCGTCACTTTGGTCTTAAAATGTTTGTTTTCTTGTTTTTTCTCAAACTTGGAGAATTTATTCCAGTATAAAGTCAACTGGAGCCAGCATCAGGAGCCGGAAGCACTTCCTGTTTGGAACGCGGCAGCTAGCGGGTTAGCTATGTCCATTTATATAAACAGGCTATCGTTTTATCGCAGCAAGTAGCAGGTTTTAATTACATGATTATTTCCTAAAAAAGTCAGTGGAACATTTTTTAACTCAATGTGTAAGGTCCAGAGTGCTCTTTTTTTTCAAACAATAGGCTTTATTCACGCTGACCAGAAGACGTTTGGAATCATGCGAATGACGACTTCCGGTGTAGTTCCCGACACGTGATAAAACCGTGGATTCAGCAGCAGCGTCTTCACAACTTGCTAAACCTTTCCATGGGGGACGGGACTCGAATCGTGTCTTCGATGTCACTCACAGGCAGCTGGTCAGAACTGTCGATCTGCAGAACATAACGGAACGCTACAATCACATTTTCTTTTAATTAAGTTAGACAAATTATAATGCACAAATTAAGAGGCAATTTATAAAAGGAAAAAAATAAAGAATACAATGACATCTAGATGAAGAAAACCGGGCCATTTTCTCAGTTTTACAAGATTTTGTCAGAGTTTCTCTCACCAATAGAACTTTTTCACAAAGGCTGAACGTGCCGCGTTGTAGGTTTGCCGAACTTCTGGTTAATGTTTTTCTGTGGAAATGTCTGTCGTTTTCTGCACCAGCTTCATAAATCTGCCCCATCACCAAATTTTCAACCAACAAGGTCCACAAAGGATAAACATTCTTCATGAAGAATTTATCCACAACGATCGAGGGAAGAAAGACGAAAGCTTAAAGGAGAACAACGACGAGCGTTAGAGAAACACTGAGAAAAACTAACATTATGGTATCTTAGAGATGTCTCGCATTCGAACTGCACAAATCCACCGATCTCTGCTGATATCAACATCATGAAATCGATTTTTTATTTTAATTCTAGAATCAGTCTGAGTGAACAAGTTCCTTCTGTTTCATTCATGACAATAACATTAGTTTTTCTCAGTATTTCTGTAACGCTCGTCGTCGTTCTCCTTTAAGCTTTCGTCTTTCTTCCCTTGATCGTTGTGGATAAATTCTTCATGAAGAATGTTTATCCTTTGTGGACCTTGTTGGTTGAAGATTTGGTGATGGAGCAGATTTATGAAGCTGGTGGAGAAAACGTCAGACATTTACACACACATTTTGCCATAGAAAACCACTAACTGGATGTTCCACAAACCTACAGTGCGTTGTGAAAAAGGTCTATCGAGCTCAAAGGAAGTCGTCATCCACATCTTTCCAAACGTCTGCCGTGTGAATAAAGCCCATAGCACAGAGCAGTGGGTGGATATAGGTGGTAGAGGTGGTAAAATTAACATTTCTAAGCACCCAAGCCTCAAATGCAGCAAACACCACCCACACGAGTCACTCAAATTACAACTCTGAGTTAACGCTGTTATAACAAGGTGAAAAGTCCCCAAAGTCTATTTCATTTCACAGACGTTCTCCTGAGGAAAATGCCTTCCTCCATGACAGTGAAGAGGAAGATATGGAGAGGCTGAGGAAGAGGAATGGTTCTCAGCCTCTCCATGTCTTCCTCTTGGAATGTAGGCCGTGATTGGCTCACGGTGAAAGTATGTCTTTAGTTGTGACGTATCCTCTGACTCACGTGTTGTAGCAGCAGGACCATCCACTTCATGAATCACCTTCCCTCTCCTCAGACACTTCCCGTACGGTAAACCCAGGTGTTCCCATGATGACCACAGGAAGCTGCATCTCCTGAGTCATCCCAGGGTCTCTTCCTGCTCAGGCACCGCACTGTCCACCGGAATCCTACCGAGACCAAACCCTCTGTCCTCCTCCGTCACCACGGCACCTACGCTCACACTCAGGATTCGGTTTTGGCAGAATCCAGGACTCATCGTGGCTTTCAGTTAACTGTTTTTTTCTGTTATGAAAATTTGAGGACCTTCTAGTACTATAATAATGTTTAGTTTGGATTTGTTTTATGCTACAACAAACCCAACCCAACCCAACATAATCTGAAGATAAACTCCGCCTTTAAAAGTTGAGGTTCCTGATTTTTCAACTGTGAAAAATTAAACATATTAAAATCCATCTAACTTCTCCCTCGCGCTCACAAACATTTTATCTTGAATCTGGGGAAGCACTTAAGATACACTTATGGAAATCTCACATACAGTTTGTTTGGGCTCAAAACACACTCCACGACTTTACAAAGATGGGCGTGATTGACAGGTGGATTAGCCAATCACGGGACACACGTGGTCTGTCAAAGCACCACAAACTTCTGCAGAATCAACGAGCGAAGCACTAACCTGTGTTCCTCTGAGGCGAGAGAAGTCTGATTTTATTTGTAAATGACGGTGACCAATGAGCTCCTTCGTTTCACACGCGTCACTGAAATAAACAAATCTGATTGGACGTCGGGTTCGGTTCTGGCTCGAGATGTGATGGAGGGAGTGGAGTCCAGACTGACGTGTAGAAAACAAACAGAGAAACGTCCACGCAAACATACAGCCCCTTCAACATCTGAAAATCAAATCTCAGCGTGCTATAGGCCAAGTTTACATGATGTTTTTTAATTCTGAATTAATTATTCCGAATTGAATAGTTCGGAATTAAATGACTTTTAATCAGAATTAAAGCTCTCATGTAAAAGTGGCAATAGTTGGTTAAAATCACTCACAGCGAATAAAAAACACAAAATGATCAACTATTTCAAATACTAAATGATTTTTGAAATAAGAATGTTTTAATTTGGCTCTTTTAACACTGTTCTCTACTTTATTAACACTTGTTGGTGTTAAACGACTACAATCCCATTTAACGCCAAAAAAGGAAACTGAACATGTCCCTCTGTGTCTCCGAGCCTCAGACAGACACAAATGCTCCGTTCAGACCCAGAGTCTGGTCTGAGCTCAGATCCGTTCAGTCCGGTTCAGTCCGGTCTGGGCCTCCTGGACTCGTCTCTGTTCCAGAATTTAGGAACTGACCCAGACTGGGACAAAGGAGCAGTGACTGCCCCAGGGCCTTCAGCTGGAGAGACGGAGAGAGGGAGAGAGGGAGAGAGGGAGAGAGGGAGAGAGGGAGAGAGGGAGAGACGGAGAGAGGGAGAGAGGGAGAGATGGAGAGACGGAGAGAGGGAGAGAGGGAGAGAGGGAGAGATGGAGGAGGGAGAGAGGGAGGAGGGAGAGAGGGAGAGACGGAGAGAGGGAGAGATGGAGGAGGGAGAGAGGGAGAGAGGGAGAGAGAGAGAGAGGGAGAGAGGGAGAGACGGAGAGAGGGAGAGAGGGAGAGATGGAGAGACGGAGAGAGGGAGAGAGGGAGAGAGGGAGAGATGGAGGAGGGAGAGAGGGAGGAGGGAGAGAGGGAGAGACGGAGAGAGGGAGAGAGGGAGAGAGGGAGAGACGGAGAGAGGGAGAGAGGGAGAGAGGGAGAGACGGAGAGAGGGAGAGAGGGAGAGAGGGAGAGAGGGAGAGAGGGAGAGAGGGAGAGACGGAGAGATGGAGAGACGGAGGAGGGAGAGAGGGAGAGAGGGAGAGAGAGAGACGGAGAGAGGGAGAGACGGAGAGAG
The DNA here is from genome assembly GCA_029959045.1 of Taenioides sp. WSHXM2023. Lineage (NCBI taxonomy): Eukaryota > Metazoa > Chordata > Actinopteri > Gobiiformes > Gobiidae > Taenioides > Taenioides sp. WSHXM2023. The sequence continues at coordinate 30,578,954 of CM057097.1, read as the reverse complement.
GGAGAGACGGAGAGAGGGAGAGAGGGAGAGAGGGAGAGACGGAGAGAGGGAGAGAGGGAGAGAGGGAGAGACGGAGAGAGGGAGAGAGGGAGAGAGGGAGAGAGGGAGAGACGGAGAGAGGGAGAGAGGGAGAGAGGGAGAGACGGAGAGAGGGAGAGAGGGAGAGACGGAGAGAGGGAGAGAGGGAGAGAGGGAGAGACGGAGAGAGGGAGAGAGGGAGAGAGGGAGAGACGGAGAGATGGAGAGACGGAGGAGGGAGAGAGGGAGAGAGGGAGAGAGAGAGACGGAGAGAGGGAGAGAGGGAGAGAGGGAGAGAGGGAGAGAGAGAGAGAGAGAGAGACGGAGAGATGGAGAGAGGGAGAGACGGAGAGAGGGAGAGAGGGAGAGACGGAGAGAGGGAGAGAGGGAGAGACGGAGAGAGGGAGAGACGGAGAGAGGGAGAGAGGGAGAGAGGGAGAGACGGAGAGAGGGAGGAGGGAGAGAGGGAGAGAGGGAGAGAGGGAGAGAGGGAGAGACGGAGGAGGGAGAGAGGGAGAGACGGAGGAGGGAGAGAGGGAGAGACGGAGAGAGGGAGAGACGGAGGAGGGAGAGACGGAGAGAGGGAGAGAGGGAGGAGGGAGAGACGGAGAGACGGAGAGAGGGAGAGACGGAGAGAGGGAGAGACGGAGGAGGGAGAGACGGAGAGAGGGAGAGAGGGAGGAGGGAGAGACGGAGAGACGGAGAGAGGGAGAGACGGAGAGAGGGAGAGACGGAGGAGGGAGAGACGGAGAGAGGGAGAGAGGGAGGAGGGAGAGAGGGAGAGAGGGAGAGAGGGAGAGACGGAGAGACGGAGGAGGGAGAGAGGGAGAGAGGGAGAGACGGAGAGAGAGAGAGACGGAGAGAGGGAGAGAGAGAGACGGAGAGAGAGAGAGACGGAGAGAGGGAGAGACGGAGAGACGGAGGAGGGAGAGAGGGAGAGAGGGAGAGACGGAGGAGGGAGAGAGGGAGAGAGGGAGAGACGGAGAGAGAGAGAGACGGAGAAAGGGAGAGAGGGAGAGGGAGAGAGGGAGAGAGGGAGAGACGGAGAGACGGAGAGAGAGAGAGACGGAGAGAGGGAGAGAGGGAGAGACGGAGAGAGGGAGAGACGGAGAGAGGGAGAGAGGGAGAGACGGAGAGATGGAGAGAGAGAGAGACGGAGAGAGGGAGAGACAGAGAGAGGGAGAGAGGGAGAGAGGGAGGAGGGAGAGAGGGAGAGAGGGAGGAGGGAGAGAGGGAGAGACAGAGAGAGGGAGAGAGGGAGAGAGGGAGAGACGGAGAGAGGGAGAGACGGAGAGAGGGAGAGAGGGAGAGACGGAGAGAGGGAGAGAGGGAGAGACGGAGAGAGGGAGAGAGGGAGAGACGGAGAGACGGAGAGAGGGAGAGACGGAGAGAGGGAGAGAGGGAGAGACGGAGAGAGGGAGAGAGGGAGAGACGGAGAGAGGGAGAGAGGGAGAGACGGAGAGAGGGAGAGACGGAGAGACGGAGAGAGGGAGAGACGGAGAGAGGGAGAGAGGGAGAGACGGAGAGAGGGAGAGACGGAGAGAGGGAGAGAGGGAGAGACGGAGAGAGGGAGAGAGGGAGAGACGGAGAGAGGGAGGAGGGAGAGAGGGAGAGAGGGAGAGAGGGAGGAGGGAGAGACGGAGAGAGGGAGGAGGGAGAGACGGAGAGAGGGAGAGAGGGAGAGACGGAGAGAGGGAGAGACGGAGAGACGGAGAGAGGGAGAGAGGGAGAGACGGAGAGAGGGAGGAGGGAGAGACGGAGAGAGGGAGGAGGGAGAGAGGGAGAGAGGGAGGAGGGAGAGAGGGAGAGACGGAGAGAGGGAGAGAGGGAGGAGGGAGAGAGGGAGAGACGGAGGAGGGAGAGACGGAGAGAGGGAGAGACGGAGAGAGGGAGGAGGGAGAGAGGGAGAGAGGGAGGAGGGAGAGACAGAGAGAGGGAGGAGGGAGAGAGGGAGAGAGGGAGGAGGGAGAGAGGGAGAGACGGAGAGAGGGAGGAGGGAGAGAGGGAGAGACGGAGGAGGGAGAGACGGAGAGAGGGAGAGAGGGAGAGAGGGAGAGACGGAGAGACGGAGGAGGGAGGAGGGAGAGAGGGAGAGACGGAGAGAGGGAGGAGGGAGAGAGGGAGAGAGGGAGGAGGGAGAGAGGGAGAGAGGGAGGAGGGAGAGAGGGAGAGAGGGAGGAGGGAGAGAGGGAGAGACGGAGAGAGGGAGGAGGGAGAGAGGGAGAGACGGAGGAGGGAGAGACGGAGAGAGGGAGAGAGGGAGAGAGGGAGAGACGGAGAGACGGAGGAGGGAGGAGGGAGAGAGGGAGGAGGGAGAGAGGGAGGAGGGAGAGACGGAGAGACGGAGAGAGGGAGCGAGGGGAGAGTAGAGAGTAGAGAGGAAAGGAGAAGGAGAGAGGGGAGGGAAGAGGAGACAGGGCAGGAGGAGAGGAGAGAGAGGAAAGGAGAGAGGAGAGAAGAGAGGGGAGAGAGGAGAAAGTGGAGAGTAGAGAGGAGAGAGAGAGGAGGGGAGAGGAGAAAGGGAAGAGGAGAAAGAGGAGAGAGGAGAGGAGAAAGAGGAGAGAAGAGAAGAGAGGAGAGAGAGAGGAGACCGGAGAGGGGAGAGAGAGGAGAAAGGAGAGAGGAGAGAGAAGAAGGGAGAAGAGGGGAGGAGAGAGAAGAGGACACAGGACAGGAGGAGGGACACTACTGCAGATTCTAACTCAAGTAAAAATACAGTTATGAACACAAGTTCTACTTTAGTAAAAGTACAAAGTGTGAAAAATACAATTCAAAGTTTAAATTAGTTCAGGTTTTATACATCGGTCCTTAATACAAAACTTGAATAATTCAATTTTAATAGGACAGCATGGGAGGGCATCTGACACACAGGGATACAGGAAGGTGGAAGGGCATCTGATACGCACTGCTGCAGGAGGATGGGAGGGCATCTGACCTACAGGGATGTATGTCAGTTCACCAAAGTTGATCCATTTTTCAATATCGTATCAAACTCGTCATGTTTCACTGTCTGAGGAAGATTATTATTCGCTCACAGAAGTCGCTCCAAACTCATCACCGTTTTTCTCCTCGAGTTTCGTTCGTCGTGTTTATTTTGCGGCGTTTCGCTCCGAGGCGATGAACTCTGCTCCAGGAATAACAGCAGTCTAAAGTTAAAAGGTTTTCAACTCCACAAAGTGTTTTGCCCAAACCCAAAAGGCATCAAAGAAGCTTTTTAGGAGAGGAGGAAGAGGAGAGGAGTGAGAGGAGAGGAGGAAGAGGAGAGGAGAGGAGAGGAGAGGAGAGGAGTGAGAGGAGAGGAGGAAGAGGAGAGGAGAGGAGAGGAGGAAGAGGGAGAGGAGTGGAGAGGAGAGGAGGAAGAGGAGAGGAGGAAGAGGGAGAGGAATGGGAGGAGAGGAGGAAGAGGAGAGGAGGAAGAGGGAGAGGAGAGGAGGAAGAGGGAGAGGAGTGAGAGGAGAGGAGGAAGAGGAGAGGAGTGAGAGGAGAGGAGGAAGAGGGAGAGGAGAGGAGAGGAGAGGAGGAAGAGGAGAGGAGGAAGAGGGAGAGGAGAGGAGGAAGAGGGAGAGGAGTGAGAGGAGAGGAGGAAGAGGAGAGGAGAGGAGAGGAGAGGAGGAAGAGGAGAGGAGGAAGAGGGAGAGGAGAGGAGGAAGAGGGAGAGGAGAGGAGAGGAGGAAGAGGAGAGGAGGAAGAGGAGAGGAGAGGAGGAAGAGGGAGAGGAGTGAGAGGAGAGGAGGAAGAGGAGAGGAGGAAGAGGGAGAGGAGAGGAGGAAGAGGGAGAGGAGTGAGAGGAGAGGAGGAAGAGGAGAGGAGGAAGAGGGAGAGGAGAGGATGAAGAGGGAGAGGAGGAAGAGGAGAGGAGGAAGAGGAGAGGAGAGGAGGAAGAGGGAGAGGAGTGAGAGGAGAGGAGGAAGAGGAGAGGAGGAAGAGGGAGAGGAGAGGAGAGGATGAAGAGGGAGAGGAGGAAGAGGAGAGGAGGAAGAGGAGAGGAGAGGAGGAAGAGGGAGAGGAGAGGAGGAAGAGGGAGAGGAGTGAGAGGAGAGGAGGAAGAGGAGAGGAGGAAGAGGGAGAGGAGGAAGAGGGAGAGGAGTGAGAGTGAGGGGAAGGAGAGGAGAGGGAGAGGAGGAAGAGGAGAAGAGGAAGAGGAGGGAGAGGAGGGAGAGAAGAAGAGGAGAGGGAGAGGAAGAGAGGGAGGAGAGAGAAGAGGGAGAGGAGGAAGAGGAGAGGAGGACTGGCCCCAGCTGTTTGACCCCCTCCTCCACTCCTCCCTCTGTGATGGATGGTGTTGAAGTTCTGAATCGCCCGCTAACACTCGCTACGCTAATGGAGGAGAGGAGAGAGGGAGGACAGAGGGAGGACAGAGGGAGGAGAGGAGAAAGGGAGGACAGAGGGAGGAGAAGAGAGAGGGAGGAGAGGAAGGAGAGAGGGAGGAGAGGGAGGAGAGGAGAGAGGGAGGACAGAGGGAGAAGAGAAGAGAGGGAGGACAGAGGGAGGAGAGGAGAGAGGGAGGACAGAGGGAGAAGAGAAGAGAGGGAGGACAGAGGGAGAAGAGAAGAGAGGGAGGACAGAGGGAGGAGAGGAGAGAGGGAGGACAGAGGGAGAAGAGAAGAGAGGGAGGACAGAGGGAGAAGAGAAGAGAGGGAGGACAGAGGGAGAAGAGAAGAGAGGGAGGACAGAGGGAGGAGAAGAGAGAGGGAGGAGAGGAAGGAGAGAGGGAGGAGAGGGAGGAGAGGAGAGAGGGAGGACAGAGGGAGCGGTGGATAAAAAAAGCAGTGGTTTCGGTGGTTTGTTGTTGGGTCAGGACTGTGTGCAATGATTACAGTGATGTGTGTGTGTGTGTGTGTGTGTGTGTGTGTGTGCGTGTGCGTGTGCGTGCGCGTGCGCGTGCGTGCGTGTGCGTGCGTGCGTGTGCGTGTGTGTGTGTGTGTGTGTGTGGCCACAAAAACCGGTCAGACTCCTGCCCCGGTCCACAGCAGCTCAGAGAACCCCACAGGTGTGAACGGGACCACAGCGTGTTCCAGAACGCCTCCTGTGGTTGTGTCTCTGTAGTCCCTGATCCGCGGAGCCTTCTGTTCTAATTGTGACATTTTAAATCACAATATTGATCTGAAACAACTTCAGAAAAGAAACAAGTGCGATGACTTCGGCGTTAGAAAACTGTGGAGTCCAATGGAGCTGAACCAAACCAGGACTAAAGCAGGACTAAACCAGGACTAAACCAGGACTAAACCAGGTCTAAACCAGGACTAAACCAGGACTAAACCAGGACTAAACCAGGTCTAAACCAGGACTAAACCAGGACTAAACCAGAACTAAACCAGGACTAAACCAGGACAAATCCAAGTCTAAACCAGGACTAAACCAGGACTAAACCAGAACTAAACCAGGCTGTGGTCCCTCCTGTGGACAGCTGCACTAGAGCACAGCGTTTTTTTACGTCTGAACCATAACGACGACGCGACGCTGCCCAAACCTACGAGTGTCACCATGAAGAACATCGAACTGGAGAAGGAAGTGCGTACGTCATGGCGGGCGCATACGTCATGGCGGGCGCGTACGTCACGATCCATATTCCAGCATTGTCCGTGTTACATCTGCTTTCATTTGTATCTAGTAATTTAGAATCAGCACTACAACTTTTCCGCTGTAATCACTAATAAAAACGACCATGATACACATAACACCCTTTGGCAGACTTGGATAAACAACTTCCAGCTCCAGCTGAAGCACAAATAAACACACTGAAGCTCCGTTAGGTTTCACTTTCACTTTACCACAGCAGATCAAAACAAAACAACATGTGCTGGTCCGAGGGGGAGGGGCTGCAGTTCGAGTGAGAACGTGTCCAAACGCCAAACACCAAACACCGTCTGGGCCGAATGTAAATCAGACTGAGCGAGTACAGACCGACGGCTCCACATGTGTCATTGGGATCTGGGAGGATTGAACCACGACACCTCAATCGTAGTTCGCAGGTTTAGAGAAGTGGGTTTAAACAATCATCAGATCATGTTTGCACCGTTTCCTTATGAACTCTCGTATATAACTGAGATGTTTTATTACTTATTTTCTATTTTATCTGGACTTGTACATTTACACTTATATAATTATGCTTTATTTGACACCTGTTCCTTTTTGGCTACTTATTTAGAATATATTACCATTTATATTTCTTCTCTTTGTTATTATTTTCTATTGTGATGTTTGAGCTGTGTCCAAATCATTTCCTTGTGGATCAATAAAGTTTGTCTAAGTCTAAACTGGACCAGACCAGTTCCTCCTGGGGTAAACACAGAGCGTTTACTTCTATAACAGTTCATTAGATAAAAGGATTACTGTCTGACCTTCAATATCAGGGAAGTGCCTTGCCTAAGGGCACAATCACGATGAAGACTGGGGCATTCTTGAGCTGGTGGTATTTTGTAAGATTTTTTTTGTTTTTTACAAATTTACTTACCGTATGCAGAAAGATTTTGAGTCAGCTTGCCTTCTGCAGTTCTGCGAAATGACTTCTCAGAGCTTTTATTCATGTTCTAAAGACTTCCCCACTCACAGTTGTTTTTGGAGTGATTCATGTCTGTCTGAGTAATCTTTATTCTCCTGAATTCAACACGTCATTGCTCTGATCCAGTTTTCACCTCCACCGGGACACGCCCACTGTGACGTATTTGTGATTTAACCTCCTAAGACCCGGACTCTTGCATTACATGCTTTATTGATTTCTCCTTGTTATTTGGGCTGATTAGGATCTGACAAGTGCAAAAACAAAGAATTAACTTAAATTAAATTATTACATTTATTAATTATTTTTATATTAAATTAAATTATTCTAAACATTACAAACTCTTAAAAATATTCTAAATTGAACATTTTTGCATTGTTGCTGTTCTAAACTGTCCACCTGTGTGTGAAAACCTTTGTAACAGTGTAACACTGTAAAAATGTGCTGTCCACATATGTGGACGCCAGGTCGTAGGAGGTTAAAGTGTCCAGAATATTATTTAGCCTGGGAAAGTTCCACTCCCTCCTTCGCATCTCGAGCCAGAACCAAACACGATCATCCAATCAGGTTTGTTTATTTCAGTGACACGTGAAACAAAGGAGCTCGTTGGTCACCATCATTTTGAAAAAAATCAAAGTTTAGTGCTTTGATTCTGTAGAAATCAGCCATGTTTTCCAGTCTCCTGTGATATTTTCTTCCTTTCTCTTTGGTACAGACTGATCCTGCCTGTCCCTGATTGGCTAATCCACCTGAACACCACGCCCATCTGAACTCTGGGATATTCTTATTTTTGTAAAGTATTAAAGAAGTGTGTTTTCTGGAGCCCAGGCATAGAACTCTAATGAAACGGTGTGAACTCAACATGGCGTCGTGTTGTTTTCAGGGGCCTGGGCTCATTGGCTCATGGGCACAAAAATAATTTTCTCTTCCACATTTACTTCCTCAATCCGGACAAACTCCTCCCACCGTGTGACATCTGTAACGTGCACGGACCAATCAGAGCACGGCGTGGAGCGTTTGGACCAATCAGAGCGCGGCGTGGAGCGTTTGGACCAATCAGAGCGCAGCGTGGAGCGTTTGGACCAATCAGAGCACGGCGTGGAGCGTTTGGACCAATCAGAGCGCGGCGTGGAGCGTTTGGACCAATCAGAGCGCGGCGTGGAGCGTTTGGACCAATCAAAGCGCGGCGTGGAGCGTTTGGACCAATCAGAGCGCGGCGTGGAGCGTTTGGACCAATCAGAGCGCGGCGTGGAGCGTTTGGACCAATCAGAGCGCGGCGTGGAGCGTTTGGACCAATCAGAGCGCGGCGTGGAGCGTTTGGACCAATCAGAGCGAGCGCGGCTCAGAGCGGCGAGGCTCAGTCTGACAAAGATCACTTTTAGGAGCTTTGAGGATTTAAACAGTTTAAGAAGTTTATCTTGTGAAAATAGAAAAGAATCCTACAAAATCCGACCTTTGTGAAAGCCGGATGCCCTGTCAGAACACGGGCAGTTTGAATTCCCAAAATGCATTGCGCTCTATGGGAGAATTCTGTCTGGGCCCAAACTCCAGGAGCTGCAGTACCTGGAGCGTCCACTAGAGCGGGGACAGAGTTGGAGGGGCTTTTATTCTAGATCCGTGGGCCGAGGACACCACAGTGTCATAGATTCTAACTACAGCAGATACGAGCAGAGGATCGACATCGTCTCATCTAAACCTACAGTCAGACACTGTTATTTTAAACTGTTTCTGTACGATGTGTTCCTCATCTAACATCATTTATTATACTATCACTTGTTTATCTCTTTTCTTGCTTGAGACTAAATTTGAAAATTTTTCTGCGATATCAAGTTTACAAATAAATGAATATTTGCACAGTGAAGGCAGTTTGAGAATTTAAATCACCAAAACGCCACAAGAGAAACTATGAACTTTTAAGGTCCTATAATATCACACAAAACTGACTCTCATGAACTTTAAGTTGTGTTCTAATGCTCTCAGCCCTCAAAAACACACCTGGAGTTGTGTTTGTTTCATTCACATGTTTGAGGAACTCTTTATTATTAGTCTGTCTACATCTCCAAAGCTCCAAACGCTCTGTTCCACCTTGTGATGTCATCAAGTGGCAGTTTTCAAGTTCTTTTACCTTTAGTTCAGTCGAGATCTGCAATTCCAGGGCTGAAATCATCCACATGTTTCTAGTGAAAGTGTGTGGAGTTTAAAAACACAGTGAAGCATTTCCTGTATTGCCACATGATGACATCACAAGGTGGAACAGAGCATTTTTAGACTGAGAGAAGCACAGAGCCTAAATCTGCAGGGTTTGTGTGTTAAACATGTGTGAACAACAAACAACAAACAAAATACACCTCCAGGTCCGTTTATGATGTCTATAACATCAGGAAATGGTGTCATATGCTCTTTAAAAACCCGGAGGAGCGCAGCCAAACCATTCCCACATGAGTTTTAACACTCGCATTATGCTCTTCTTTATTACATTATGAAGCCTCCGGCCTTTATTGAGTTTCCTGGTGACTTTGTTTACTGTTGGCCGTGGTCACTGGACAGAGCGGGGGCAGACTGTCTCTGCGGACAGACAAACCCGTCATGAACGGGGCTTTTGTGATCGTAGCGTGCCCAGACCCGCTCTCCCTCGCTCCCTCCGTCCTTCCCTCGTTCCCTCGTTCCCCCACACGGACTCAGAGGCGGAGGAGAAAGGGCGCTCTCATTCTCCAGACAGGGACATGACACGCGAGCCCGCCCTCAGCACATTACATCACACTGGGTTTAGTGGAGCGGCGGCAGAGTGGTTAGCATCTCCCAAAATATGTTTGCATCTTCTCCTCATGTCAGTGTAACTTTATTCTAGTTCCTCTATTCTGCCTCAGTGTTGTCTGTTCGATTCGTAGACTGTGTATAAATGGACATAGCTAACGTGCTAGCCGCCGCGTTCCAAACACAGAACTCTGACCAAACCTGAATCTGAACCAACATGGCGTCGTGTTGTTTTCAGGGGCCTGGGCTCATTGGCTCATGGGCACAAAAATAATTTTCTCTTCCGCATTTACTTCCGCAATACGGGCGAGCTCCTCCCGGGGTCCACCCGGTTCAGTCCTGGTTTAGTCCTGGTTCAGTCCCTGTCCAGTCCCTGTCCAGTCCTGCGGTGGTCGGACTATGTCTTTTTTTCGGACTAGTGGAATGTCGGACTAATGGGATCTCTACTCTAATGGGAGCGTTTGGACCAATCAGAGCGCGGCGTGGAGCGTTTGGACCAATCAGAGCACGGCGTGGAGCATTTGGACCAATCAGTCTGGGCCCAAACTCCTGGAGCTGCAGTACCTGGAGCGTCCACTAGAGCGGGGACAGAGGGGGAGGAGCTTATCCAGGTTTATTCTAGATCCATGGTTCCAAACAGGAAGTGAGCATGGCGGCTCTTCCGGCTCCTTCTGACTCTGGCTCCCAGTGACTCACATTAGAATATTGTGGCTCCTCTCTGTACCTGCTGCTATGGCCTTGTCCTTTTGGTTTTAAATGTTTGTATTAATCCGATCTACGTGATCCTGTTTTGTTTTGGTTTATTTTTCTATTTTCTATTTTTCCATTTTTTAAAAAAAAATCCTATTTTAAAAAAAAATCCTATAAAATCACTCCAGATTTGCTCCTGTAACCGTTAACATCTCGAGCTTCATTTGAACAGAGCCGAACACTGTGGGCGACGTCACACTCACTTCTTTTATACAGTCTACGGTTAGATTACACTGGGTACTTATTTAACACTGTGGTGGCAGAGTGGTTAGCATCTCCCAACATGAAGATTTCTCTTGGTGTTTGCATGTTCTCCTCATGTTCTCCTCATGTCTTTGTACCTTTGATTATTTCTTCTATTGAGTTTTGATGCTGTTTAGATTACAGTGGGTTTGGTGGGGCATTGTGATCTAAACAGCATCTACCACCAAGATCTTGTGCTATGTGTGGAGTTTGCACATTCTCCTCATGTCTGGGTGCGTTTGTTCTAGTTCTTCTGGTCGAACTTGATGCTGTCTGATAAACTGCACTGGGTTCTGGGTTGCTGGTGAGGTGGCAGAGTAGTTCATTCTCCAAACAAGATCTCAGTTGCTCTCAGTTTGCATGTTCTCCTCATCATGTCTTGTAGTAGTAGTACTTTTATTATCCCTGTAGGGAAATTATCCTCTGCATTTGACCCATCCTTTCAGGAGCAGTGGGCAGCACATGAAGGCACCCGGGGACCATCTCCATGATCTTATTGCTGGTCTTGGTGAGGACGACAACTGGAGGATTTTGGGTTGATGGGGGATCGAACCCGGAACCTTCTTGCTGTGAGGCGTGAGTGCTAGCCACTCAGCCACCGTGCCGCCTTTTTTCCTGCATTATGTTTTTTGTTTTTTTTTATTACATTACATACTAACCCTATAGGGACAATGCAGGGATGGTAAGTAGTGTGGCAGGAGTAATGTGACAAGTGACAGGAGCAGCATGGCAGGTGCAGCATGGCAGGAGCAGAATTCTCAGCAAAGAGACAATCAGCTGAAGTTGGCTTGAGAAGACTCAGGCTGAGAGTACAGGGAGAGAGAGAGCATTTATATAAATGTCCTGAGATGTGATTGGTGCAGAGACAAAGGTAGAGGTCTGTGATTGGCTGACAGCTGACAGGGGGGAGGAGCCAGGGGACATACAGTCGTCTCTGACATTATCATTGACTCATTACCCGCTTTTTGGACATGTACAGGAGGAGAGAAACCCGTCCTCCAACTCACCCTGTTCTGTTCTACCCATCCTGCCGCCCTCCCTCCGTCCCTCCATCCCTCCGTCTTACCCCCTCCCTCCGTCCCTCCATCCCTCCGTCCCCCCTCCGTCCCCCCTCCGTCCCCCTCCGTCCTACCCACCGGCGCAGAGACAAAAGCTGCACAATGGCCCTGTCCCGGCGCGTTTCTTAATGAGCGGCTCCGTGCGCTAATTACACGTTGGGTGCCCAGGCGGAGAGGCGGTTTGTGGGAGAGCTCCTCAGACTCTGCTGCAGAGATCGAGAGGAGCGGTGACTGACAGGTGCACCCTGTCAGAGCTGAGGAGGGGGGAGGGAGCATGGAAGTGATGTGATCCGTCAGTTTTGGAGACGAAACTTTGGGAGATGTTCAAAAGACTGACTCATTTATCTGTGTCTGAAATTAGCCCCGATAGGCCGAACAGTTGCCACGTTTACATGAGCTTTAATTCCAAATAAAAATAATTGAATTCTGAATAAAAATGTATTCCACTTTAAAAAGACCATGTAAACAATTCCTTATGAAAATAATTATTCATAATTAAACTTAATTCCAAAATAAGCGGGTGGTTTATTCTGATTTTAAAGCCAAATTCATTTATTCCTCGATCCTGTAAACGTTTATTCTTCTTGTTAAAAATAATTCCGGTCGTTGGGCACATGCTCGTTGGGTCGTCCTTCTGATCCGGCTCCACCAGTCGTCTCTTCGGACTTTCATCCACTGCTCTTTGGATTTGTGAGCGGGATGTGGGAGTGGCTGAGGTGGAGCGGCCGTTGACTCAGTTTGTCTTCTTCCTCCTTCTCCGACGCTCTTCCCTCCTCCTCCTCAGCGACAGACGTGAAGTGTGAGGATAGAATTCTCCAGCTGCTGCTTCATTATCATCGGAACGACTGCGGAAAAAGTTTGGATCACGTTTGTGTCCGCGGCGTAACGACAAACCGAGATGACAAAAAGCCGGTGTCTGTGCGTTGTGTAAATGCGACGCACAAACACGTGTAACTGGAGGCACTGCTCATGAACTCGTATTGATCACAGGCTCCTGAAAATGTGTTTTTTACATTTATTTTGATGTATTATGTAACTTTAGGGGTCCACGACTTGCTTGTCTCCATGGAGATGTTTTAGCTGTGCCTGTAATGTTCCACAGTGTGACATTCACACAGTATGACATGCAAGCTATCAGTGCACACGCCACTTTACTGTTAAGTTGCAAATGTGGCAGAAGACCTTCCAGAGGAAATATGTTGAGGAATGAACACAAGGGACTGTTGGACTGTGAGAAATGAACTGTTTATTTTCCATATTTTTTGAGATTCTAAAGGCTTTTTTACACCGGGGCTTTGATGCTGCAGGACACATAGGAGGAACACTTTTGTCCTGAGGGCTGTTACACTCCTCAAACTGCACAGTGGAAATGTTGCTGTAGCTTAAGTTGAATTTCCCTCTGGATCAATAAATTATTTTTCTGTCTGTTTTCTGTGCTGTCATAGTCTGGTACTGGTGTGATTGCGCCTGTTAGTTTGCGCCTGTCAGAGTGGAACATTTGTAGAAAACTTCCCATAATGCACTGTGGTCATAAATGTGAGATAATTAGAGTGGGACACATGCCAGAGCCACAAACGTGTGAGCTGAGTTCAGTCTAAACACCACAGGGAACGCACCAGCGCTAATGCAAGCCAGAAGAGAAGGAGAGACGGAGGGAGAGACGGAGGGAGAGACGGAGGGAGAGACGGAGGGAGAGACGGAGGGAGAGGTGAAGGATAAAGGAGAGAGAGACAGAGGCTCGTCCAGAAAAGTTACACAGTGCGCCTTTATAAAGCACAATATAAGATCGAAACTTCATATTTTGTGCGTCCGGGTTCTTGTGTGTTCATTTTTGTATTTTCAGAATGATTGCAGTGTAATTTAAATTTGTAGATCATCATAATCTTGTAACATTAAAATAAAACATTTTTAACATTTTTGTGGCCTAAAATATGCGTGGCACATATCTGGCAGCTCGGACTTACCGGCACCTACACCAGCAGCGTGATTTATTGAGCTTTTCGACCCCTGGTAGGTAAACGATGGATAAATATGAATAAATCCAAGAAAAGAAACGTTTCTGAAGAAAACAAAACGTTTAATGCTACGTGGACAGATTCACACACACTCAGTGCACGCGATAAAATGATGACGGAACACAGAAGCAGACGCCATTTTTACTTCTCTGCGGGTGGATAATTTAAGTTTGGATTTTTATTTCCTACGAGAACTCAAATAGACATTGAGTCTTTCATTTGAAAGTTCCAACCAAGTGTCTTTTTTTCTGAGGCTAAAATGTTTTGTTACATGCAGAAATAAAATTCTGTGTTCTCTGCAGCATTTCACTGATTTCATAAATGCGACACACTTTAGTCTTTTATACACAACATACACGTAAAAAAAAATTATACGCCGAGTTTTCCTCATTTTAGATCCAAAGGTTTTTTTTTGGCTCCGGGTGTTTTCTTTTCTGTGGGAGACGCTCTGAATGGCTCTTTGAGAATTTAAGGTTGCCGACCCCTGGTATATAATAACGGACAACCCATTCCAACCAGGAAGTGAGCATGGATGCGCTTCGGCTCCATTGACTCTGGCTCCAGTTCACTTTCTACTGAAGAATTGTCACCCCTCTCTCTGTAACTGCTGCGGTCAGGCTCATAATTCTGGTCTTAAAATGTTCATATTAACCTGCTCTGCATGATCCTGGGGTTTTTATTTAGCAATGTTCCCAGAGGTTGCTTCCAAATATTGAACTCTGCTCCAAATTGCTAGCCTCGCTGTGCTTTATTTGGAGCTGAACGCTGTGGGTGACGTTACACTCCTTAAGTCCACTTCTTTATACAGTCTGTGGTTTACTACATGTCCTACGGGTAAGATAGAAAATATTAGCTGAGACATTAAAGGTTGTATTGAGGATTTTTTTTTTTGTTTCAAATTGTCAATGAAAGTTCAAAATATCATCATAGCGATGCAGCAGGTTTGTAATTATAATGACAAAAAAAGAATGAAAATCCATCAACTGTGGACGTGGTGGGGCCGGATAAACATTAGCCAATAGATAACGAGGCTACGTCGTTATCTGTTGGCTGTTAGGTTGTCAATCAAACTCTCTACGTTTCTATAGTAACTGACTCTCCGGCGCGCTGGGATTACGTGGTTTACGTTCGCCTCTCACACATTCCACAGACACAAGACGCCGTTTACTCGACCAACGCAGCGGTTCTTAGCGGCTTTTTCCAACTGTAGCTTCCTCACAGTTTGGACAAAGTTTGTTGCGATGGCGGACGAGACTCCACAACCAGTTAGACACAAAAGAAAGTCCGTTTATGAGGTCGCTGAAAGAAGAAGAGAAGGGGAAAAGGAGCGAAGACAAACTAAGGTGATTCTTGGAGATTCCTTCCAGCGATGGCGTCACTGAAGCAGACGAAGGGTCTAAAGACTGACGCGTTGGTCGATAAATTACTTCTGGACAGGAAACTTCAACAGCGATTCTGAACGAGCACCGGCTGTAAACAAACATGGGGAGGAGGCGTTTCTACTTAAGGAGCCTTGAGGAGGAGGTGGAGTCACACGTGCACAACATTTGAAAAAGGACAAACAGTCGCTGTGTTTCTCTTTCCTTGGAAAATCCTCTGTACAAACTTTGAAGTGTGGAGGCTCAGCAGTTACACCGTTGCCCATAGACCCAAAGTTGGCAGTTAGATTCCAGCTCAAACCAACTGCTTACTGTAGTTGTGTCCTTGCGCAAGATGTCACTCACTTTTCATAATTAAAGAATGTGGTTTATGAGAGATTGGTGTTGGTTGGAAGGACAGAAGGTGTACATTGGCAGCCTCTCTTTAGTCAGGCTGTCCCAGGGCAGCTGTTGCTACAATAGTTTATCACATTGTATGTGGAATGACAGTTTAGTCTTTTTTTTTTTTTTTTTTTTACATTGATTTATTTTTACAATGTTATATTCATTCTTAAAAGTCCCATATTTCAGTAAACTTTTTGGATTTGTGTTTTGTTTCTTGACGACTATTCTTTCATGGCGACTATTTGAATCTGATTGGTCGAAGCGTCAGAACAGCAAAACAAGACAAAAAAATCAATACTTTAGTTAAATCCAGTTGAGGTAAAATCTCTGACATCTTCCCTGTCCACAAACACATACAGCTCTTCCCTCTGCACGTTTTTCACAAACTATATTCTCTGTATTGAAGTTAAAATAGGCTGAAGATCGTCTGTCGGTGTCGCCATGTTTGTTTTGGTTTGTTTGGGCGTTTCACCTTTGGCTGCGCCTAAACCTCAGTGCTGCTCTGTGATTGGTCCGCCTGCCCAGTTAAGCGTACAGCGGGAACATGCCAAGATGGATAATTATGAGTTTTTGATCTCACTAATATCACAAGGCTCCAAAGTCCTTTAATGACATTTGTGACTCATTTCAAGTTAAGTGACCAGGACGGGTCCCAGTAGAACAGGATTCTGAGGAGGTCATCTGGACACTGTTTTAGAAATCAAGACGTTTTGACTTTCTTCCCAAAGTCATTTTTAATCTGAAGGAAATGGTTTGAGCAGCAGATTGTACAGCACTAGTACACTTTATACTCTCCTGAGTCCTGACTGAAGTCCATTCTGTCCATCAAACTCTCCTCTGTCTCCACTGTGTCCACACACTCGACCTGCTCCTCTTCAGACACAGCAGTGCTCTCCACTGTGCACCTGGGCAAGGCACTTCACCCAACGTGTCTGAGTGGTCTCCAGGGCAGCTGTGGCTACAGAGAAAGCAACAGAAAAACTTGATCTTGATACTAATCAAATGAGTATCTGGTTTTAATATAATTAGTGGTCTGTTTGTCAGTATCTGGGGAGGTCCATCCATTTTGGCAGCCCAGTGTGGAGGAAGTGAATGCATCAGTTTGTGAAAAGTACTTTTTCTGGTCAGATTTCTGTTACTTCAAAAATATTACTGCATTTCAAGTGATAAAACTGTGCTGCTACTTGGACATGAGCCCCCTCCTCGCCCTCAGCCCTCCTCAGTGTTAGCTTTGGCTGCTGTCGTACATATGTCACGAGCTAATTACCCCGGCACGGAGGAAGCATAAAACACTGCACGTTTATTTATTAGCATTAGCGCTGTCGTAGCCATAAACCCGGTGTGTGTGCTAGCCCGCTCCTGACGCCGTGCTCATTCATAAAGCGTGGCGTCTCCTCGCTCCGGCCGCCGCGTCCGTCTCACGTCCATGTTTGTGTGTAGACGGTTGGCGCAGAGATGTTAGTGCAGCCCTGCCCACCCCTGCGGCGTGGGTAGGTTTGGCTCGGCGTTTGAGAGCGGTTCTGTGTAGTTGAGCACTAAAGCTAATGAATGGCTTTAGCATGCAGAGTTAGCGCCTCGTGACTGATGTTGGGATCAAACCGCAGTGCGAGGTGAGTCTGACAGTATTTATGACGCTGTGATGGTGAGATGAAATTAAAAACGACAGAAAAGCTTTGTGAAATTGTGAACATGCGTGTTTATAGTGCCTTTGGGGGGACATACACACAACGGTGGACATTTTTATGGACTTGGCTTCCTTCACAAATGTAGGCTATACTGGAACTGCTAAAAGAGGCAGGTCTGTGTCTACATCAGGGTCCAAACTTGTTTTTACTGAAATTTAAAATGAGCGAAGGGCCAAAGTCTCACAAGGACAATGAAGGGAACAATAATTATATGTCTGACTGAGCGACCACAGCTTTTATAAGACCCTGAACCTTTTATTTATAAATCTGTATCTATATCAGGGTCTGCCACTTATTTGTACTGATTCCATTACAGGTGTTTGTATTGCTCAGAAATACCTTGAGAAGCACGCATTTGTACTGTGGGTGGGCTCACCTCTCCACAGACCTGAACTGTAGCTTGACCTGGTGGTGTCACATATCTGTCTTTATGGAGAGAAGTTTAATGTCATACTGTGGGACATTTTACTTAGGAATTTAACAATAACTGAAATCTTGTATCGACAAAAGTCTGCTTAAATTCAGTTATGGTGCAGCATCAACTAAAAAATGGAGAGAACTACATAGACCATGATCCTTTGCTCTGTTTCAGTCCAATTTACACAATGAAATAACGGTTATGAAGAACTTTTAAGACCTTCAAAAACTTCAGTGTGTTCAAAACTCTGCTGCTCGCCTCCTCACCTACACCTGCTCACAAGACCCCCACCCCCGTCCTGCAACACTGGCTCCCCACCCAACGCATCAACTTCAGGATCCTCCTGACCACCTACAAAGCTCTCCATGACCAGACCCTCTATAACCAGACCCCTCCATAACCAGACCCCTCCATAACCGGGCTCATCCATAACCAAACCCCTCCATGACCAGACCGTCCATAACCAGACCCTCCATAACCAGACCCTCCATGACCAGACCCTCCATAACCAGACCCTCCATAACCAGACCCTCCATAACCAGACCCCTCCATGACCAGACCCCTCCATGACCAGACCCTCCATAACCAGACCCTCCATAACCAGACCCTCCATAACCAGACCGTCCATAACCAGTCCCCTCCCTCACAGACCTCGTCCAGCTCCACCGTCCCTCCACCTTGGGGGCCCGAGCCTTTGCCGTGGCCGCCCCCGCCCTCTGGAACTTTCTCTCCTTCACGTCAGAAACTCACTAAACACCTCAAAAAACTGCTCCAAACTCACCTTTTCCTCAGAGCCTACAGCGCCCCCACATGACCGCTCCATGACACTGTGTCCTGTCCTTGTTTTAGTGTTACTTTATTGTGAAGCGTCTTTGTGTTACCATGAAAAGAGCAACATAAAACCAAATTACTATTATTATTATTATTATTATTATTATTATTATTATTATTATTATTATTATTATATTATTACTTTTACTTTTAAATCTTAACTCTTTGGTGATTGACAGAACAAAAGCCTTGTCAAGGCATTTTTAAAGGAAAAAATTGCATCTTCACAATTTTGTTAGTCTCCATAAAATATCGTGAAAATATCATGCCGAGAAATTTGGATATCGTTACATTTCTAATTTTACTGATGACAAGCAGCGTTCCTTTAAGTTATGATGCTAGAAACTTTGAAAATTTGTAATAAAAAGTAGATTTTCGTTGGACTTTTGGTCGCCTCACAAAAATGTTTGATTTTATATTGTTAATATGAAAAATCAAACATGATCAGTCAACTGCATTTACTATAAAGCATCAGCCAGTAGGATCCATGTTTATCAAGGTATTTTTAAACTATAACAAATGTAAATGAATTAAAGCAAGGCCAGTTTATTGCCATAGTGCGGAATATACCAGGCAAAGTAAGCAGTTATTATAGTTATTGGCATGCCCCCCACCAAAAATGTTACACAGAGCTCCTTTAACATGTCTGTACAGTTTCTGATTTTGAAATGATTTATTTGTCGCTGTTACCAACAAAATATCAGATCCTTTCTCCAAACGCTGGAATGTGGAAATCTGAGAAAACCGTGGCACCAGAAACACTGCTTCCCTCAGTGTCCATCATTTAAAGTGAAACATGAGGAAACGCTGTGGAAATGTGCCTTTGGAAAAGACATTAGGCCAAACCAGAATCACACCAACAACCCTGAGCTTTACTTCTACAGCTCCAGTCTGGAACAGTCTGGACTCGATGGGAAGAAACAAACCAGGCCTCATGATCCATGTGCAGATTTACACTATAAATATATAACTCTGAGTGTGAGAGAGGAGGAGAGGAGGAGAGGGTCAGAGGAGAGAGGAACAGAGGGTCAGAAGAGTAGGAAGGTCAGAGGAAGAGCAGAGAAAGAGAGGGGCAGAGGAGGAGAGAGGAAAGGAGCAGATTAGGAGAGGGTGAGAGGAGAAGAATGGATCAGAGCAGGGGCAGAGGAGGAGAGGAACAGATGGTGGATATAGGATAGGATTTTTTTGACCCAATTTCCGATCTGCTCCGATCTGCTCCACCGGCACACTCCCACTGTGACGTACGCACTTCCTTCTCCAGTTTGAGTTCCTTAACCGGTGACACACGTCAGATTCTCCACACCGATATTAAAATATAAAAAATGTAAGTTATAGTAAAGTTACAAATCCACTTTAGCTGCATCAAAGTGTCGACAAACAACCAAAGCTCACACCAACAATTATTAAAGTGGCACTGAAATTTCTTACAGTAAATAAATATTAACTGTGAAAACATCAAGAAGAGAGGGAGAATAGAAAGAGAGGGGAAAAGAGAGGGGGATGTGTGTGAACTCGTGGCAGGTGCGGGGCCGTTGCCATGGCGATGCATCAGTCGGCTCCATTGGCAGAAGTGGGCGGAGCTGAACAGAACGTATAGAGCGCTGAGTGACAGGGACAGAGGGGCTAATGTACCAGGGGCCCTCTCCTCTACTCTCTCCTCCACTCTCTCCTCTCATCATCTCTCCTCCGCTCTCCTCTCATCATCTCTCTCCCTCTCCCCTCTCCTCTATTATCCTACCTTTTCCTCTTCCCACTTTCCTCCCCTTTAATATCTTTCCCCTTCTCTCTCTCATTATCTCTCTCTCTTCTTCTCTCCTCCTCTCCCTCTCCACTCCACACTCTTCTTTTCTCCTCTCTCTCCTCTCCCATCATCTCTCCTCGCTTCATCTACTCTCCCTCTCCTCTATTATACTCCCTTATCTCTTTTTCTCTCCTCTCTCTACGTTCCTCACTTTTCTCCCCCCTTCTCTTCTCTCATCATCTCTCCTCCCTTCTTCTCTCCCTCTCCACTCTATACTCTTTTTTCTTCCTCTCCCCCCTCCATTCCTCTTCCTCCACTCCTCTCTAGCATCTCTTCCTCTCCCCTCTCCTCTATTATCCTACCTTAACTGTTTTCCTCTCCTCACTTTCCTCCCCTCTCATGTCCTCCCCCTTCTCTCATCATCTCTCCTCCATTCTACTCTTCCTCTCTCTCTCCATACTCTTCTTTCATCCTCCTCTCTCCCCCTTTCCTTCCTTCTCTCCTCTTCTCTGTCCTCTCCTCGCCCCCTCTCCTCTCTCTCCTCCCTTCTACTCCTCTTTCCCCCTCTCCTTTCTCCCCTCCTCTCCTCCTCCTGTGCTCCTCTCCTCCTCCTCTCCTCCACCCCTCTCCTCCTCTCCTCCTCCCCCCCTCTCCTCCTCCTCTCCTCCTCTCCCCCTCTCCTCCTCCTCTCCCTCTCTCCTCCTCCTCCTCCTCTCCTCCTCCTCTTCCTCTCCTCCTCTCTTCTTCTCCTCCCCCTCCCCCTCTCTCCTCCTCTCCTCCTCCTCTCCTCCTCCTCCTCTCCTCTCCTCCTCTCCTCTCCTCTCCTCCTCCTCTCCTCCTCCTCTCCTCCTCTCCTCGCCTCCTCCTCTCCTCCCCCTCCCCCTCTCTCCTCCTCCTCTCCTCCTCTCCTTGCCTCCTCCTCTCCTCCTCCTCTCCTCCTCCTCTCCTCCTCTCCTCCTCTCCTCCTCCTCTCCCTCTCTCCTCCTCCTCTCCTCTCCTCTCCTCCTCCTCTCCTCCTCCTCTCCTCCTCCTCGCCTCCTCCTCTCCTCCCCCTCCCCCTCTCTTCCTCCTCTCCTCTCCTCTCCTCCTCCTCTCCTCCTCCTCTCCTCCTCCTCTCCTCCTCCTCTCCTCCTCTCCTCGCCTCCTCCTCTCCTCCCCCTCCCCCTCTCTCCTCCTCCTCTCCTCTCCTCTCCTCCTCCTCTCCTCCTCCTCTCCTCCTCTCCTCCTCCTCTCCTCCTCTCCTCCTCCTCTCCCTCTCTCCTCTCCTCCTCTCCTCTCCTCCTCTCCTCCTCTCCTCCTCTCCTCCTCCTCTCCTCCTCTCCTCCTCCTCTCCTCCTCTCCTCCTCTCCTCCTCCTCTCCCTCTCTCCTCTCCTCCTCTCCTCTCCTCCTCTCCTCTCCTCGTCTCCTCCTCTCCTCCCCCTCTCTCCTCCTCTCCTCCTCCTCTCCTCCTCTCCTCCTCTCCTCCTCTCCTCCTCTCCTCCCCCTCTCCTCCCCCTCTCCTCTCCTCCTCCTCTCCTCTCCTCCTCTCCTCTCCTCCTCTCCTCCTCTCCTCCTCTCCTCTCCTCCTCTCCTCCTCTCCTCCCCCTCTCCTCCCCCTCTCCTCTCCTCCTCCTCTCCTCTCCTCCTCTCCTCTCCTCCTCTCCTCCTCTCCTCCTATCCTCCTCTCCTCGCCTCCTCCTCTCCTCTCCTCCTCTCCTCCTCCTCTCCTCCTCTCCTCCTCTCCTCCTCCTCTCCTCCTCTCCTCCTCTCCTCTCCTCCTCCTCTCCTCCTCTCCTCTCCTCCTCTCCTCCTCTCCTCCTCTCCTCCTCCTCGCCTCCTCCTCTCCTCTCCTCCTCTCCTCCTCCTCTCCTCCTCTCCTCCTCTCCTCCTCCTCTCCTCCTCTCCTCCTCCTCTCCTCCTCTCCTCCTCTCCTCCTCCTCTCCTCCTCTCCTCCTCTCCTCCTCTCCTCTCCTCCTCCTCTCCTCCTCCTCTCCTCCGTCAGTACTGGAGGAGTATTTGGAGCACAGCTGCAGTAAACACGTTGTACATTAGAGAGTGGAGGTATTCAGATCTTTGGCGTGTCTCATAAAAGCGTCGCTCTCAGGTCTGTGCTGTGAACCAGAGCTTTGAGTCAGGCCTGAGGAAGAGGAGGAGGAGATGAGGAGATGAAGAGATGAAGAGGTAAGAACTGCTCCTTAAAGGGACGGTCAGGTCTGCTCAGTATCACCTTTACAGTTTACAGATTTACTTAAAGGAATAATTATGGGACATTTTAGAGTGCGGGAATTGGTACTTTGCAGTGACATCACGCTGGGGGGTTCTACGTATATCTCTATGGTTGAGTGTTTGACAGTTACCATGGTGACACAATGCAAACATTAGCAAATACTGTCAAAAAAGTTTAAACGACGGCCTGACCACAACAGAAAATACAAACTGGATTTAAAGAACATTTTGATTTTCCTGTGATCAGTCGAGCGTTCATGGAGTTCGATTTTCAACAAAAAGGTGAGAGTGAAAAACTGTTGACTAATGCTAATGCTAATGCTAATGCTAATGCTAATGCTAATGCTAGCTTGTGACTGTTATGTTATTTGAGAGGGACAAATCTGATCACCTTCTGTAGTTCCAACTAAGTCACCTCTTTCAGGTCAGAGTGTCCACGTTTACATCAGAGCTTTAATTCCGATTAAAAGTAATTTCATTCCAAATAAAAATGAATTCTGCTTTAAAAAGACCAGGTAAACATTTAATTCCTAATGAAAATGATTATTCTGAATTAAACTTCATTTAGAATTAAGTGGGTGGTTTATTCCGGTTTTAAAGACGAATTAATTTATTCCTCGATCATGTAAACGTTTATTCCTTAAAAATAATTCCAGTCGTTCGGCGCTCGTTGGGTCGTCGTTCTGACGCGATGACGCACGCGAGATGGCGCCCGGAGCAAACATTCTTCTTGAGCTGAAACAATTATTTTAATAAGTTCACTGGAAGAAGAAATACAAATAATGAAAAGAGCAGATGGAAAACATAAAAACACAAACCAAACCGAGATGACAAAAAGCCGGCAGCAGCTGAAGTGTGAGGTTTTTTTTCCGGTCGACGTAAATCCGTTCGTGTCTCTGTCCAATCAGAACCCTTCCCGACCCCCAGACGTTGAGCGGAATTAAATAAAACCGATTTAACGTGTTTTCCATGTGAACCTCAATTCAGAATTATTATTTCCATGTAAACTCAAAGGAGAATAATTTAATTTTGAACTATTTAATTTGGAAAAAAGAATTCGGAATTAAAAAAACATCATGTAAACATGGACAATGTGATTTAATAGGTTCAGATTAGAGTTTAAGAGGCTCTGTTCTATGGTGACCAGATTTTCAAAATGAAAAAGACTGGGACATCCCTGGTTTGTGAAACGAGTGCGTAATTAAGGAAAATTGTTCTGCACTCGGCACTAATGTATCTAGTCCTGGTTTAGTCCTGGTTTAGTACCTGGTCTCATCCTGGTTTAGTCCCGGTCTAGTACCCGGTCTAGCCCTGGTTTAGTCCTAGTCTAGTACCAGGTTTAGTCCTGGTTTAATCCCGGTCTAGTACCTGGTTTAGTCCTGGTCTAGTACCTGGTCTAGTACCTGGTCTAGTGCCTGGTCTAGTGCCTGGTCTACTACCTGGCTTACTACTTGGTGTAGTCCCGGTTTAATCCCGGTCTAGTATCTGGTCAAGTACCTGTATAATCACATTTTCTTTGTGTTTTGGTAATTTTTAAGCAGCTTTTCTGTATTTTACTTAAATAAATGTACATGTAGATGTACACGCCCACTGTGACACGCCCACTGTGACACGCCCACTGTGACACGCCCACTGTGACGTCACTTCCTTCTCCAGTTCGATGTTCTTCATGGTGACACTCGTAGGTTTGGGCAGCGTCGCGTTGTCATTTTGGTCAAAATATAAAAAACGCTCTGCTCTAGTGCAGCTGTCCACAGGAGGGACCACAGCCTGGTTTAGACCTGGTTTAGTCCTGGTTTAGACCTGGTTTAGACCTGGTTTAGTCCTGGTTTAGACCTGGTTTAGTCCTGGTTTAGACCTGGTTTAGTCCTGGTTTAGTCCTGGTTTAGTCCTGGTTTAGTCCTGGTTTAGACCTGGTTTAGTCCTGGTTTAGTCCTGGTTTAGTCCCTAGTTTAGTCCTGGTTTAGTCCTGGTTTAGTCCCTAGTTTAGTCCTGGTTTAGTCCTGGTTTAGTCCTGGTTTAGACCTGGTTTAGACCTGGTTTAGACCTGGTTTAGACCTGGTTTAGTCCTGGTTTAGACCTGGTTTAGTCCTGGTTTAGACCTGGTTTAGTCCTGGTTTAGTCCTGGTTTAGTCCCTGGTTTAGTCCTGGTTTAGTCCTGGTTTAGTCCTGGTTTAGTCCTGGTTTAGACCTGGTTTAGTCCTGGTTTAGTCCTGGTTTAGTCCTGGTTTAGACCTGGTTTAGTCCTGGTTTGGTTTAGCTCCATTGGACTCCACAGTTTTCTAAGTCAGAGCTCTTGTTTCTTTCTGAAGTCGTCTTAGATCAGTTTTGTGATTTAAAATGTCACGGTTAGAACACGGGGCTCATAACTGTAAAGCACAACAGCATTTTGAGGGGAGACTTGCAGATTGCCTGTTACACCAACAATGATGTACTGCTGTAATCAGGACAGTCCTGTGTGATGTCACGTAGTACTTGGAATAGCAGAGGCCCCTGGAGGAAGCACACACTTAGATTTAGATGTTTTTGACCAGAGAGCTGCAGGTTTTCCTAGTTTGCACTGAAGCTGCAAAAAATGAAAAGCAGTGAATAACATGATTCAAACCCCGTTTAGAGTTTAGCAAAATGCTGATGGAGCATTTAGTTCTGTCTAACATGAGCCCGTGTGACTGAGGTGGAGGAGCTGCGGTGGAGGAGCTGCGGTGGAGGAGCTGCTGTGGAGGAGCTGCGGTGGAGGAGCTGAGGTGGAGGAGCTGAGGTGGAGGAGCTGCGGTTGAGGAGCTGAGGTGGAGGAGCTGAGGTGGAGGAGCTGAGGTGGAGGAGCTGCGGTGGAGGAGCTGCGGTGGAGGAGCTGCTGTGGAGGAGCTGCGGTGGAGGAGCTGAGGTGGAGGAGCTGCTGTGGAGGAGCTGCTGTGGAGGAGCTGCGGTGGAGGAGCTGCTGTGGAGGAGCTGCGGTGGAGGAGCTGAGGTGGAGGAGCTGCGGTGGAGGAGCTGCAGTGGAGGAGCTGCTGTGGAGGAGCTGCTGTGGAGGAGCTGCTGTGGAGGAACTGCTGTGGTTGCTGTGAGCGACTGTAAACACCGTCGGCCATTTTGACACAGTGTTGGACTGTGGCTGTTGCAGGTCAGACTCTGATCCTGTTCAGTATCATGTACATAAGGCTCAGTGTGAGTGTAACTGTACTTTATAAAACTGTAGTAAGAGTACTGAGTAAAAGTACTCTTAACTTTTGTACTTCCTCTTCCCACAGTAGTGAGTCTAAAGTGACAAAGTCTTTATGTGACAATCTGAAATGATTTGAACATTTGTGTTTCTTGCAGCTCCTTCAGATCTGACTTAGTTTGTCTTATTTTTGTGTCTGTTCTGGTGAAAACACCAGATTTTTAAGTTTGGTCCTTCCCATTACTTTAATTTCTAATTATAAATCAGATTTTACGTCTCAACATTTCCTCTTAGTCATTTCCATTCATCTTGTTCTTCAGCTTTATCCAGATGCCCTCCCCTCTGCTGCTCAGACCGCTGCCTTCACGACTCGGCTCTGGATAAAGAGACAAGGTGAGGAGCTCTGAGTAGAGCTGCTGCTCCTCCACATCATCTCTAAGGGAGCGCCCAGCCCCCTGCAGAGGAAACCCATTTAAACGCTTGTTCTTTCGGTCATTACCCAAAGCTCATGACCACAGGTACCGGTAGGGCCAGGACTAAACCAGTACTGAACCAGGACCAGACTATGACCCTCAAGGCCACAGCTCCCGACGGACACGACAGCCAATCAGAGGTGGCGGTGTTTGCAGTGCCGCGTACGTGCACCTCTGAGTCAGAGTCCATGTTTTCATATCTCCTCGTTGTTTCTTGTGAAATATCATAAAGAAGCCGTATGAGGAAGTGTGTGTGTGTGTGTGTGTGTGTGTGTGTGCGTGTGCGTGTGCGTGTGTGTGTGTGTGTGTGTGTGTGAAATTTTTTGTGATTTTAACTTGTAAAGAAAGCACTTTGTGTTGCACGTGTGTATGAAAAGCGCTTTATAAATAAAGATTGATTGATTGATTGAGGAAAACACAGTGAACGTTCTCTTTTCTGTTTGGGCAGTTCTCACATCAGCTCAGAGCTCTGCCTAAGAAACTCGCTCTGATTGGCTGTAGTGTCGCCGACAGAGACAACAGTTGAAAATGTTTGTGTGTTTGTCTGTGCACGTTCACGTGCATGAGCGTGAGATTTCCATTGGAAAAGAATAAAGAGACGGTGATGTCGCTCCGTGTGGAGCCCATTAGTGTCTCTAGGTTTTGCTTATTTTGGAGTTTTGGAAAACAAACGTGGTGATGTCATAATTCCCTCCTGCTCTCCGTCTATATCTGGGTTAGTCATACGGTGTCACTTCCTCTACGGCTCCCCGTGACCTCCCCATGACCCCCTCGGGACCCCCCTGTGACCCCCTTTTCCCTGGGCCCGGTGCTCCTCCCGTGTGCTCGTCTGCAGCCGCTCATCAGCATCATTCATACACAAAACAGCCCACCGCTGCCGCCGCCGCCGCTCTTAGCAACAGTTGCTACGTGAAACACTGTTGAACTGCACCTCTGGCTGGCTCTTCAAACCCCAATGACTCATCCACGCGCTGGAGCAGTGCAGCTCTGACCCTGACCCTCTCCTCCTCTTCCTCATTACTTTATAATGTATTCACGCTCGCCCGCCCGGCCCCGCTATGGGGAGGAAGCACAATTTGCACTCCATTTTATTAACAAAAAGCATCCATCCAGGAGTCCCAGCACAGCCCTGGCAGCGCGCACAGAGCCATGGGGTACCTCCGCTCTGTAGGCCCTGTGCGACGCCGCCATTACCACTGTTTGTAATCACAGGAGCTGAATACCTTGGCTGGAAGTGAGGGAGAGGAAAGAGGAGGAGGAGGAGAGGAGGGATGGAGGGAGAGAGAGAGGGAGGGGGGCAGAGCTGAGGAAGAGTGTTTGGGCTCCTCGGCGGTGTTGAAAATGCAGCACTATCATAGCAATGTTGTGTTTACCCCAGCGGGGGGCGAGCGGAGAGTCAGGGAGGAAAGACTGCGCACAGGAAAATGAGCAAAATACATAAATACATACATCAGGCCGAGGCAGGACTCATTTTAATATAAATAGGAGACACGCCGAGAGACGCTTCTGTGGTTTCTCTCGACGGTAATCTCCAGCGCAGGAACAGACGAGTTTCACAGTAAAGTCAGGATGTCAGCCGCATTCGGCGATGGTTGCTAAGGCGACGCTGACAGAGGGCCGCGGACGCCCCCCCTCCTCCTCTCCTCCACCCTCCTCTCCTCCACCCTCCTCTCCTCCACCCTCCTCTCCTCCACCCTCCTCTCCACTCTTCCTCCTCCCCTCTCCCCTCTCGCTCCCTTTCTCCGGTCAGCATGCGTTCACTCACAGACCCCTTTTCTCTCGAGCGGCAGCAGCACAGTCATTGTGCAATCAGAGCCTGGCGGTCGGCGGTTGGGTGGTCGGCGGTTGGGCTGTTGGCGGTTGGATGGTCAGCGGTTTGATGGTCGGTAGTGGGGCTGTAGGTGGTTTGGTGGTCGGCGGTGGGGCTGTAGGTGGTTGGGTGGTCGGCGGTGGGGCTGTAGGTGGTTGGGTGGTCAGCGGTGGGGCTGTTGGCGGTTGGATGGTCAGCGGTTTGATGGTCGGTAGTGGGGCTGTAGGTGGTTTGGTGGTCGGCGGTGGGGCTGTAGGTGGTTGGGTGGTCAGCGGTTGGGCAGTAGGTGGTTTGGTGGTCGGCGGTGGGGCTGTTGGCGGTTGGGTGGTCAGCGGTGAGGCTGTTGGGGGTTGTGTGGTCGGCGGTGGGGCTGTTGGCGGTTGGGTGGTCGGCGGTGGGGCTGTTGGCGGTTGTGTGGTCGGTGGTGGGGCTGTTGGCGGTTGGGTGGTCGGCGGTTGGGCTGTTGGCGGTTGGGTGGTCGGCGGTGGGGCTGTTGGCGGTTGGATGGTCGGCGGTTGGGCAGTAGGTGGTTTGGTGGTCGGCGGTGGGGCTGTTGGCGGTTGGGTGGTCGGCGGTGGGGCTGTTGGGGGTTGTGTGGTCGGCGGTTGGGCTGTAGGTGGTTGGGTGGTCAGCGGTTTGATGGTCGGTAGTGGGGCTGTAGGTGGTTTGGTGGTCGGCGGTGGGGCTGTTGGTGGTTGGGTGGTCAGCGGTTGGGCAGTAGGTGGTTTGGTGGTTGGCGGTGGGGCTGTTGGCGGTTGGGTGGTCAGCGGTGGGGCTGTTGGGGGTTGTGTGGTCGGCGGTGGGGCTGTTGGGGGTTGGGTGGTCAGCGGTTGGGCAGTAGGCGGTTTGGTGGTCGGCGGTGGGGCTGTAGGTGGTAGAGCCGGTGGCAGTCGAAGTATTGGGCGGTGTGGTGGGGCAGGAGAGAGATGGAGGCCTTTTTAACAGATTTTTAAAGGAGATATATTTTCCAAAATGAACTTCCGTGAGCTTTAAACCTTGTTATAACGTTCCTGGTGCATTTGGAGTTTTTCATGCAAGTTTCAGTGATGCATTTAAAACCAGATCTGAACTTTAATCCATGTTGTTGATTTAATAATAAATGATTTACATCTCAGGGATCAGGGCTGCACGTTTTTAGCTGAGAATAAAACTGTAATCTCTCTGATGTACAGTCCTGCATTTGAGGCTTGAGTTCTTAAGAATATTAAACTTGTCTAAGTAGAAAAGTTTACTCGTTCATTTCCGTCAGACATACAGTATAACAGAAGAGCTGATGTTACCTGAACATGTTTCCACGGTAACTTCAGATCATTAGAGCTCACGGGTCAGGTGTGGGAGGTGGGACGATCTCTGTTGCGTTCTCGATTCTACATTTCTGTTTGTTCGACTCTTGGTCACAGTGTTTGCAGTCGTCTGAAATGGCCGACTTTAAGTGAAATCAGATCAGTGCAGAAACTGGAAATGTGATGGTAAATACTGTACAGCATCTCGCACCAACCGTCTGAAATGAACGATTAAACTGAGGCTTCAGAAAATGTTGTTTCCCACTTACCCCCTAACCCTGCCCACTGGTCTTTATACTTAAGACTACAGGTGCTCCACAAATTTTCGAGAATCCACTGACTGTGAATTCGCTGCCTGTTGAGGTGAAACGCCACTGTGAGGAGGCGAACAGGGAGTCACTGGAGCTGTTTCTGTCATTTTGAATCAATAATGTGTTTTCAGTGAGGCCTGAGGTCAGTGCGAAACATGCCCACGTTTATATATTAACAAAACTATTGAAATCTAAACTCAGGTCCACCTTTTGCACCTTTTGTGTCAGTTTCTCTTCTGTGCACGTGTTTTGATCATAGTGGAACATCAGATCTCAGGGCAGGTTCCTCTGACCATGTGCTCGTGAAATCTGACTGAAAACATCGTTATAGAGGATTTAAAGTTATATTTTTCTTTTATTTGTGTAATATGTAAAAGTCTGTGTCATTATAATACGATACAATGATCAGGAAAGTCCAAAAACAGATTCGCTTTTGTCTGTATTGTCCATATTTCTGTCCTATTTCGCTGCTGGGGTTTTTTTTTAACTTTCATTTGTACTTATGTTTTGTTTTGTTTTTGTTTTTGTTTGTGAAATATATGAATTTCTCTCTTTTATAAACGTGGAAAAGAACAGTTTGCTCGGTCAGATCTGTTTTCAGTTTCATTATTATTAACCACATTTGATAAAACTGTACACATCCTTCTTTGAGTTATGACAAAATAAGTGTTGAGCGTCACTGCTGTTTCCAGAAATATCCACAAAATCATGAGAAAAAACACCAAAATCTTCCATTCACTTTTATTTATTCAACACAAAACTTACATTCAAATACGAACATGACAAGGAGGATATCATATTTTCAATTGGCATCAGATTTTTTCAAAGAATAAAAAAAAATTGAACGTAAAACAAAAAATATTCAAATTGTCAACATAAAAATACAAAAAAATGTGTGCAGCCTGGATAAAAAAAAAAAAGTACTTTTTTATTTAAGGCAAGACACTGCAAGTAAATAAGAAAAAATCTTAACGTTGGTGTTACAATGTTGGTGTTAAAATGTTAGAGTTAAAAGACTGGAGTTAAAACGTCAGAGTTAATATGTCAGAGTTAAAACTTTGGAGTTAAATCATCGATGAATCAGACCTGGAATTAGATGAGAATAAATGTTCCTGTAAAAAACATTAAAAATATTGTTGGAAACACGACTGTCACGTTTGGAGGCGTTTGGGTCAGAATATGATAAATAGAAATATGATAAATGCACTTTCTCTGATTATTATTTAACAAGTTCTTATTTCTCTTCTTTAAAAATGAAAACCGGTTTTGTCTGTAGTTTCTCGCCTTCTTCTCGTCTATATTTAATCTAATTTTTCATTTAAATTAAGTAATTTGGTTATTTGACCAGCTTCATTTGTGGATTGATTAAAACCTCAACTATACAACTTTTCTGGTGTCCTCATGGATATTATCGCTTTACCCTGGAATGTAGTAATAAAAACATCGTTAAGGGGCTGAATGCACGATAGATACTCTATGTTTAATGCCATACTGTGGAACATTCCAGGCACTGGCCCCTCACTGCACATTTTAAAGCTCCTATATTACATAAACTCCTGTGAGCTTTGAGTCGTGTTCTAACGCTGTTCCTCCTCAAAAACACCTGGAGTTGTGTTTGTTTCATTCACATGTTTGAGGAACTCTTCATTATTAGTCTGTCTACATCTCCAAAGCTCCAAACGCTCTGTTCCACCTTGTGATGTCATCAAGTGGTAGTTTTCAAGTGAACGGCTTTGATTTTTTTACCTTTAGTTCAGTCGAGATTGACGATTCCAGGACTGAAATGATCCAAATGATTCTAGTGAAGGTGTGTGGAGTTTAAAAATATTGTTATTACCTCATGACATCACAAGGTGGAACAGAGCGTCTTCTGTTTGAGGGAAGAACTCAAGAAGAAACACGTGTGAGTGAAACAAAACACAGCTCCAGGTGTGTTTGTGATGAGGAAATGACATTAGAACAGTGTGGTATGGGCCCTTTAAGACGGACACACATGACCAGTCCACAGGGTCGGGTTTGTCGGTTTGTCGGGTTTGTCGGTTTGTCGGGTTTGTCGGTTTGTCGGTTTGTCGGGTTTGTCGGTTTGTCGGTTTGTCGGGTTTGTCGGTTTGTCGGGTTTGTCGGTTTGTCGGGTTTTGTCGGGTTCGTCGGTTTGTCGGGTTTGTCGGTTTGTCGGGTTTTGTCGGGTTCGTCGGTTTGTCGGGTTTGTCGGTTTGTCGGGTTTGTCGGTTTGTCAGTTTGTCGGGTTTGTCGGGTTCATCGGTTTTTCGGGTTTTTCGGGTTTGTCAGTTTGTTGGGTTTGTCGGGTTTGTCGGTTTGTCAGGTTTGTCGGTTTATCAGGTTCGTCGGTTTGTCGGGTTCGTCGGTTTGTCGGGTTCGTCGGTTTGTCAGTTTGTCGGGTTTGTCGGTTTGTCGGTTTGTCGGGTTTGTCGGTTTGTCGGTTTGTCAGGTTTGTCGGTTTATCAGGTTCGTCGGTTTGTCGGGTTCGTCGGTTTGTCGGGTTCGTCGGTTTGTCAGTTTGTCGGTTTGTCAGTTTGTCGGGTTTGTCGGGTTTGTCAGTTTGTCGGGTTTGTCGGGTTTGTCGGGTTTGTCGGTTTGTCGGGTTTGTCGGTTTATCAGGTTCGTCGGTTTGTCGGGTTCGTCGGTTTGTCGGGTTCGTCGGTTTGTCAGGTTTGTCGGGTTTGTCAGTTTGTCGGTTTGTCGGGTTTGGATCTGCATTCGTCTCGTGTCCGGGTGCTCCTTCGTCTGACACATGTCTGAGTGGGAGTGCAGGGATGTGCCGGAGAGAGGGGCACATGACAAGATCTGATCGGACGGTCCTTTTAGCGTCCGCTGACAGACGCCGCGAGCTCGATCCCACCGCCGCCGCCGCAATTTGGAGTAATGCAGCTAAAAACTGACAAGTGTAATTTCACCCATCTGGACCGCCGCGTAAAAGCCTCCGTTCGGAATCTTCGTCTCCCCCCTGATTGGTCCACCCCCCCCTCCACCTCTCTGCCCCTCCTCACCCCTCCCTCCTCCCTTCCCCCTCCTCCTCTCCCCTCTCTCTCTTCTCTCCTCCCCCTCATCTCTCGCCCTCCTCCTCCTCTGCCCCTCTCCCTCTCTTCTCTCCCTCCTACTCTGCCCCTCTTTCTCTCTTCTCCTCCTCTGCTTCTCTCCTCTCCCTCTCTTCTTTCCCTCCTCCACTGCCCCTCTTTCTCTCTCTTCTCTCTCTCACCCTCCTACTCTGCCCCTTTTTCTCTCTCTCCTCCTCCTCTGCTTCTCCTCTCTCTCTCTTCTCTCCCTCCTCCTCTGTGCCTCTCTTCTTTTTTCTCTCCCTCCTCCTTCGCTTCTCTTCTCTCCCTCCTCCTCCTCCTCTTCACCAAACTGGACTCAAACACCTATTATTAGCCGGGGGCCTAATCGCAGCAGGATGGCAGGATGGATTTGCCCGCTCCGCTCTCCCGGGGGCCGATTCTGCGGTCAGGGGCCCTGCAGCTGTGTGGGGGGGGAGGAGAGAGAGAGGGAGGAGAGGAGGAGGAGGAAGAAGAGGAAGAGGAGGAGGAGAGTCGGTGAGACACATATAGACGTAGCTGGACATTTCCTACACTCTTTATCCTGTTTTGTTGTAACTGTGCCGCGCTGGGGTTGGCAGTTCAAGTCTGGCTCAAAGTGGATATTTTCATGGTGTCACTGGGCAAGACACTTTAGCCGTATTCCCCAGTCAACTCACAGTGATGAGTGGGTGTGGCAGGAAGGGCATCTGGCATAAGAATCTGCAAAGCGAGTGGTTTGGGCTTTGGTACTTTTCTGTAGAGAAGTATCGTGCCGATATTTGGACTTGTTGGCTTATGGGCGATCGGTCTTAAATCTCCAGCACAGGCCGATATTTTGTTTTGGTCGATCCGCTGCTTAAAAATACACACAAAGCTTAATTTTAACTTTAATACGAAGAGACGGCTGCACAAAACGTGACAACAGCTCTCGTATAGTTTGTGACTATATTTAAATAATAACTACATTTAAATAATCAAAAATTGTCCCAAAATATCGTCCCAAAAATATCGGCACAGTTTATCGGCATCAGTTGCTCTGGATTCTAAACAAGCTGTGAAAATAAACGTATCTGTCGATCTCCACTGTGCAGACGGTCTCCATGAATTCCAGAATGGGGCATTAAATGTATCTGTCGCCATAGAGACACACCAACAGGCCAGTTTCTGTCAGGTCAGATCTGTGGAGAAGGCGATACCACTCACAGTATGAATGTGTCCATGTTTTTCAAGGTTTGTTTTAGTCATTAAAACACCTGTAAATGAATAAAGGAGAGTTAATGCCATACTGCGGAACATTTCAGGCAAAGAAACAGCACCTCTATGGAGCAGGTGGGTTTGTGTGTTTAACTCTGTTTCCATTTAAAACTGGAAGAAAAGGGCTGAAGGCGACTGATTACCAGATTAATTTTCTCACAATTTGAAATCAGAAGTAATTTCAATTTGTGTTTTAATTTGAAGACTTGAATCTGAAATACTCCCAGGCATTTCAGAACAAGTTTGTGAAGATCTGAACTACAGGGTTAAAAGGTTTACACACACACAGGGAGGGCATCTGACACACAGGGAGGGCATCTGACACACAGGGAGGGCATCTGACACACAGGGAGGGCATCTGACACACAGGGAGGGCATCTGACATACAGAGAGGGCCTCTGACACACAGGGAGGGCATCTGACACACACAGGGAGGGCATCTGACATACAGAGAGGGCCTCTGACACACAGGGAGGGCCTCTGACACACAGGGAGGGCATCTGACACACACAGGGAGGGCATCTGACACAGTCTGACACACAGGGAGGGCATCTGACACACGGGGACAGTTCAGAACAGGTTTGTAAGGGTCTAAACTTCAGGATCAGCAGCTTTAAGAACAAAACCCCACAGAGACGCAGGGACACTGAGGTCACCAGGGCGACTGTGGACACCAACCCAAAGGTCTGAGGGTCGATTCCACCTGGGACAGAGTTCACTGTGTCCTTGAGCAATACACTTCACCCACCATGTGATGTGTGGTGTGTGCACAGTTCAGCAGCCTCACTTCTGTCTGTCTGCCCCAGGGCAGCCGTGGCTCCAGTAGCAGCAGCAGCACAGAGTGTGGAGGGAGCAGTGGCACGGATCAGGTCTGCGCGTGGCGAGTGTGGAGGGAGCAGGGACACGGATCAGGTCTGCGCGTGGCGAGTGGAGGGAGCAGGGACACGGATCAGGTCTGCGCGTGGCGAGTGGAGGGAGCAGGGACACGGATCAGGTCTGCGCGTGGCGAGTGGAGGGAGCAGGGACACGGATCAGGTCTGCGCGTGGCGAGTGTGGAGGGAGCAGTGGCACGGATCAGGTCTGCGCGTGGCGAGTGGAGGGAGCAGGGACACGGATCAGGTCTGCGCGTGGCGAGTGGAGGGAGCAGGGACACGGATCAGGTCTGCGCGTGGCGAGTGGAGGGAGCAGGGACACGGATCAGGTCTGCGCGTGGCGAGTGGAGGGAGCAGGGGCACGGATCAGGTCTGCGCGTGGCGAGTGGAGGGAGCAGGGACACGGATCAGGTCTGCGCGTGGCGAGTGTGGAGGGAGCAGGGACACGGATCAGGTCTGCGCGTGGCGAGTGTGGAGGGAGCAGGGACACGGATCAGGTCTGCGCGTGGCGAGTGGAGGGAGCAGGGACACGGATCAGGTCTGCGCGTGGCGAGTGGAGGGAGCAGGGACACGGATCAGGTCTGCGCGTGGCGAGTGGAGGGAGCAGGGACACGGATCAGGTCTGCGCGTGGCGAGTGGAGGGAGCAGGGACACGGATCAGGTCTGCGCGTGGCGAGTGTGGAGGGAGCAGGGACACGGATCAGGTCTGCGCGTGGCGAGTGGAGGGAGCAGGGACACGGATCAGGTCTGCGCGTGGCGAGCACAGGCCTAAAGTACATTAGTGTAAAGTGTTTTTACTAAGAGGCTCTAAATGAGCAGAAATAAATACTTGTGATTTGAGTTAAATGGTGATGAATCTTTCATAGCAGGACAGAGCGGCGAGGGCCAGGCTCGGGTGTCCGTGTAAAGTTTGGCGGTCATGTTTTTTGGCGGTCGACAGGAGCGGAAAG
This sequence comes from Taenioides sp. WSHXM2023, assembly GCA_029959045.1. Lineage (NCBI taxonomy): Eukaryota > Metazoa > Chordata > Actinopteri > Gobiiformes > Gobiidae > Taenioides > Taenioides sp. WSHXM2023. The sequence goes on along the minus strand of CM057097.1, from coordinate 30,543,825 downwards.
GGGAGACAGGGTCGGCAGGAGCGGAGAGGAGGTGATTACAGTGATTTGGATGCAGAATCAGGTCAGAATCATTAGAGAATGGGGCCCGAGCTCAGAGATGAACAGGCTGATGGAGAGAGCCTGTAATGGGCCTCACGTGCACTCTCCTTGGGCACACTTCTGTCCAAACGACCCCTGTGCTCCAGACAGGACAGGTGCCACCCAGACAGGACAGGTGCAGGGTCTGAAGATGAACTCAGAACTGTGGTCAAATTCATAATTTTGCTCTGACCTGTTGTCTGTGTAACTTTTCTGGTGGAGGGTTGTCACTGGCTTGTTGCTATGGCGATGTTATTGCATTGCCTGGAATGTCCCACAGTATGGCATTAGATGTATGTAATTATATGCGCTTTTATAGTTCATAAACATCTTGAAAAACATGTGAGCAACTAACCAAGCTCATCTCTCCACAGATCTAACCTGTAGCTTGGGCTAATTGTTTCCGTGGATATAGAGGTGCTTAATGCCATACTGTGGAATATTCTGTGCAAAGTGGTAAGAACAGCTCCATGGAGACGGGCAGGTGGCGGAAAAGTTGCACCGTGTACCTTTTAAAAGGAGGGGCGGGGTCTGGAGGTATAAGGAGCAGTGTGATTGGTCGAACAGGTATCAACACTTCAGACTCCGCCCCTGCAGCCAGGTGTTTAGGAAGGCAGTGCTGTGTGATGTCACGTAGTACTTGAAAAGCACCAGGCACAGAACAGTTTTATTCCAGCACCATATCCAGAGTTTAGTCGTGGATTTCTTGTTTAGTTTTACTTTAAATTTCCACAAATCCAAACCTGATCTTTGTTTTTGTGTTTTTTGTGTGTCTTTGTGTGTGTGTGTTATTGTTTTTTTTTTGTGACAATCTAACTTATAATTTTGTGACTCATAAAAATGTGTAGCCGCCCTATTTGAGTGAATCAGACGACGTTTGGGACTGATGGGGACGCTGCTTCAGATATGATTTCGTTTGTCTCATTTTTGTCTTTTGAAAACTCCAGATTTTGTGACTTCTTTAATGTTTTGTCCTTCACATTTATTCACAAATTATAAATCAGATGAACGCGACAAACACACAGACACTTACACCAGGGACTCGTGTTTTTCCTGAATTCAACTGAAGTATTTTCTTGGAGCCGTAGTTAAATTCATTTGAAGTGATGTTACTATTTCTCTGTGAGACAGTTTCACAGACCTGACTGGGCACTTTCCTACACAGTACACAACCGGAGTCAAGTATGAATACGGAGCGAAGCAGGACTAAGGCACGACTGAAGCAGGACTAAACCAGGACTAAACCAGGACCAAACCAGGACTAAACCAGGACTGAAGCACGACTGAACCAGGACTGAAGCACGACTGAACCAGAACTGAAGCAGGACTAAAACAGGACTGAAGCACAACTGAAGCACGACTGAACCAGGACTAAACCAGGAATAAACCAGGACTAAACCAGGACTGAAGCATGACTGAATCACAACTAAAGCAGGACTAAAACAGGACTAAAGTGGGACTAAAGCAAGACTGAACCAAAACTGAACCAGGACTGAAGCAGGACTAAAGCAGGACTGAACCGGGATTAAAGCAGGACTAAACCAGGACTGAAGCAGGACTAAAGTGGGACTAAAGCAGGACTGAAGCAGAATTGAAGCAGGACTGAAGCAGGACTGAAGCAGGACTAAAGTGGGACTAAAGCAGGACTGAAGCAGGACTGAAGCAGGACTGAAGCCGGGCTGAAGCCGGGCTGAAGCAGGACTGAAGCCGGACTGAAGCAGGACTGAAGCAGGACTGAAGCCGGACTGAAGCAGGACTGAAGCCGGACTGAAGCAGGACTGAAGCAGGACTGAAGCAGGACTGAAGCAGGTCTAAATGAGGACTATAATGAGACATGGGTAGGCAGGGAGGGGGTTTCCTTCTGTGGTGTTTTCACTGTAACACGTCACATATTTTGATCTCCATGTTCCTTTTATTGTTTTGAAAATGCTGCATTCACCCAAAACAATGTATTAACATGTTCAATAAGTTTCAGTTTCTGCTCTCTGCTTTAAGTTGCTCCCCCTTCAGAGCTCTATCACAGCTCAATGAGCGCGTCTTTTCTAGTTTTGTCATTCTGAAGTTTATGATGTTATTTCCCGGTTGGACAGGAGCAGCTCATGTGACATGCGCACAGGTTCCGTCAGTAATGCAAACACCTGTCTAAATGACACTATATTTCCATGGAAACGAGCAGCAAGGCTTGAGAAGGCCCTCCACACCAAATAAGAGTCAGGTTTGTGGAGATGCAAGCCTGCTCACTGTAAGGACGCATGTTTTTCAAAGTGATAGCCACATCCCAATTGAAAAAAAAAACATGCTTTTATTTGAGTTTATGTTTGGTTAAAAAGTGACGTACTGTGGCTTTAACTGATGTAAAATTATGATATAAACACCACATAAACACCAAATATTCCACCGAACCAAGTCAGAATTAGAAAAACAGGAATCAATTGGTGCAGTGCGTAACATTTCTGCTTGTCTCCATGGAAATGTTATTGCTTTGTCTAGAATGTTCCACAGTACAGATTAAACCTTTCTAACACAAGAGACACGTGCAGGTTACAACACTAGTCAGCTCTGTGGAGAGGCGTCCCTATTCACAGAAAGACAGAAATTACTTTATTTTTGAGCAACAGAAACACTCATTATGAAAAAACTGCTTTGCCTGGAATGTTCCATGGTATGGCATTACATCTAGCATTAACACCTCCATGGAAACAAGCTCGTAGTGGACTCAGGTAGGTAGAAAAGTTGCACAGTGCACCTTTAAGCCACAGTATATGCAGGTTGAATATAAAATTGTGTTTTTCCAAATCTCTACACTGCAAAAAAGCTTTGCCAAAATGTAAGAGATAAACACTTAAATCTATCAGAAAATGACTTAAAGTAGTGAAATGTTCTGTCCACGCAGCAACATCATTTTACTGGACAAGTTCTCTTAAAATAAACTCCCTCTAGACCAGAATTAAACCGTCTCTGCTCCAGTAAATCGATAATAAATCTGAAAACAAGATGAATAACCTGATAGAAGTTCTAAAATCTTTGCCAGATCAGGGAAATCTGCAGTGCGCCATAAAGTGTGTTGGTCCCGGGCCTCCGCCTGAGAGTTTGACAGAATCATTTTCTAACATGAACACAGCCCTTTGAGGGAATTATTCACTCTCATATTTCCCCACGGAACACGTTAAATACAATAAAACAATGCGGCCGTGGCACAGCCCGTCATCCACCGCGGCCCACACTGCCGCTGCCGCTGCCCCGCGGAGAGGTCACTTCAGCGGGGCGCGTTGATCCACTGACGCCTGTCATCTGTGCACTGATCCCCCGAGCCCACGCAGCGCGACACCTGCCCCCACGACCACGGACACGACCACGGACACGGCTACGTCTGTCTGCAGCGGCGCGCACCTGACGTCAACGCGTAAATCTAGTCTCCGTGACACTTGGCACAAGATTCTCTCATCTGCGCTGTGAGGCCTTCAAACCCACGCCACGAGGAGGAAAACACAGAACTCTACTGTCTTCATGTTTTTAAATTGTAATTATCTTATTTTAATGGCCTAATAAAAACGGTAACGTGAATTAAAAGGTTTCAAATGGTAATGTTCTAAAGGTTTTGATTTGAGCTCAGGTTAGTTCTGATCTAGACCGGGTTTGGACCAGTTCTAGTCCTGGTTTAGTCCGGTTGGGTCTTGTACAGGTTTAGAAACGGGTCTAATCACACTTTAGTCCCAGTGTGTGAATGTATGAACCAAACACGAGGCGCACACGTTTATGAGCCAACCTAAAATGTTCTGACAATTACGCATCATATTTAAAAACATAACATGAAATTAAAGCTACAGTGTGAAACTTTCTGCACGATCCAATGGGAATATAAAGTTAAAACCATGCTTAAGAGCAGTTTCCATGGAGATAGATAATGCCATACTGTGGAATATTACAGCCAAAAGAGCAACATGTCTAGAAATAAGCAACTCTCCTCAAATAAGACAAATAAGAGTCAGGTTTGTGGAGATGCGATCCCGCTCACAGTAAGGACACATGTTTTTCAGAGCAGTAAACACAACCAAAATGAAAACACGCTTTTATTTTTTAGGCTAAAAAGTTACACCCTATGGCTTTAGTCTAATGGAGTCAGTTTATGAGAATATGATATTTTTACAGATTTTTTTGTCTTTCCTTTCGTGTTTTAATATCTCCATGTTTGTTTCATGTCTCCTTTTACGCACGGGTCCATTGTGGCGCAATGGCCGGCTGCATTTAGCGCCTAATAACGGGGTAATTTGGGGCTCTCCGGGTTGTTTGAAGTCGGGACCGCGGCCTGGGAGCTCCGCACTCCTCACCCGCAGCTGCTGGCGGTAAAAGAGCCACTGTGCCTCGGCCAAACGGGAGCGGAGGAGGTGGCTCAAACGGGGCTTTGTTTCGCCTTTTGTTTACCGGGAGAATCTTACTCATTTCCATCCGTGCTTTCTTTTCTTTTTTTCATTTTTGGACTAATTCCTTTCAATGGCTTTCAAAGTAGAAAATGGAAATGTTGCTGCTGGCCCCATCTCGGCGGCCGCGTCCTGGCAACAGAGCAATTTTCTATCATCACGGATAAACGGCGCGAACAGTACATTCGGCTAAAGAGAGCGCTGATTGCCGTGGCCTTCCCGTCTGTCGTGCCCGCGCGCAAATCCTCTCCTTCCAGACCGACCACTGCGCTGTCGCACCTCATAATGCCGCGTATTAAGTTCGAGAGACGGGGAGAGGGGGAGCGATACGAGACCCGGTACTCTGCCCCCTCCGCCCCCCGTCTCTCTCACACGCAGAGGTGGGACAGACAGTACCCAGAAATGTACCCAGGTAAGAATCACGTTACTTCAGAATAATCTTACTCAAGTAGAAGTACAAAGTAGTGGTTCAGGAAATAAAATAATAGGGGAAAATACTCAAGTAACACAAAGGGTAACTGTTTGGATGTTAAATCTGATTTATAATTTAATGTGAAGGACAAAATATTAAATAAGTCACAAAATCTGGTGTTTTCAAAGAGACAAAAATGAGACAAACTAAATCAGACCTGAAGGAGCTGCAAGAAACACAAATGTGAGAATCATTTCATCTTGTCACATAAAACTGTCACTTTAGACTCACTCAGAGTGGGGAGAGGAAGCACAACCTTTACTCGAGTAACAGTACTGTTACTTCAATACAAATATTACTCGAGTAGGAGTAAAAATATGCTGCTAAAGTGTAGTTTCTTCAAAATGTGACTCGAGTAAATGGAACTGAGTACTACCCACCTCTGTTCCCGCGGCCCCGGTGGAGCTGTGCGTGGCCCCCTCCGATGGCACCGCGCGCTTTGGGGACATGACACGGTGCCATCTGTGCGTAAACCATAATCATACGTGCGTAATGTAACGGGATGGTCTTTGTTCTCCTCCCGGGTGTTGACGCCGCGTAAACAGGTTTCTTTAAATGCTTTAGTGGAAGTTCTGCTTATGGCGGTGTAAGTGAGTTCTGCAAATTGGTCCAGTTACTCGCCTGTGTGAGCGTTTGCACTTTTAATTTCTGACCGCGTTTGCACTTTGAATAATCTGTTAAATAGTCTGTTTTCTTGTAGATTTCGTGTTTTGTAATGTCAAGTAACGTGTCTGTTGTTGTCTACTACAGTTAGTGTTTCATCTGCCTCAGAACTGCTTTAGAACTAGCTATTGTGTTGTTTAGCTATTTCCAGTATATTTAAGTCGATGATTAAAGGAAAAGTATATAAGATTGTGATTTTAAAACTTGACCTCTCTGTGTCCCCAGATACAAGGTAAACATGTTCCAATCCAACTGAGCTTTTACTGAGAACTACTGTAATGCTGATTTATTCATAATTACTAAAACACTGGACATGACGCCAAGTTGTTCAGATTATAATTCCACTTGACTCTCTCATTTGGGTTGCCAGGTTCAAAGCTGAAATCCAGTGTGTTTAAACCTAAAATGTCTCTGATCTGAACGTCACTCCCTAAACCCCAGAGTCAGTGCTAGTGCAGCCTCTGCAGCTCAGGGAGGGAATTCTGGAGGTTCTGAGCTTCACATGAGCCTGTCCATAAACTAAGACTGAGACAAACGCAGGACGTGTCCCTGTGTCTCTGTGTCTCTGTGTCCCTGTGTCTCTGTGTCTCTGTGTCTCTGTGTCTCTGTGTCTCTGTGTCTCTGTGTCCCTGTGTCTCTGTGTCTCTGTGTCTCTGTGTCTCTGTGTCTCTGTGTCTCTGTGTCCCTGTGTCTCTGTGTCTCTGTGTCTCTGTGTCTCTGTGTCCCTGTGTCTCTGTGTCTCTGTGTCTCTGTGTCTCTGTGTCTCTGTGTCTCTGTGTCTCTGTGTCCCTGTGTCTCTGTGTCTCTGTGTCCCTGTGTCTCTGTGTCTCTGTGTCTCTGTGTCTCTGTGTCTCTGTGTCTCTGTGTCCCTGTGTCTCTGTGTCTCTGTGTCTCTGTGTCTCTGTGTCTCTGTGTCTCTGTGTCTCTGTGTCCCTGTGTCTCTGTGTCCCTGTGTCTCTCTCTGCAGGTGAGGACTCTGGAGACACTGGTTCCGTTGTGACTGTAGAACCTTTTTTAAAACAATAAGAGGCAGACTACATACAGTTCCTTTATTTGTTTGCTTTTTACGTACCTTAGGACAAGGGTAAAATGAGTTTAAATGTATATTTATGTAGAAGCTCGTTGGTGACTCGTAGATTATTAATATGCGCTGTTCTAATTTCAATAAATACATAAAAATACTTGTAGTCTGTGCATGTGTGGACCGGGGGACTGGCTCTGTGCGGGTATGAATGAATATATTCCGTAGTATCACATTGTTCTTTTATTAATGATTGAATGAGTGGTTGACTGAGCGTGCGTAAAAGCGCATTACGCTCTCATTACGCGCGCATTCGTGTTGGGAAGGAGAAGGCCTCTTGTTGTGGCACGGTGTTTGGTCAAACAAGTGCGTGGAGTTATTAAAACCTCCGCTGCCATGGCAACGCTAATGGGTGGAATCATTAACGCGTGTCCAATAACAAGGCCCTCATCTGTGCGCGATAGAAATGGATACGAGCGCGTGGAATATACAGTCAGCGCTTATATTGAGTTTAATGACAGCTTATAGTGACCCCAAAACTGTTTCTAATCACTTATCTGCAAACTATATATTTACAACGCCGACCTTCATAAAGTGTATTTGTCTACCTGATCTCATTATCCAATTATACAGAGTTTGGGAACGAAATGTGATTTGAACGAAATAAACACAAAATAACTGGTCTGAAATATTCATCCTGACCTGTTTACATGTTTTATGCGCGCGCACTTGGTGAGAAAGAAACCTGTTGATTCTACCGACGTTATTTCAGCCATTTTAGACATTTGGGATTTGATATTTAAAAAAAAAAAAAAAAAAAAAAAAAAAAAAAACTAACAACCTGGATTCTGTTTTGTTTCAATTAACTATTTAGCAGCGTGTGATCTGCGTGTGCATGATATAGTTCAGCAAAATGACGATTTACGTTTGAATATTTCCATCGTGAAGGAAATTCTAGGCTCGTACGCGAAGAGGGATAACATCAGTAAAATATCCAAGTATATTTATCATATTTGCATGAAAACTTTGAACGTTTACAACCACATTGCCATGGCTCTTATACTTTTAACTTCATTTCAATAAGCCTAAAAATAAATTAGAATTTTAAGTCTACACATCCAAATTCTGTCGAAATCTGGAGTAAACCCAGAACTAAACCTGGACTAAACCAGGATTAGGAAAAGACTAATTCAAGTCTACACCAGGACTAAACCTTGAACTAAACCAGATCTGCTCCCATGGCTCTCATACATTTATTCATTTCAATAAACTTTCAATAAGATGATGCTAAATCTGAAAGTATGCGTAAAACAGGCCTTATGGTTCTTATCTGGTCTTAGCTTTGTGCCGTGTTGCGTTCGAGGCCCCTGCGCACGGTGGGGATTTGTAACTCCATCCGGGTCTTCACTGCTTTCCCCTCCGCTGCGTGTTCCATTCGTCACTCCCTGTACCTGCGTTTCTTCACCAGACAAGCGCGTCCACTTTGACAAATCCAATTAGGTTTTACGCGCGGGCCCTAACCATGCTCCAACTGCGCGCCACCGTTTACGCACGGACAGTCTCCAGAGGCGCGTTATGTATTTGTGTGTTTAAAGGGAGATTTGTCGTTTGTCGGGCTTTCTGCGTCTCCTCCGAAAAAAGTCCCACCGACATTAACCCACGCAGACACCCGTGGCACGTTGGCACCTTTACGCGTCGGTTTGCGCCACGGAGGAGAGAGTTAATGACATTTGGAGAGGGTAATTATGACATGTGACCAAAAGGAAGGCAAAAACAAAATGGTGTAAGTGAAAAGTGAAAGTACAAATATGGAACCCCCCCCCCGGGTAAAATGTTATGTTTGTAAGTCACGTGCGTAAAAGGGTCAAAAGATTATTTGGAGAACTATGTATTTTTCAGATGTGAAAACCTGAACCAGGACCATAGCTCAACCAAGACTTAAACCAGGACTAGACCAAGAATAAACCAGGTCTCAACACATCCACGTGCGTAAAAGGGTAAAGAGACTGTTTGGAGACGTGTGTGTTTTTCTAACTGGGAAAAGTAGAACAACCACCGCTAAACCAAGACCTGAACCAGGATTAAACCAGACCAAAACCAGGTCTCAACCAGGAATTAAACCAGGACTAAACCAGGATTAAACCCAAAGTATTCAGGACTAAAAATTTACGTAATCAGGGCCTAAAGTAGCTTTTAAAATCTACCATTTCACACCACATCAAAATTTGGTCTAAATCTGGATTTAACCCTGAACTAAACCAGGACTAAACCAGGACTAGGACAAGACCAATTCAAGTCTATACATCAGGATTAAACCCGGAACCTAAACCAGGAATAAACTGCGCTCAAACCAGGGCCAAATCAAAGCCTGAACGCACTCATCAAAAAAAACAAAAAAAAACCTAAAATAAAATAAACAGAATAAACAGGAACATCCAGGTGTAAAGCACAACCAAGTCTTTATTACAAAATAATAAATAGGCCAGGACTGAACCAGGACTAAACCAGGACTAAACCAGGACTGAACCAGGACTGAACCAGGACTAAACCAGGACTAAACCAGGACTGAACCAGGACTGAACCAGGACTAAACCAGGACTAAACCAGGACTGAACCAGGACTAAACCAGGACTGAACCAGGACTGAACCAGGACTGAACCAGGACTAAACCAGGACTGAACCAGGACTAAACCAGGACTGAACCAGGACTAAACCAGGACAGACGATGCGTTTACACTTGCACATCAAAATTGGAACTAAACTGGGACTAAACCTGGACTACAACAGGACCAAACCTGGTCTATATTAGGATTAAAACTGGTCCCAAACAAGACTATGGGAATCTGACCAAACCAGAACTTAACCCGGATCTAAATCAGGTCTAAACTAGAATATTAACCGAACCAAACCCAGGTCAAATATTGATCCGCGTGACTCGGGTGTTTGGTGGGACTGTTGCGTAAACGCGTTGGGAATCCCGCGCGCGGCAGCTCGTGGAGTGATTCTGGAGGGCCATTCATCAGGTTCACGAGCGCGTTGGAAATGAAGACCACTCGCGTTAAACCAGCGGCGCTCATTGATTGGACTGAAGGTCGCTCGTCCGCGTGCGCATCGGGACGGTTCCATTTGGATGATTGACATTTGCGTCCGCGCGTAAAATCACCGCTGCTGTGGAAGGCACGAGGCACAGGCGCGCGCACAGGGGGTGGTCATAGAGTCACAGCTCTGTACAGAAAAGTGACGTAATATTGTGTTTATGGCAGAATTGAATACACACCTCTGAATATTAAAGGCGCCCTGTGTAGCTTTTATCCATCTGCTATTAGGTTATCGCTTGAATGTTCCACAGTATGGCATTATTCATATTTATCCTGCAATCATTCATTTACATGCGTTTGTTTTGCTAAAACATTAAAAAACATACATTCCTACTGTAAATGGGACGCCTCTCCACAGATTTGACTTGTAATTTGGCCTGCTGGCGTCATCTGTTTTATCTCTCAGCATCATGAAAATGTTTGACCGTTGCCATAGCGATTAATCATTTCAAATCGTTATAGTCATTTCAATTTCACCAAATTTCAGATGGATATCAGAAAGTTGAAATCCATGAATGGACAAGTTTAATGCTACGCTGTGAAACATTCCAGGCAAACATCAACATCTCCATGGAAACAAGCAAGCGGCTGACCCTCCACCAGAAAGTGCCAGAGTACATCTTTAAAACGCTGCAGTGACACACTTATTGACCTTCTGCACCGGCCTGTGGTTCAGTCCTGAGCTGGACGAGGGCGAGGATTCTGTGGCAGAATTTTCTGTCAAAATGTAAAATTCTTGGCGTGTTTAACGGTTAATAAATCCGTAATTACTGAACCTTTTCTCGCTGTTCTGACCTGCGCTATGACACGATAATAACGAGTGAGTTTTTCCACACGGCGGCGAGGATCCGCGCGTGTCATTTTGCAGTTTCGGTTCTGCTCTCCACAAACACCGTAACCTCCGGCCGCGCGCGCCTCTCAAATGTGACGTCACAACATTCTCCAGCGTGCACGCGCTTTATCAAACCAGATTGGAGAGGTGTGTTCACGCACGCGCGTAAAACCAATAGGCCCAAATTGGCACTGAATAAACCGCACACACATTAGAGGTGCTGGTTTAGTTCACTGTTTATGGAGTCACCGCGATACAGACAGAACACAGAAAAAATCTACTAAAACATGAATTATTCGCCTGTTTTAAAATATAATTACTTACAAATAAAGATGTAACGACTCAGACTTTCCCGTACGTTTTTGTGAGATTATTTGATCAGAAATAAAAACCTATTTTTAAACCAACAGTGTAAGGAGATACGCATAAAGTGTACGCGTAGGCCTATGTGCACGTAAATGACATTTAAGTCAATTATTTTTATACTAATGAGCGGTCACGTGAGGTCAGAAAAACACTGCCACACGCGCTGGTGCAGATGCAGCTGGAGTATGTGGCTCTTCACACGCAGCAAAACCAAACATAAACCAAACTGTTTTCAAGGCTTTTTAGAAATCTGTATAGGCCTATAACATGACGTATGTTTAAAGTGAATTAAAAGTATTCGCAGTAACGTGGTAAAACGCGTAGTGCGCACTGGTGTGGAGGCGCGCGGTGGTCAGGCTCTGCTCTGGTGTGATGTCGCTGCGGTAACACGCCACAGACAGAGCAGGCCTTTCAATTAGCCACGGCTGTCAGCGCTTAACGTGCCCAAACCGTGACATGTTCCAACAGACCCGTGCATTCACCGCTCCGCTCCAACCCCGGGCCCCAACGAGCAACGAGCCGGCTCTCGTGTGACCACCGCGGACAGAAGAGCCCTTTAAACCCGCGGGGAGGAGGCGACGCGAGCGGGAGTGTGTCTTTGTAGAAGCGTTCAAAAGGCGATTAAAAAAACAACTATAGGATCTAGTTTCTGTCTGCGCGTCCAAGTGGAACGGCGGAGGAATTGCCCGGTGTGTTAGCTCGCTCACGGGTGACCGAGTGAGGCGGGCAGGGGGCGGAAATATCCAAAATAAGAAAGAAGCTCCGGTGTGGTGTTTAAAATGACTTACTCTGAAAAGATCCCCACGCGCGTAAAAACCATCCCCGCCGCTCCTCCGTGCGCGCCTCGCCGCTCCACCGCCGCACAGTGAACGCGGCGCGGCTGCTCGTGCGCTTTTTAAAATCCCCACAAAGTAAATAACAACCGTAGATGACGATAATAGCAAGGTACCAAGTTCTTGTTACGGGGGAAAATAAGGGTTAGAAAATTGAAACTAAACGCTGCGCTTAGACAACCATTTTTGATAAGAGGATAATTGGAGCGACAGTGGCGTGTAATTAGGCCGTAATTTATGCTATATCCACGTTTTTATTCCCCCTCCCAAAATACAACCAAACCATAATCATCACCGCGCAATTGTTCTTCGTTTTCCTGCGGCAATTTGGGCGAAGTGCGGCCGCTAATCAAACACGCTCTCTTGATTGGACCATTATTATTTTATGCGTAATATTCAAAGTAGTCCAAATACTGTGTAAGCTTTGTTTTTTTTCCTATTTGTAAGAGCCTAAGTATAATTGGCACATATCGGGGAGCCTCGTGTTACAAGTGGAATAAAGACGCTGTCAGTTTATCCGGGTATCCACCCTTCTATCTGCAAAATAACCTATTGTACCTCCGGGGCTTTTGTTACGCATGCGTGACACTCACCCGCCTGGAGTTTGTCTGGAGATACTCATATGGGCACGAGACAATTGGCTAAATGTGATCAAACTGAAGTGTAAATTGACAAAAGATGTAACAGAAAAAAGGAAAAATGCATAACAAAAATGTGAATGAGCGTGGATTCTATAAAGCAAGTCTCTGCCAATTTTATAGCAAATTTTGAGTTTGTATTTAATGAACTGTGATGCAAACAGGAAATTGCAACTATTCTACATTTGTAAATATTTAAAATTGTGGTTTATGTTTTGAATTAAAATCATGTGAAACAAAACCTCAAACCAACGCATCCCCATTCAAATATAATTGGGGGAATTAGAAAACCAAATCAAAGCGCATTGTAAGCCGCGCGTAATTTGAGGGTTTGGGTCAAAAACAAAACGGTAAAAAACGTGGCGTGTGCACGTCCTGCGGCACGAGACGTCTGCTCCACGCGCCGTGTCTGAATGCGCGCGGAGCTGCGGTTGGTGGGAGCTGGTAAGGCGGGTTAACTCCACGCAGCTCAAGTCTCCGCCAGGCGCAGAGCTGTGCTGATGACGTGGGGCTCGGGATGACCAATCGGGAGGCGCTGCCCTTTCGAGACAAACCATTTTACTTGTGCATCAAAGTCTGGAAGCGAGGGCTCAATTTTAACAGAAACCACCTTAAAATCTGTCGTCTTAACTTTACCTTTTTGCCGCTACGTTGAGTGAGACCATCAGCGGGCACGAAAAGCGGGCAAAAGGGGGGGACGGCGCGTGTTAATAGGACAATATCTGTGCAGAGGAGTGAGGAAGTGAGGTCTCGAGCGGAGGAGAGGGGGGCGAGGAGAGCTCTCAAGGCAGAAAATTCGATGATGACCATGACTGCGATGGCTGACGGGCTGGAGACGCAGGACACTTCCAAATCCGCCTTCATGGAGTTTGGACAGCAGCAACAGTCTCACTCGCAGCAGAGCTCTCCGTCCATGTCCGGAGCTCACTACCCGCTCCACTGCCTCCACTCCGGCTCTCACTCGCACCACCAGCCCGACGGCGGCAGCCCTTACAGCGGCACCGGCAACTCCTACAACCGCTCCCTCGCCTACCCGTATGTGAGCCACGCGCACCACAGTCCCTACCTCCCGTCCTACCACAACAACACCGGGGCGCAGACGCGGTTGGACGGCGCAGGTAAGGCCGCCCTGCTCCACACACCGCTCTACGCACCGCTCTACGCACCGCGCCGCTCCCGTGCCTCAATCCAAACCCGAAATCGGTGCGTAAATGCGGCGTGCCGTCTGCGGTTCAGTGGCACTCGGAGCGCGCCAGACCCGAACTAGAAGCTGCCTTAAAGCCGCAATGAGCTCCTGGAGGAAATTAGGCACCGCTGAATGTTGTAATTAGCATTTAATTGACGTGTCATTACCAGCAATATCCTAAATATGACAGCGTATGCGGACTGCTGGCGGCGCTACAGCCAACGCCATTCACGTCCTGAAAACGCGCGTGTATTTTCCACGCTTTGGGCCGCGCGGCAGAGGCTGGCCGCGGCGTGGAGTGATGACACTGTTTGTTTTTGTTCCAGAGCAGCAGAAGACGACGGTGATTGAGAACGGGGAGATTCGGTTTAACGGGAAGGGCAAGAAGATACGCAAGCCCCGGACCATCTACTCCAGTCTGCAGCTCCAGGCGCTCAACCACCGCTTCCAACAGACTCAGTACCTGGCGTTACCGGAGCGAGCCGAGCTGGCCGCGTCCCTGGGGCTCACGCAGACGCAGGTAGGGCACGAGACGAGACGTGGGCTAATTACTAATCAGCTAATCTGATGTTTGCCATTTGTCAAGTGCAGTGGTTGTGCGTAAGGGATTGTTTTTTCTTTTTTTTTTTTTTTTCTTTTCTTTTCTTTCTTTTTCTTTCTTTTTTTTTTTTTTTTTTTTTTTCTATTTTATTGTGTTGGTTTAGTTTGTTTCATTTATTATTATTTTTTTTTTTTTATTTAATAGCAAATTTCTGTGAATGAAATGAATGTGATTATAATTTCTGAATGTTTGCAATTTGCGTGTTTGAACATTTTTTACAATTTATTTAATGTATTATTTATTTATTTTATTTTATTTTTTTTGTTTATAATATTACATTTCAATTACGAAAAGTTTAATTTATTTCTAGATTCACGACAAAGAACATAAAAAGCCTGTCTCATTAGTATTCCCTTGTTTCTATTAATTATTTATCTCTCCCCGTGCGCAATTACGCACGCCGACTTTTACGCACCTTTCTCCTTGTAAGCACGGTCATTACAGGATTGTATTTTTCGCTTGGCCGCCCTCCCTCTCGTGTAACACCGCTTCTTTTCTCCTCCTCGGCCCCAGGTGAAGATCTGGTTCCAGAACAAGAGGTCAAAGTTCAAGAAGCTGCTGAAGCAAGGCGGCAACCCCCACGAGAGCGAGCAGATCCCGGGCTCCATGTCTCTGTCCCCGCGCTCCCCGTCCATCCCTCCCATCTGGGACGTGACCGCCTCGTCCAAAGCCATGCCGGCCAACAGCTACATGGCCGGCTACTCTCACTGGTACTCGTCCCCGCACCAGGACTCCATGCAGAGGTAGACGCACACCCGGGCCTCTAGTGACACTCTCGCCCTGCTTTGGAGAGGCCTTTGGGCATCGCGTTCGGCCCGATAGTAGCTAAAGTTTTGGGATGGAGGAGCAGCCAAGCGCGGTCTGGATGCTGAGGAGGCTTCGGGGGCGCGCACGTGGACCCTTTGTACGTGGCTGTGCAGTGGGCATCCTCTGCTCTGCTTCGCTCGTGTTGAAAGCCAAATCCAGCAGAGACACTGAAGCCACATCGGGCGTAAAAACACGGACTCTGACGCGATGTTGGACTCTTTGGTTGTTCCTTTCTTCGACATGCAAATGTGTCTGTGTGTATATATCTATGCCTTTTGGAGCTGTACATACACTTTTTATGTTTTGTCAGATTGAGTAAAGCGTGACTCCCAAACACAACGCCTGCTTTTGTTGCCTGATTCCCCCCCGCACTTAGCTCGGTATTCTCCGGGCCTTTTACCGAGCGCCGTATTGGGCCAACATCACATTGTACCGTCGCCGTTTCCCGCCACCCTGCAGGGCCCGCGTTGCAAACACACGGCGGAACACAAGCTAATGACACAGTGCGGTGAAAGCCCCAAACACGGCGCGTGGACGGAGAATGAGGCTTAGGAAATCAACTTACCCGCTCCGCCGGCGCGCTTTCACCCCGCACACTCGCGCTGGGTCCGGTGCGTCTTGTCATCTCACCCTCAATTATCCGCGGTATTGACAAACTGCTCGTCGCTCCGTCCTAATGCAGGCCGCTAAATGCCACGCGCCACGGGATCGATGCAGACAAAGCAGCAGCTGCAGTGGTGTTCAATATGAAGGAGATATTTGGGACAATTTGTGGGTTTTTATCCAAGTGAGGCTTTTTTTCCATTCTCATAAATGCAGGCATAATTAGGGTAATTTTTGATGTAGCCCGCTGATTACAGCGTTTTTACCGTCAAAGATAATTACCTGTAATTTTCTACCACTTTTAATACTAAAAGGCATCTTTATTTGGATTTGAGGTAGCACAGATGGAACAAAAGGGAAAATTATTCGGTTATTCATATACAAATTGCTCAGAAGAGTGAGCGCTCGGGATATTATCTGAAATTACACAACGTTGAAAAGCGCCACGCAGCTGTCAAGTCGCGGATGTCCCACTGGCGTTCACTCAGCACTACCTGGGCCCCCACGCGCGCCAGGGGCCTCTCATCTGCCTCATCCCCGGGAGAGGTGCTGCTGTACCGGGCTCACACCAAGCACCAGCCGTAAACAGCTCCAGTGCTCCACAAACACCAGAAATCACAGAATCATCAGCTGAGATCAGATGTTTGATTAGGAGAGAGACGATTTAGATCTGCAAGTCTAAAGATAGATAGATAGATAGATAGATAGATAGATAGATAGATAGATAGATAGATAGATAGATAGATAGATAGATAGATAGATAGATGTGTGATAAAGGTGTGTGGGGGAGGATGTGTCACTCGTCTGTCAGACCTGTCTCGCGGCTGCTCTATAGAAGGAGCTGTGAGCCATAAAAGCACCTGCAGCTGACATGCATAAGCCGTGCGTGAGACGTGCGTGTGCGTGGACGTGCGCGCGCCCTGTGCTCCGGAGCAGCACAAAAACCCGCTCCAAGATCCTCACAACATCAGAGTCCAACACCACAGGCCCGTCCAAGAGTGAGCAGCAGTGCGCGCGTTACAGTCCCCCTCAGACACACGCGGTACAGTCAAACAGAACTGAAACAGAACTGAAACAGAACTGAAACAGAACTGAAACATAAGCGGGTCCTACCTTGTCCCGGAGCCGAGGCAGAGCTGCGCCTCTCCTGCTGCCCGCGCATAAGCAAATCCAGGTGTAACCGCTCGCACTCCCCGGTAAGCTCTTATATATTGCCTGCAAAATTAGCTGTTATTACTGTCAGTGTTTAGTGATGGCGAGCCTGAAAAAAAACTCTCTGCAATCAAGAACCAAGCGCATCTTTGCAAATTATAGGTAATTGTCAATGTCCAGATTATGATAATGGAGGCCCTAATCCTGAGAATAATTATTGTGGAGAGTTACAGTCGGAGCGTCCAGTAACGCTGCGCTCGTTATTTACGCGGGGTTTGTGAACGGCGCGTGCGGGCTGAGTGGAAAATATTGGGCTGCAAATAAACGGGGCTCTCGATGTAATGGCGCCACTACAGCCGCGCGCGCCGTGGGTACGTACGCGCGTGGATATCACTCATCAGAGAACACGGACAGACGTGTACACGGGGTTTGTCTGAGTGAAGTGCGTGGTGCGTTCGTCCTGTTTGATTAATAGGACTAAATAACAACAATGACAAACACAATAAGGCTACTTGGGTGGGTACTTGGGTGTCCACGTGGTGTGTCCAGTGCTTTTGACCCCTCCTCTGACGATCTTGGAGGTTCGTGGTCAGAACTGGCAGCATTTCCACATATTAACTTGGCCCAACTAGAATCAGTGCAAAAATGTGGCTTCAAATGACTCCAGACTCTGCTATGGTTAACCCAAATAAGTGTTACCATGGTTCTGTACACTCAAGATCAAATCACGTGGCCCAAACGGGGGCTAAGACTTCTCGCCATTCTGGTAAAATAACACAAACCACATTCGTCCCGTTGCAACAAACAAACAAAGCGTGGGACAATGAATAAACGGCGTGCGTAAAGGGCGTGACGTCTCATCCCGCGTTCCCGTGTGCTCCCCGTGCGCACTCCCGTGGCTCCGCGCCCTGGGTGTTTCGCGTCCATAGGTTCCCACCGAGAGCCTTGCCGCGCGTTGTGGCTAATTATGGCTCCCGTTTGGCCCACATTCAGAATTAGGCCGAAAATGACAACAAGCTGCGCGCGCCTGGCTCCGGGGAGAGAGGGGAGGGAGGGTTACCAAAGGTTTCAGGTCAGATGGAACACGTGAGGCCCTGTCGGTCACTTCTGGTCAGATTTCAGGTGTGAGGTGCTGTTGAGTAGCCAGAGATTTTGTCTAAATCAAGTTAAATCCTCGGTTAATCTTGGTTTTAGTCCGTGCGTAATTGCGCATAGATTCGCCATATACTGTAGCTCTGGCCTCTTTATTCTGGCACCGTTTGAGACTGTTTGGCATGTACGTGTTTAACCTTGAGGTCAGTCGAGTTATAGCTGTACATTTGGGACAGGTTTAGGATCTTGGTTTAATTTGAATGTTGTTTCATTTGGTGCTAACCCATACGCGTAAAAACATACAGCATAGGCCTAGAAACATTAAACACAATTTGGTCATATAGTAACTAAGGCCTTTTAAGTCTTATTTGGGTTCTGTTTAGTCCTGGTTCTGTTTAGTCCTGGTTGTTTAAATGCTTGTGTCAGTTGGCTGGTGCCTCGTGCATATCCACATACTAATATCTGGATTATTAGTCCTGAGATAGACCTGGTTTGGATCTGTTCTAGACCAGGTTTAGTCCCAGTTTAGTCTGAGTTTTGATGTGACCTTGTTTGATTTAGTCCTGGTTAAGATCTCTCGTTTTGCCTGGTTTTCAGTTTTAGGCCTGGTTGTTGCAGATAGGTTTAGTTTATTTGTTTCATTTAAAATGTTGTGTGATTTGGTGCTAACTCATATACTTATTATGTTACACTGTTTTCTGATCTGTTCGAATGTCGTTTCCTCGTCACAAACACCTGGAGTTGTGTTTTGTTTAACGCACATGTTTAACACACAAACCTGCAGATTTAGCACGAGTTCTTCTCTTAAACTGAAAACACTCTGTTCCACCTTGTGATGTCATCATGTGGTGATACAGGAAGTGCTCCACTGTGTTTTTAAACTCCACACACCTTCACTAGAATCATTTGGATCATTTCAGTCCTGGAATTGTCGATCTCGACTGAACTAAAGGTAAAAGGAGCTGTTCACTTGGAAATTACCACTTGATGACATCACAAGGTGGAACAGAGCGTTTGGAGCTTTGGAGATGTAGACAGACTAATAATAAAGAGTTCCTCAAACATGTGAATGAAACAAACACAACTCCAGGTCTGTTTTTGAGGAGGAACATGACTTAAAGCTCACAGGAGTTAGTTTTGCGTAATAAAGGACCTTTAAAGACAGAGACATAAAATGGACTTGCGTGGTTAGACTTGGACCTGTTCTGGACCAGGTTTAGTCCCAGTCCCACTTGGGTGGTTTGGTTTAGACTCGCTACAGTCCCGGTTCTTTGTGCCTGGTTTTCAGTAGTCTATGGGCCTGGCTCGGTGAAAATAAACAACATATAAAAAAAATTCTGAGAGCTGAAAACCCAAATACATTTCAGACGCGCATTCGGCTCCCTCCAGACCGGTTTGTTTAGCGGTTTAGCAGCAGCAGCAGCGCTAGTATTACAGCCTGCTAATAACACCCTACAATCGCTTTTTTCTCTCTTTTTTTCTCTCTTTCCCGGAAGGTGGGCTGCGGCCGGGAGTGGCGGAGCTGTGGAGCCGCTCAGCCCCCACAGGAATGCGGATTGTCTCAGCTCCAGGGCCGCCCCCCTCGCCTCCTCGCTGCCATTCAAAGCGCGTAATTGTAGGGGACACAAAGCCGTCTGCAGCAGCCTGCTCTCTGCTTACAGCCGGCCACAACACGCGGATATGAGAAAAATGCCACCGCTTTTTTACAGCGAGCACCAGAAGAACGTCTCAGGAAAGGGTTTATTTACGAAGGCTGGTTAGGCAAAGGAGAATAAGATAATCATAATAATGTGAAGTGTATTTTATTATTATTATTATTATTATTATTATTATTATTATTATTATTATTATTATTAGCCTATTTTTTTATTATATATATATATATATATATATATATATTTTTTTTTAATACATTTATGTATTTGGCTATGAGTTAGGCCCAGACACCACAAACCATCGTCTTGATTGTTTCATTGTGGTTGCCATAGTTTCCATAATAATAGGCCTGGCCCCATTTGAATTTATTGGGAGAGTCACGTGTGGATTGGGTGAATTTCGTGGAAAAAATTTTAACATTTTAAATTTTCACAATTTTTTTCTGAAGCAGTTTTTATTCAAATTATTCTGCAGAAATGTTTGGCCCTCACACAGTTCTATATGCTTGGGACTGGCCCAAAGTGTAGTGATTTTTTTGGGCACTTTACAGAACAGTTTTTTTTTCCTCCAGCCACATTCTACGGACATGTATTTTCCAAGAACCATTTCAAATTGGTCTGATAATTTAATGTGAGATAATCATGTTTCTGAGTTCAGATTTAAGCTCCGTCCCAAACACCCCCGCGCGCACCTCTGCACGTGCACCTCTGTCCCACCTGTTTGTGCCGCCAGCGGGAGCCGCGTGCAAACACAATCACGTCATGTTCCAGAGGTGATTTACGGCGCTGTCACCCGAGGCCAGCGCTTTGTCTGCGGCTTAAATAACAGCACAGGACCGCTCACTGCTCATTGTCCACGTAAACGTTTAATAGTCTTCCAAAATGCAATAAATTACATGCACACATTTACACATTTGACACGTTTGCTCCTATGACCATCACATACATTGCATATTCCTCTGAAATATGAAGAGTCCACGGGAGGCGCGCAGTCTGTGTTCAGTATAACGTCCCTGCTCCCAGCGCCAGGGAGTGCGGTAAGGAGCCGGGGCTTTGCAGATGCGAGGCCACGGAGCTAGAGGCCGCCGAGCTGTACCAAGATACCGAGTTTTCCAAAAAGTGAGACGTACTGCTGCTGCTGCTGCTGCTGCTGCTGCTGAGGCTCTGAGGCGGCAGAGCGTGCGTCCTGCCCGGGCCCTGGGACTCCCACAGGGCCGGGGACTGGGGGGAGTTGCACGCCATGGGGTCGCTGGAGCTCGGGCTGTGTTCCGGGGGCAGCTCGCCGTTTTTCATGATCTTCTTCAATTTGGAGCGTCTGTTCTGAAACCAAATTTTCACCTGGAAATAAAAGAAGGCAGCGTTAAGGAGAGAGGACTTGAGGAGAGCCGTGCGTAAAGTATAATTACGCACGTAAAGGTTGATCAAATGCCGTGCGTAAAAGCGAGGGCACATGGATGTTTACGGAGATCATTACACAGCTGTATCATACAGGCTGGGTAAACAAAACCAAACTTTCCTCTTGGTGCTGTCACATAAATTTGCTGGTTGTATATTGTATATATTTAACATAGACGGGACCATTGGAGCTTTGCACAGTCCACGGTGATAAATCCACGGATAATGCACTGAACTGTGGACTGTGTCAAATGTAAATGCGCGTGGACAGCTGAGGGAGTGCGCAGAGATCCAGGATAAATTAAACATTTAAAACGTGTAAATAACAGGAAAACAGACGTGACCTCTGTTTTTCAGTTGTAAAATTCTTGCTTTTGTTTTCACTATTTCTTATATTTTTAATCCTCCATACTCTTTTTTTTTTTTTTTTTTTGCAAAATAAAATGACATACTATCGTTTAATCTACTTTTGCAAAAACACAAAATCTTAGTTATATATTAGACTATAACGCCGTGTGTCCTGCAGTGTGGCAGAGTCGTACCTGTGTCTGCGTGAGGCCCAGGGACGCGGCCAGCTCGGCTCGCTCCGGCAGCGCGAGGTACTGCGTGTTCTGGAAGCGCCTCTGCAGCGCGGCCAGCTGGAAACTCGAGTAGATGGTCCGGGGCTTCCGCACTTTCTTGGGTTTTCCGTTCACCATCCGCACCTCCGGCTCCGCCAAGTCTTTGTCTGCTGAGAAAATGACACCAAAATGTTCTAAATTAGGCGGTGTGGGAAAGGTTAAGCCATTTTAATAAGAACCAAAAAGCCTCGTTCAATAAATTAACGTGTCACAAAAGAATACACATTGTACAGTTGTTCCGTTTTGCGCACTGAAGTTTCCAAAAGTACAAAACGAATGGATCGGGCCGTACCTTGTGGACTGGCTTGCCCCGGTAGTCGGCTGTAAGTCCCGTACTGTGGGTAAGCTGCTGCCGTGTACGCGCCGTAGTCTGAGTAGGATTTGGCGGCGTAGTTCCCGGCCGCCCCGTTGACGCTCTGGTACTGGTACTGGTACGTGTTGAGCGGCTTCCCGTACGACGTGGGGCTGGGGGAGCAGTAGCCGTGCGCGGAGCCCGTGGAAGCGGCGGGGCCCGGGCTGTAGTAGCCTGAGTCCGTGGCTGACGACTCCGGTAAAGTGGGGGATTCCTGAGACGGATGGTGCATGTTGGAGATGTGGAAAGAGCTCTGGAAATCTTTGACACTCCTCCGGTCGAATACTCCAGTCATAATGCGATTACGCGTAAAAATGTCGAGTAGTTCGGTAATTACAAAGCGTCAAAAAGTGTGTCCAGTTAGCCGAACAACTAGAGAACCATTATCACACGCTCTGAGGCCGCGCGCTCCACTGAAGACTGCAGCCAGCCCCTCAGTAAAGACTTGGTTAAATCCTAAACTGCGCTCTTACGCACTGCGGGGAGGACCTGGTTCCATTGGCCAAGGCGCGCACAGACTGAGAGCTACACCCAGTCCGCTCCCACCGCTCAGCGCGAGGGGACGCCCGGACGAGGCTGGCTGTATTGTTTTTATGCGATCAATCAGTGTGGCCCATTACCGTGCACGTGCAGTTTTATATGTGCACGTCCATATGCGCGCGGATTCACGGGGAGCGGTGAGAGAAGGCCTCCCACGCGCAGACCGACATCCACCGCATGCGCTCCGCGTTACTGCAGCTCGTATGGCTTTTATTTACGCGCTTTATGAGCTTATGCAGTTAAATAACCACATGACGCGAGGCCAACTACAATTTCGTAACAATTATGAAAAGAAAAAAGGCCAAAAGCTTCGTTTGTTTCGCTAAATTAATAATGAAACACGCGCTGATGTGCGTAAAGTAACGTAATGGTTTGATTTAAAGTTTGGATTACTCAAAATGACAGAATAACCTAGATTCCAGACAGAGGCTGATTTACTGTAGGGCGCGTCATCAGGCCTTTTTAACGCATTCACGGGTGGACAGCGCCGCCCAGCGGACAGCTCCCGAACTGCACCACCGTCTGAGTCTCAGTTCAGCTGGTAGAGCAGAGTTTATCACATTTTCTAAACCTACATTTCCATTCAAAATAGATTAGAAATGAGTAAATCCTTATATTATATATTTTTTATTCTAATTTGACCTCCTGTTGACTTCTTGTGCAGTTTGGCAACACAAACTTATGCACTGAAAATGAGCCACTGTCTCATTTTTGAAGGAATATTTATTGTTGCCTGGATTTGTCAGATGAGATAAACAAAGTCAGATTTGTCCTCCAGAGCAGAGGGTCAGAGGAGGAGAGGGTCAGAGGAGAGGGTCAGAGGGTCAGAGGAGCAGAGGGTCAGAGGAGGAGAGGGTCAGAGGACCATCCAACAGAAACGTTAGTGCACCTGTAGGAGTGGGGATTGAACCTCCAGCCGTGTGGTCAGTGGGGATTGAACCTCCAGCCGTGTGGTCAGTGTGCGTTCGCTGTAGCGCCCTCTGCTTTTGAGGGCGTTTTCTTTCTTCCTGTGGTCAAACGTTCACATCTTGGTGCTGCAGTGGCACAGCGGTTTAGCTCCTGCCTCATATCGAGACAGTCTCAGGTTTGATTCATGGACCATGAGGCCTGAGGGGAGTTTGTATTTGATGATTAAAGATAAAAAAAAATGAAGTGAAGAGAAGTGGATTTAATGTTGCTGTCGACTGAAGAATGACCTCGGAGTTCAGAACAGAAGACGTGTCAAAGAGAAAAGTGAACGTCAGAAACCAGCAATTCTGACAAATGATTGGACAAGAAATAAACTAAATTCTTTCTGTAAATTTGAATAATAATCGAGTAGACGGGGAGGTGTGATAAACAAATATACAGAACATTAATTTGAAATGTTTCCTAGTGAACTGGAGCTGTGGGCAGGTTCCCTCTGAACTCAAAGGCAGAAGACAGTTCTTGATTTTTCTTCTCTTGGTTCCTCATGAGGACGGTAACTTTAAGAAGAACCTTTTGTGATGTAAACTGGAGGTTTGAGCTTTTAATAATGGTGCATTTCATTTTGAAATGGCTGTATCTGTGTCTAATATAAATGGGCCAGTGTTTGGTTTGTTTTTGTTGTGTAGTTTGTTCGTATAAGAAATAAATATATGTGGGAAAAAAATAAAAGTTTTGTTGCCTTGTAACGGTTATGAACTGTTCACTGGAGCTTAAAAGTGAAACTGAGAGGATTTACATGAAAATAGATGCAGCCATACGACTTTTGGATTTGGATAAGACTGAGGAAGAGGTGAATTCTGAAGCGATGTTGAAGACACTGGAAATGAAGGGATTTGGGGTGCACTTTTATTTTTATTGAACAGGATGAAAAATATGAGGCCAATTCACTCAACACACAAGAACCAAGAAAAATTCACAATCTATGGTGACAATGCACACTTTGAACAGTGGATGGCAGCACTATGCCACAACTTTGTGTCTCTGAAGAAGAACTGCTGTCCTAGAAAAAACGCGCCCCCTGCCTGTACTCGTCGGCAACAGGTAAGGTCCGATCATTGCCGCTTGCGACTAATATTTATTCTTTTGTTGGCAGATACACTGTGGGGAATTAGCCCACGTTTACTTTAAAGGGCGAGGCTGAGTTCTTCTACAGGAAGTGCTCCACTGTGTTTTTAAACTCCACACACCTTCACTAGAATCATTTGGATCATTGATGAGGAAACTACAATAGAACAGAGATTAGAAAATAACACAATATATTATTATTTATTTTATTTTATTTTTTTATTTTTTTATTTTTAATAACTATATTAAAACATCTTTCGGTGCAGAGTGGACATTGTTGTTGTTTTACATTAAACGTTTGTATGCTAACAGACCAGGGGATCATGAACAAGTTGCCGATCCAATACAAACAAATCTCGATACAGTGCACTTTCACTTCGGTACAATTTGACATGACATACTTCAAACTGATTTGTTATTGTTCAGTAAAAAATAATAAATCACACCAAGTTTTTATAAAACCACTACCACTACTACTCATTATTTTTGTACACCCCTATAAAAGACCACACTGAATAAAAAATGACAACAACAAATAGAACTGTCGTGTCGCGTAACGGCGGCGGAAGAACGCGGCTCTCTCCGCTGACCGCGCCGCGCCGCTCCGCTCCGCTGTGTGTCGGGGGAATGGAGCCGCGCCGCTCCGCGCCGCTCCGCTCCGCAGTGCGTCAGGGGAATGAGGCCGGGCCGCTCCGCTTCGCGCCGCTCCGCGTCGCGCCGCTCTGTGTCGGGGGGATGGGGCCTAGTTGCTTCGCTTCGCGCCGCTCCGCGTCGCGCCGCTGTGTGTCGGGGGATGGGGCCGTGCTGAGGACGATGAGCGCCTCGCAACATTTACCTTTCGGATAACTAACATCTGTATTTGCCTGGACACCTTCTCAAAGCTTTGGCCCACGCATGAGTTTAGTGTGAGCGGGACCAGAGTCTAGTGGAGTAACTCTACGTCCACAAAACGGGCTAAAAGTCGACAAAATGTACCCCACCGCCGGAGGTAAGCGGAGCCATAGCGGAGCGGCTCAGTGTTAGCATTAGCAGGAGAGGATGCTAACAAAATGAGCGCGCTACTTTAGCCCTTTTTGTCGTTCGACTTGGCTGTAATTACATCTTTATTGGTTTATTATCGATTTAAACACCACAATAAACCCTTCGTTTGCGGAAAGTGCATTTTGACGGCAGGTTTGCCCGCTGTTTGTGGAGGATTTAGCCGCGACGAGCTAACGATAAGCCAGCGTGCAACAAAACAAGCTGTTGTTAGCACAGTTAGCATGGAGCTAGTGTGCGCTCGCGGGCTTGTTTGAGATCAGTAAACCTGCACATTTCAACGGAAAAAAGCCGAAAACCTTTCATTAATCTGACACATTACACTTATTTATCTTGTTTGTAGGCGGTTGGATGTAAACTGTTGCATAATGGAGTTGCTGGGTGTATTTTGTGCTCTCATGAGTTTGCAAACACTTGAGCTGGTGCTGTGGGAGAATGCAGCCCAAAGGTTTTAGTGTTTATTCTGCTCGTTTCCTCAATCCAATAAATGACAAACTTCAGTGTTTGCCAAGAACAGAGGAGTCTATGATGCCCCCATGGTCTAAAATAAATCTGAAGAAAAACGGTCAAAACTTTATGCCTGTAGTTTTGTTTTAAACATTTAAAAACACATTTGAACTGTATTTAAACATTGTTTTTATCAGCAGAGCCAAAAAGTAATTTACTCTCCATATATTGTATTTAACCAAATGACTGAGACATGGATGGCTTGAGCCTCTGTAGTCATAGAGTTGAATCTTGTGGGAAACACATAAAGGAACACAGAACACAGACCATATCACTAGAACGTGTGATTCTTCTGATGTTTGCCATAATATAGTAAACTCGTTTAGTTTCACACAGACCAGCGTCACGTTTTCTCATGTGTAGTTTAGATGAGTGTAGATTGTCCCTCTCCTGCTTCTGCGTCCTGAAGGCCATCTCAGGAAAGTGGGTGTCTCTAGGTCAGATTAGCAGCTTGTCCAGAGCTTCTCTGTTCTGACTGATAAGAGGGGTGAAAATGTTGCACCTTATTGTGCACAAAACTGATAAGCTGCTGCAAACTCTGTGCCCATGTTTAAAAGTTCTGCTGAAAATGCTGATTTTATTGTTTCTTTCATAGCTGCTGAGATGCTGGAGGGGCCTCGGTCCTCTGGGTCTTTGAGTTCTGGTAAGATTAAAAAAACAAGACATTACGATTTTGCCAAAAGCAAATGTTTCAGTTTTTTGGCTGCAAACAGGACTTCTGTAATTTGTGGTGTGTAAAGTTATCAACTTATAACTCACTCAACAAGGCCCTGAGGAGAGGATTTGTGTTTGGTCTTAATAAGAAAATCCTTTATTTGTCCCACAGTAATGAAATGAACAGCACAATTTCACCAAACAAACCAATCAGACAATTGACAAAAGTGTCATCTAAGATAGCCATAACAAAACTAAGTCTAAGAGTAAAGAGACAAAAGATTTCTGACTTTGTTCAACCAAGAAACCTAAATGTCCTCGATGGGTCTGGATCATCTGCAGACAGAGGAGTTAGAATACAAACATAGTTACTAGTTGCATTTTCTTTCCACTAACATCATCTCCTTTTTGTCAGTAAAATATGTCATGACTAAGTGATCACTTGGGTATAGGTGCTTACTGAAGCTGTATGGTTGACCTGGTCTCTTGTCCTTCAGAGCCCCCTTCCCCTCCTCTACCAGAGTATGTGTTCAAGCCCCCACTGCGGCCAGACTTTGGCACCATGGGCCGGACAATCAAGCTTCAGGCCAACTTCTTTGAGATGGAGATCCCCAAAGTGGAGGTGTACCATTACGACATCGACATAAAGCCTGAGAAATGCCCCCGGAGGGTGAACCGGTGAGAGCTGGATCCACGTTCAGGCTCTTGAGCCTGGTGTTCTCCTTTAACCACTTTCTGTGTTTGTTTACAGTGAAATTGTGGAGCACATGGTCCAGCACTTTAAGACCCAGATCTTTGGAGATCGGAAGCCAGTGTACGATGGGAGGAAGAACCTCTACACAGCAATGCCCCTTCCCATCAGCAGAGACAAAGTACATACTGATGCATTATAAGGTCCACTTTGAATAGAACAGCCTATAGACATGTGCCCTGTGCCCAGGTGGAGCTGGAGGTAACCATTCCTGGAGAAGGCAAAGACCGCAGCTTCAAAGTGTCCATCAAGTGGATGTCCTGTGTGAGCCTGCAGGCCCTGCACGAGGCTCTGTCCGGCAGACTGCCCAGTGTCCCCTTTGAGACCATCCAGGCCCTGGACGTGGTCATGAGGCACCTGCCCTCCATGAGGTACATATTATACAAAAGCTACTATGAAAGACATTAGTGAGTGTGCAGTCAGTGGTTTACACGCTGTGTGTGTTGTAGGTACACTCCAGTGGGGCGCTCCTTCTTCACCCCCTCTGAGGGCTGCTCTAACCCCCTGGGAGGGGGCAGGGAGGTGTGGTTTGGGTTCCATCAGTCTGTCCGACCTTCTTTGTGGAAGATGATGCTGAATATTGATGGTTGGTGTCAGATCTCTGTAATTTGCAGTCATGTTTCCGTGTATCTCACCTCTGTGTTTGTTTCACAGTTTCAGCCACTGCGTTCTACAAAGCCCAGCCTGTGATCGAGTTCATGTGTGAGGTCCTAGATTTCAAAAGCATCGAGGAGCAACAGAAGCCTCTGACTGACTCCCAGAGAGTCAAGTTTACAAAAGAAATTAAAGGTCAGAACACGGCCTGTGATGGCTGTAACTGTGTTCAGGCTAAACGTGTATTAATATAATGTGCATCTCTCAGGTTTGAAAGTGGAGATCACTCACTGTGGGCAGATGAAGAGGAAGTACAGAGTGTGTAATGTGACCCGGCGTCCGGCCAGCCACCAAACGTGAGACTCAGATTCAGACAGGAGCAAATCAGCTGCAGACGGCCGCTAACAAGAGTCTGTTCTTTAGGTTTCCTTTGCAGCAGGAGAATGGTCAAACTATAGAATGCACCGTGGCTCAGTACTTTAAAGACAAGTACAAGCTGATCCTGAGGTACCCCCACCTCCCCTGTCTGCAAGTGGGACAGGAGCAGAAACACACCTACTTACCTCTGGAGGTACAGCCTTGGCCTCACTCCTATTCTCACTATTCTCCTCTCTTGGAAATGGATCGTTTGACACAGTTTTAACAAAGTCTCTTAAATCTCTTGATTCTCTCAGGTGTGTAACATTGTGGCCGGACAGCGCTGCATTAAAAAGTTGACTGACAATCAAACTTCGACTATGATCCGAGCTACGGCGCGCTCTGCTCCAGACAGACAGGACGAGATCAGCAAACTGGTAACAATCTGATCTGTTATTATGGGATTATTCCCCCAACATGGTTCAGTTATTTTGAAAAACCAACCAGTGACCTTTTCCCTGATCTCCTCTCTTCTGAAGATGAGAAGCGCTAACTTCAACACAGACCCGTACGTCCGTGAGTTTGGAGTGATGGTGAGGGATGAAATGACAGAGGTGAACGGGCGCGTCCTTCAGGCTCCATCCATTCTCTATGGAGGAAGGGTAAGTCTATCATCTCATATTTGTCTGTCTACCAAAGCCCTTTTGTTTGGTGCAGACTAAAGTCTTTTCTATTCCAGAACAAAGCAATAGCCACTCCGATCCAGGGAGTGTGGGACATGAGGAACAAACAGTTCCACACAGGCATCGAGATCAAAGTGTGGGCCATCGCCTGCTTCGCTCCACAGAGACAGTGCACCGAGCTGCTGCTCAAGTGAGTCCATTCCCACTATGTCCTGGGTTATACACAGAATATACATATACATATGTGTGTCCAATGCTCTGTTCAGCAGGGCAGCACAATATTGAAAGAAATACTGAATTGTGACATGTATTGAGTTTGCAGTTTATATTTGTATAGGTCAAAAGTCAAATTTTAAACGTATGGAATGGAAAAAAAATGGAAAAATATTTGAGATACTGAAAGGAGACAGAAATCTGCTAAACTAAAACGGGGGAACTGATGTCGTCTTACAGCCTGTAGGCTTTGTTAATTGCGACCATTCAAAATGCGATTTTGAATTGATTGCAAAACATCTTGCAGCCCTGTGGTTAAATCTGTCAGATCAGGGTCTTTGGGATGTGCAGTCACATTCATGCACCAGGGGCCAGTGTTTTGGTTGAAGTTAGCTGGAGTATGTGAAGTGAAGTTTGTGTTTTTACTTTTGTTTTAACGTGAGAACAATTGTTTTTTTCCAGGGCTTTCACAGACCAACTAAGAAAAATCTCTCGAGATGCCGGCATGCCTATCCAGGGTCAGCCATGCTTCTGTAAATATGCCCAGGGAGCCGACAGTGTGGAGCCCATGTTCAGACATCTCAAATACACGTACCAAGGCCTGCAGCTGGTGGTGGTGATCCTGCCGGGGAAGACTCCGGTCTACGGTAAGAGACTCTGGTCCGGGGACCATTAGTACTACACCAGTGACTGTGTGTGCGTGCGCGTGTGTGCGTGTGTGTGCGTGTGTGTGCGTGTGTGTGCGTGTGTATGCGTGTGTATGTGTGTGTGTATGTACATGTGTGTTATACTGACTGTAGTGACTGCTCCCTTTAGCTGAGGTGAAGCGTGTGGGTGACACGGTGCTGGGGATGGCCACACAGTGTGTCCAGGTGAAGAATGTTCAGAAGACCACCCCTCAGACCCTCTCCAACCTCTGTCTGAAGATCAATGTCAAACTGGGAGGAGTCAACAACATTCTGCTGCCTCAGGGCAGGTGGGTCCCATGAGCATCTAAAAATATTACAAATGATAGTCCTGAGATCTCACACTGTCTCTTTACTCTGTCCCAGGCCTTTGGTCTTTCAGCAGCCCGTCATCTTCCTGGGAGCAGATGTGACCCACCCTCCTGCAGGAGACGGCAAAAAGCCCTCCATCGCAGCTGTAAGATGTTCACAAGCCTTTGCTCACTGATTCTGTGGACCTGTTGTGTTCTGACTGTGGTCCTGTGTTCTCAGGTGGTCGGGAGTATGGACGCTCACCCCAGCCGTTACTGCGCCACAGTGCGCGTGCAGCAGCACCGTCAGGAGATCATCCAGGACCTGGCAGCTATGGTCCGAGAGCTGCTCATCCAGTTCTACAAGTCCACCCGCTTCAAGCCCACTAGGATCATCTTCTACCGCGACGGCATCTCGGAGGGACAGTTCAACCAGGTAAAGACGTGCACACTTGGGCATGTTTGAAATGGGCATGTGGGTCACACATGGTCATTGATGAAACCGCTCCTTCAGGTTCTTCAACATGAGCTGCTGGCCATCCGCGAGGCCTGCATCAAACTGGAGAAGGACTACCAGCCAGGGATCACCTTTGTGGTCGTACAGAAAAGGCACCACACCAGGCTGTTCTGCACGGACAGGAATGAGCGGGTCAGTTATACATCTGGAAAACACCTTCTTTGTTCTAAACTTGTGTTAAAAAGTCTTATTATATCAACAGGTTGGGAAAAGTGGCAACATCCCTGCAGGCACGACGGTGGACACCAAAATAACCCACCCATCTGAGTTTGACTTCTACCTGTGCAGTCACGCTGGCATACAGGCAAGTGTTTTACTGTATAAAGAAGGGTCATTCCATATCAAATCAACCAATGGGGTGTGCATCATAGTCTCAGAATTGCTTTATTTTTTTTCCTAAGTTAGACAAACATAATTCATGGGGAAATGTAAAGTTTTAGCCTTGAGATTCACTTAGTTCCAAGTATAAAAATTCCTGAAGGAGAGGGGGATCCCTTTTTTAAATCCTCGCCTGTAATTTTTAGCCATTTTTAGACCTAATTATCTCAGTAAGTTTTTGAGATATCTTCTCAAAATTTTCAGGATCAAATATCTTTACATAGTTGCAAATTTAGCAATATGAAAATGCCAGATGTAACATTCCCTTTCTTCATTAATATTAAACAAAAACAGTGAAGAAAATCCCAAAACACATTATTTATACAGCCTTTTCTTGTCTGTGTAGAAGCAAAATTGAATCACTAGCCATTTAAATCTTTAGAAGTGGACTTTTTGTACTTAACTAAGTCTAAAAAACTGGCCTGCAACACCTTGGTGACTGCTGTGAGGCTTTACAAAATGGACCTACCATCGAAATTTCACATTTTCAAACTAAAATTACTACATGTGTACCAAGTAGTACAGGTTTCAAACTTTGGAAACAGAAAGTTGGGTATATGACCAATGTAATGTACCTAATTTGAAAACTGCTCAGACCTCTACACTATCCATGTCTGATACCAAAGTCTTGGGTGTTTTTCGTTTTTGGCTTCTTTTTTTTTCTATCTGGTCTGCTGATTCCAAGTTTCAGTGAAATTGTTGGACTCTAAATTACCTTTCTAAGGGTACTTTCTAACAACTCAGAGCTTAGAAAAGCAACATGCCTGTAGAATTGAATATAATCAGTGGTGAAATGTATTTAAAAAATAGTATAGATCTACAGGTAAAATCATGTGTTTCGATAACTCCATAGAAAAATTTTGCCAACTTGTGCTGCCACGCAGGGGACTTTGGACCATCGGCTGAGTGGCACTTCTTCGCCACCAGCCATGGCATAGGAGGAACCGTAAAGCGGTCGGTGGCGCGAGCAACTCTTCAAAGCCCAGTTGAAGGACATATTATGTACCCCAGAGAACTGTATGACTGGGCAGTGACCAACGTAAAAGGAATCCAGTTCTTCTGGGTGGGCCATCATGATGTAGAAGTTGTTGCCAAGTCCCAGGAAGTAAGATTTGCACAGTATCAGAGAGTTCCAAGCACAAGGGACAATCATTGTTTTGTACCTTTATCTGAGTCCCATCTACAAGTGAGACGTGTTTCAGAGGACACAGCATCCTTCACTGTGCAGACCTGCAAAGATGTACATGTAAGACAATGCCAGCCAGGAGAAACTTCAGCAGAGGATTCTGATGAACAGAACATACAGGTGCATCCAGCCCAGTCTGAACCCACACTGGAGATAAATCCTGGCCAGTATGTAGCTTGTCTGTACGATGGATATTGGGGGATAGCCAATATCATTTCAGTCTTTTCTGATGCTGAATATGATGACTTTGAAGCAAGGTTCCTTCACCCTCATGGCCCAACAAAGTCCTTCTACTGGCCAAAGGAAGAAGATAAATGCTGGGTGCCAAGAGAGCATGTGCTGTGCACTGTTCCTGTGCCAGATACCAGTGGCTCAGGACGTCGTTATAAATTTAGTGATGCTAATGTTTTAAAATTAATTGATCAAAAGTGGAGAGCCAAGGTGTAGGCTGTGACCTAGATGTTTTTTATAAAGTTTTCTGTCATGAACTGACCTTGGATATATCATAAGATTGTTCTCTTACATATATGTGGTTACTTTATGTGGCATAAAGCTGAAATTTTGTAATCGTCCAAACACCTGCATTTCAAACCCCATTATGAAGGAGTCAGCAAGCCTGAGCAAAAATGATTTTGGTATCAAATGAAAGGTAAACTATTACTACTTGTATAGTTTTAGTAACACATTCCTGCAACTTGGTACACATGCAGTATTTTGTACTTGAAAATCGTGAATTTTACAATTTTGCTCATGTTCACAGGTATCCTGAGAGGACACAGTTTATATCTGACTGACCATACTTGCCTAACATTAAATATAAGTGTACTTCTTTCAAGATAAACCATTTCTGGTGCTTCAATACTTGCCTAGTGGTACAATTCATACATTTTAAAACGGCGACTTGGTTAATTTCTTTGCATTTGTAGAGCTTCACCAGAAAGAATATTTAACATCTATTGTATAGTTTTTAAGTTGAAAATTAGGTATAAGTTACATTGAACAAATCCTGAAAATTTCAGGGAGATATCTGTAATACTTTTTGAGCAATAAAGATGTAAAAATAGCAAAAAATTGCAGGCGGAATTTTTACAATCGGACCCCCACCCCCTTTGTAGGGCCATAACTCATAAACAAATAGGTCAAATAGGTCATAATTTGAGATTTCCCCCTAAAATAAGCCAAGGAATGCATGAAATAAATACAAGGTCAATCTGAGATCCAA
The DNA here is from genome assembly GCA_029959045.1 of Taenioides sp. WSHXM2023. Taxonomy (NCBI): domain Eukaryota; kingdom Metazoa; phylum Chordata; class Actinopteri; order Gobiiformes; family Gobiidae; genus Taenioides; species Taenioides sp. WSHXM2023. The sequence goes on along the minus strand of CM057097.1, from coordinate 30,510,293 downwards.
GTGCAACCACTTTTCTGGAATTTGGTCCATTTCATATGGAATGACCCAGAAGAGTGTGATGTCACCCCACCATTCAGCTCCAGTCTGTGGTCTGACCGCGGTGTGTAACTCCACGCGGGCATGCCTCTGCTGCTGTTCATGGGGGTGAAGGTCATAAAGGTGCTCTTGTACATAAACATCATTGGTTGAACGGTCAGATCCACTGATGGTTGGCGGTGTGATTCCAGCTCCCACAGATGAATGCTGTGGGCAAGACACTTAACCCACTGTGTACACTGGTGTATGAATGTGTGGGTGAGTGGTTCTTTGTTGTAAAGCTCTTTAACCACCTTGAAGGTGGTTAAGGTGGTAAAAAGGTGAACATTTACCAGGTGCTCTTGTACATGGGGATAAAGGTGCTCTTGTTCATGGGGGTAAATGTGGTGTTCTGTGCAGGGCACCAGTCGACCGTCTCACTATCACGTGCTGTGGGACGACAACCACTTCTCCTCAGACGAGCTGCAGGTGCTCACCTACCAGCTGTGCCACACCTACGTCCGCTGCACACGCTCAGTGTCCATCCCCGCCCCCGCCTACTACGCACACCTGGTGGCTTTCAGAGCACGCTACCACCTGGTGGACAAAGAGCACGACAGGTGAGTCGCCTCAAGCGCACACTGCACACAGCTCCATGGATCTGTCGTTTTAAAACCATTTCTGACTAGATATTAGAGTAATGTGTTCTAAATGTTTGAATCATTTCTAATCCATTTACCTGAAGGGCTAAACAGAACACAGACTGTAGTTTTTGTGTGAAGTGTGAAGTTGACCAGTGTTTCTGTTGCAGTGCGGAGGGTAGCCACACGTCTGGACAGAGTAACGGCAGAGACCACCAGGCTCTGGCCAAAGCCGTGCAGATCCACCAGGACACCCTCCGAACCATGTACTTCGCCTGAAGGTCTCGTATCACCGAAGTATGAACAAGAGACCAACAGCAACACAAACCTTTTACTTTCACTTGAACATGCGTTAGCATCACCGCTCTGAGGGAAATATGTCCAAACTAACAATCTTTTAGTGTCAAAAGTAGCTGGGCCTTTGTGGAGCTGCTCAGCTGCTGTTTGTGTTCCATTTGAAGCGTATGGTGCTCTTACAGTTGGGGAGGGTTCATTGCCTAAGGTTTGTCTGTGACGTTACAATTTAATTTATCAGCCAATCAAAGACGAGTGCACTGACTGTCAGGACAAGAGTACTTGTATGTGCGTTTGGGCACTGTGTGCCATTTCACACCCTCTGTGTTTATGTCTAACCCTCTGACCCCTGCGGCCCCAGTATTCTCATGCCAAATCTCTGAGGCTCTAGAGCAGAGGTGTGGGACTGGCCCCTCCAGCTCCCCCTCGTAGTCTGAGCCGTGTTCTTAATCATCTCCACAGTCTGTCTCTAGTCTGTCTGTTACAGTTCTGCATGTAGCAGACACAATTTAGGCATTCAGACGTTTCCTAATTTAATTTCTATCATGTAACTTTTGTCTTTGGGGTCCGATGGGCTGTGTAGTGTCAGTGGTTCAGATGTGTGTGTGTGTGTGTGTGTGTGTGTGAGTTTTAACTGAATAATTCCCCAGTTGCAGCACACAAGTTTTTGTTTTATGCAAATGACTTTTTGGAGTCTTTATACTCTTAGAATAGTACTGTTGGTAATAAGGTATATTTTAAATAAGCTTTCAGTAAAGGCTGCTGAAAATATTATAGATTTGTACAAAAAACTGGCCCACAAGTAGCCCAAGGCTACACTCCTATTTGTCTATACATTTGAAATGCAAATCTTCTCTTGCCTTGAAAGACTTTGACAGTCTTGAGTAATAAATCAGACATTTCCTAATAAGGCGTTAAAGGTCTGGCTACATGTATATGAGTATTTCACACAAAACGGGTTTTTGCCTTTCAAAGCAAAGGTTCAAGTTTAATATAGTGTGCAGAGGCCTGCAGGAGCTGTGTGTATAAGAGACTGTCCATCTCTAATATCTGTACAGTGGAACACGTCATCTGAGCGTCAGAGGCTCTGTTTGTGCCTGAGCCTCGTGGTTCCATGTGGAGCTCCATCAGAGACTGTGTGAGGTGTTCATGTACATGTAGCATCAGTGTGAGTCCTAAGATAAGCTGGTGAATGTTGATGTAGTCTTTGAGTGGAGAAGTCTACATACTCAATCTATGCATCGTTTGTAACCAAGAGATTGACTGTGTGTCTGTGCGCCTCGTTCAGGGTTTGTTTCCTCCTTTTTAGAGCCTCTTCAGTTTTAGTCCGGTGCTTTTGTAGTTTCCTTGTGGTGTGAAAGGTGAAAGTGCTCGTTTGTATAGTAGATTTTTATGGCTTCATCTTTTCTAACAGTCTTTCCTAGCCAAACAAGATTACGCTCTTTGTTAGTAATAAAACACAAGCACAATAAGATTCTTGGTGCTAAAAGTTCTCAGTAGAACTGCCCCATCACTGGTCCACACAGCGCCCCCTGTGATTATGCTTCATGCTTTCTGTCCTTCGTGTCCGATTGACTGTGTCCTGGGCATTCTGAAAACACACTTGACATGTGCTGCCCTGCTGTGAGTGTGGCTCCCCCTGGTGGAGGTGTGGCAGACTGAATGCACTTTTGGAGGCAGAGGTGGTGTTGTGTTGGAGCTGTAGGAGCAGAGAGGTGCTGGAGCCTGGGGTAATTGTGTGGAAATGGCTGTAGGTCCTACCTCTTGTTACCTGTTCTAGTGTTATGGTAACATCACACTACGGGCCATTTCGGCATAATTACCCCCCCACACCACGGCGTAGTGACCCCCCTCAGACCGGGCACTGCTCTTAGTGTTTAGAGGAGTCCTGTTTGGATCTGAGTCTTTAAGGGGAGTCCTGTTTGGATCTGAAGCCTTGAGCTGTTTGACCAAATAGTGTTTTTGTCCTTCTCACTTCCCCTTTGATTCTATGCACCAGTGAAAAAGACCATGTTTCACCTGCGCACTGAAAACATCTCACATGAATCTTCTAGATCTAATCTTTATCCATGACTTTACCCCTCACAAAACTGCCAGTGCTTTTCACACAAGTTCATGGAGCAGACGGGGGTGTTCCATCAAGACTCAGTATATGACTAAAGCAGCTGCAGTTTCACTACTGAACTGGATGGAAAACAAAAGTGTTGAAAAGTGGAACATTTGGTCTTAATTTCTCCATAAATTCCTGATAACTTTATCTTTTTCATTTATATCTTCAAATTCTGTTCTGAATAAATGCTTATTCTGCCTCACGAATCCTGGATCAGAGCCACTCCTCTAATCTACAGATCATGTCAAAAATGATGATTATCATGATTTTTGAAATAGTTTCCATAATTTTGCAGTCCTGAGTCTGAGCTGCCCTCTTCATGTAACACCCCCGTGCTTTCTCCTCTTTTTAGAATGGCCCCTACTCACTCGGGGACCCTCAGATCTTTAGCCCTGGTCAGTCGTGCAGGTGCAGGTGTGGAGCGTGTTGGTAAATCTCACCACAGCGTTTGGCACTTTTCCCTGACATTTGCCAGCACCTTTTAGAGCTGTGGAGCAGACTGTGCATTTCCTCTTTACTAAAACATTTGACAATATTGCACTAAAGGAGAATGGACCCAGGCAGCTGATGCAAACTTAGGAGTAGGATGGATTAAAGTGTGTCTCAGAGCTGTTGAGTCGACCAGAGGGGTCAGAGCGCGCTGCTCCGTCAGTTCAGTGTGACATCAATTACTCAAATGATCACAGTTTTATCTTAAAGGAGACATCATTTGCTTTTTCTCCCCCTCAGAGTTGTTTTTATTCATTCATGCACATTTAGCCCCATTCACACCTGCAGCCTGACCCAGAGTTTATATGATGTTTATATAATACTGAAACCTGTATCGATCGGTGCATCTTTAGCTCTGGGACTGGTGCGAGTTTTATACTCTGCAGTTTTCTGGGATCTGTGCGAATGGGGCTTTTGTGTAATCTCATATTTTGAGATTTGAACAGGAAGTCAAAGTCCTTGTTACATTTTGTTAATTGTAAACGAAAACATTTGAGAGAAAAAGCACAGTACGTCTTTTTTAATAGTTTTTCGTTAACAGTCTCCTTCCTGTCCACATGAGCTGGCGTGTGCGGCCGTGGCTCACAGAGACTAAATGACTGTGTGTGATTGTGCGTTTGACTTTAAGTGAACTCACCAGCCTGAACTTTGAACTTTGAGGTGCTCCCCCCCTCCCTCCCCCTGTTACCTCACCCGCTCTGGGGAAGGACGCTCTGACATATCAAACCAGGGGCGGGCGATATCGCAAACTCTCTACGATCTCACGTTTTATCACTGCTCATACACAGGTTCATAAAATCTTAAACGCCCGCTATGTAACGTTTCTTGTGGAGCATCCGCCGCTTTCTTGTCTCCATGGAGATGTTGTTGCTTTGCCTAGAATATTCCACAGTGTAGGGTTTTTAAGTGTGATGTCACTTCCGAGTCCAAGGCGCATCAGCTGATCGAAGACAATGGACATTTTTGTTTACAGTTTACAATAAAACATTTCACGTTAAAAAGGGACTGCTCTACCGAACAGTTCCCCATGAGCCAATGAGCACAGGCCACTGAAAACAGCACGACGCCATCTTGGGTTTAGCTTCAAGTTTACAGTTCTGTGGGTAGAGGTAAGAAGCGTTAGCAGTGACCACATACACACTGTTCATCGTGTGTTATGATCATTACTGCATTAGCAATACAGTTTGTGGTTTAACATGCGCTTTTGAAAGGAAACTGAAACACAAAGCCAGAAAAAGTGAGTCGTGAAGTTGCCAGTGGGACCCAGAAGTGACATCATCGCTTAATCCCATGGAAGTAAACTACTTTGAGACGCGCTGGTCTGATCTGTGGAGATGCGTTCCCTCCCACAGTAAAGAAAACATGTTTTTCAAGGTCTTTTTGAGCCGTAAAAACACCTTTTAATCCAACAGGTGGCTGATCTTCCACCAGAAACGTTACGTAACAGACCTTAGACCTGTCACTTCCCTTTGATTGGTTAACTTTGTCCATCACTCACTTTGAACACAACAAACACTGACCAATAGGAGGACAGTGTGGGTGGGTCTAAATCCCCCTCTCCAAATGAACAAATCCTCTTAAAGTCTTGTCTTATCTCCCGCCCCTCCCTTTTATCCAAGTGTATTTTGATCAACACAAATAGACAAAATAATGTAACTCTTTCCCGGCTTTTGTGTACGCGCCGTCTTTCGTTTGTCTGTAGATAAAGCTTTGAGTAGACGCTCTATTCCGAAGTTTTTCTTACTGAATGTAATTTGAGCCTCTGTGGTCTCTGCGTACACGTCTGTCCCCTGTCCTTCGCCTGTACACGTCCCACCGTTTGGATGGCGTTTGTGTTAACGAATCTTCAAGCAGCCATTTCCATTTTCATCATTCTCGCTTTCGAAATCTTACTTCTGAATCATTTTTAGTCCACTTTACTTGTCTTATTTTATCGGCCAAAGCTGCAACCCGAAAATCTGAAAGCAGGTTTAAAATGATTATTTTTTTAATGATTATTATTATTTCGTCATAAAAATCTTCTGGGCTTTTGTCTATCGTATCTTTAGCCCGATTTTTACGTTTACGTATTCACCAAGTTCTCTCTTTCGCAAAGCCTCATAACTTTACAAACATTTGACGCATTAAAGTCCATATTATGATGCTACCTCAGTGCAGTGTCAGGTGCTACCCAAGCTTAGCCCGGTCAGCTTAATACCATAATATCAACCAAAACATTACAATACAGGCACCTTTTCTGATCTGTCGAAAAACACACGAGGCTTTGGTAGTAGATCTGCTCGCTGTGGTTACATTTTAGGGACCAAATATTGACATTTTCTATTTTTGTTTTTAAATTTCTGTTCCTAGCACAATCATTTTGAGGTCAAAGCTGTCCGTGCCATCGTTTATCATCATTCAGCAATCATGTGCGTGTTGCAATGTAAAGTTTTGGCATTTTTAGTCTCAAGAAATAGTTCAGAATCATTTTTTTGAATGTACTCATGTTTTAAATTCATGGCTTTTTTGTCAAACCATCACCACTATGTTAAAAATGGATGAAATGAGTTACAAAAGGTTACTATGGTTACTCTGGTTCTCAAATGGCGATGCGTGGGAAATTTTGTTTACGATTTGAAGAATTTTTAGATTTGAAAATGCAGAAATTTTGATTCTGAAACAGTTGAGAACCACATTTTACACGTCCGAGAACATTTTCAGTTTTAATTTTATTTCTACTCATAAACTGGCCCAAAAATAGCCTTAAGTCGTCAAACACACACATATTTCTAATTGTTAACGTTTTAAGACCCATTCTGTTTAATTTTATACTAATTTCCCCCTTAACCATTAACTGCAATAACCTCTGAACCGTGAATCCGTTTCGGCAGCGCTTTTTGTACGTTCGTTTTCGCTCGTGACAATTGACAAAAGGGAATGGTTGTGTGTTTTATCCCAAACATTGTACAGCAGGAGGTCCAGATGTGGCAGATGTCTGTAGTGGTCCGTGTGCCTTGTCAGTCCCTCAGCTCCCCGCTCCCCCGGCTTCGGTTCCCCTTAAACTTTGGTTCCCGCCGAGTTGGATCTGCCACACCATTGAGAAAATAAAGCCAGTTTTGTAAAGACCATGCAACCCCGCGTGTAGATGCTGCAAAGAACCATCAGTATTTTTGTTTTGCACTTTCAAAAGCAGACTCAAATCATTACTACCCATTATGAATTTGGGTAAAAAAAAAAAAACAAACGAACTGACGAGGTATTTTCTTCTATCAATAGGACTTGTACGGAATATTATGAGTTTTGAAGAGCTTTTCTAAAAGTTGGATTATATCTATATATTCATAAGTACCTCATAAGCCTGATATATGCTGCAATCACTTGTTTCTTTTGTATCTTCATATTGTCCAATTCTGATTTTGGAATGGAGGGTTTGGGGCATTCTCGGCTGCGCTCAGTTTTTCATTCATTGTGGCCAAAAAACTCGCAAACAATATTTATGCAATTTTTACAGAGCAAATGAATTTTCTGCAAATCAAAGAGAATGAAATATCAAATTTTTCTTTTTTTTTATCATATGAATATGCAAAATTTGAACATTTATTTTTAAAAATTCATAAAAAATGTTGCTTCAGTCAGTCTTTACTTGTCTTAATGGCCAAAGCTGCAACCCGAAAATCTGAAAGCAGGTTTACAATACTTACAATAATTCTTTTAAAAACTGTGTTTGTCTTTTTTCATATTTTTAGCCCGCTTTTTACTTTTACATATTCAAAGTTCCATCTTTCGCAAAGCCTCATAACATTACTTTATTTTCAGAAATGTAATGTAAATGTAGGAAAATTGGGAATAATATTTGCAAAAAAAAAAGTGTTAGCAATTTTGTGATAATTTAAAAAATGTTTGAACTCACTAGGTACTTTTTTTGTAGGATTTTTTTTTCCTCAGAATTTTGGGCCCATGTAGCGGTCTTTAATGTTCTTGTTTTACACGTGTGAATCCAAAATGCCGCTCCAGACTGGACTGACTCAGGCGTGACTCTAAAGGGCTGCCCCCTCCAAAGCCACTGCCCTCTGCACCTTTGTCTTAACTCGATTTGGCCTTAAACTCAACCACAGAAACACTAACCACCACGCTTTGTTTTCTTTGCCTAGATCCTCTCTGTAGTTGAATATTTCCGTTTAGTCGTGTGATCTACCTCCAGAATGTAGGAGCCGTCCTGAACCCTGCTCCACCGACAATCACCGAGATTTATCACATTTATTCCAACAAATGTTGAGTTGCCATATAAGAAAAGACTTTTGTAACCTCAAAACCTTTTTCAGCAATGCTCCAGAATGTTACTAATCAAATGTTTGTGTTTTTTTTTCTTTTTTATTAACTCCAATTTCTTTTAGACGTCTGGAATGCATTTTTTTTTTAATCTCTTCACAAAATTCATAATTTTTACTGGAATTTCTGGATTTCAGCTTCCTGTTTATACGAAACCTTTCACCATTCAAAGGAGAAGATAGAATAGAATTAGAATAGTTTGAAATTATTAATCACCATGGCAACGATCCTAATTTTCCATTTTTTTTTATCATTCTGAAACCCATTGATACATTTAAGTATCAATTACACTGGGGAACACTCTATATGTTGCATTTAAAGAAAGACTTGTTTTCAATTTAAGTGTGCTGAGTTCAAATCTGACGTTAGTTTTTTTCTGCAAGCTACAGATTTTATGCAATCTTTGATTTTTATTAAAAAAGAAAAAAAAAATCGAGCATTATTATAGGATATTGCAATGTCAGCCACAAATCAATATATTGAACAAGGCAAAAGAAACAGAACAATAAAATGTGATTTTAGATTAAAGTACACCATTGATGATGGAGTGTGTAGCAACCACAGATGTAACAGAAGGCATCAGGCTTGTTTTTACAGTGATGTCTCGATGAGGAAGCCATGTTTGATCTGGAAAAAAGAAGCATGATAAAAATATTTGAATCTATCTATGTATATAATCTCAAAACGCTTAGATTTGGGTTACGTAACTACGTACTTACGTACTAGTACATCTATCTCAAATTGCATGAAAACTAGAGCTTATGGAGAAAAACTAATTTCAGATTTGAAATCAGTGCCTAAAAATCACTTAAAAAATCCAATGCAACAGAAAGTTAAAATTTTAGTGTTCCCCAGTGTTATCAAACCTTTTTTTTCCTTCTACAAAATTCACAATCTTGGCTGCAATGTGTGACCTTTTTACAGTCCATTAATTCCTGCAAAAATATTCCAGGACTTTTTTTTAAGTTTTCACCGCCCCTTTAAATGCATTTTTTATTCATTTTTGTTTTTATTCCTGAACCATTATGTAAAAAACAGTGACCAAAGTTGACCAAAAGCTCGGCCGGGCGCTCCAAACCCTCCATGTGATCTGTAGTGGTCTCTCTCTCTTTCCTCTCCTCCGTTTAAACCATGACATGCCAAAAGTGATGTTCATTCCTTTTCCGAGGCTTTGTTTCGCTCCCGATCCGACGCTCCGCTCCTCTTCCTGTTTGTAAGCGTACATTTCCTTTTTATTATTATTTGAAAATGTTTAGTCTCCATGTTATTGCGATAATGCTTACAGAACACGAGATGCTGTAAAACCCCGTTAGGACATAATGTGAATACGTATCACTTCATAGTTCACTCTTTGGCTTGACTGTAAGTTGCGTTAATTAATAAAAATGTTTGAAAATGATCTTTGTTTCTGGGTTATTTTATTTTTATTTATTTATTAGAAAATCTGCAGAAGTTAAAGTCCTGACATTCACAAAGTAGATGCATAGGTTTGTATTTGGTGACCAATTTAAAGGTGCATTGTGTAACTTTTGGTTGTGGGTCCGGCACCTGCTTGTTTCTATGGAGACGTCATTGCTCTGCCTGGAATGTTCCACAGTGTGACATTAAACAGCTCTACTTTACATTTATTCAATCACAGGTGGTTTTAGAGCTCAAAAATCCCTAGAAAAACAGACATTCTGACTGTGAGCGGGGTCGCCTCTCCACAGATCTGACCTGGAACTTGGTCTGGTTTGGTCTCCATGGAGATAGAAAGGTTTAATGCCATACTGTGGAACATTCCAGACAAAGCAATAACATCTCCATGGAGAAAAGCGTTTGCAAAGTTACACAATGCAGCTTTTAATATGGCTCAAGGTCCAGACACTTCAAAATGAAAAGAAAATGTAAGTAAAACTGTGGGATAACTCAGTATTTAACAATTTAATACAGAAGTGGGTAGTACTTAAGTAGAAGTAAAGGTAAAGTACTACTAAAGTAATGTTTTTATTGAAGTAACAGTACTCTTGAGTAAAACTTGTTTCCTCTTCCCACTGTGAGTGAATCTAAAGTGACAAAAGCTTTGAGACAATCTGAAATGATTCTCACGTTTGTGTTTCTTGCAGCTCCTTCAGATCTGATTTAGTTTGTCTCATTTTTGTCTCTTTGAAAACTCCAGATTTTGTTTTTTATAATTTTGTCCTCTCAGTTATAAATAAAAAGTTACATCCACACGTTTATTCTAGTCGTTTTTTCTCCTAAAACACATGCTTAAAATCTTTCAGACTCTATGCAAATCAGACTAATGTTACAATAAAGTCAGATTTTTGTGGCGCATTTTCTTAAATAGTGAACCATCCCAGAGTCAAATCTACAGAATCTACAAGGGATGAGACGAGACACGAGATTGGGTCCACAAGAACGAGACAAGACCAGATCTTTACATAATTTAAGACTTAAATAGTCTGATTTAGTTCCCAAAGTTGGCTTCAGACTTTGTATTTACTTCATTTCATATTTTTGTTGTAATTTTTGGAACTACGGCTTCTCAAAAGATGCAACCCACCGGCACTTAACATTTTTTTTGTCCAATCCAAATCATCAAAATCTCACAAGATTATTTTTCTCGTGTGTACAGTCCTGTGGCACGAGATCTTGTCCGATCCTTAAGTTCTACCGTCAGAAAGTGGTTCAGATTTTTGACACATTCCTACACTAAAACGAAAGGAGATGTGTGTTTTGGACAGTTGTCTAAGCTTTTGTCTACACGTTCTGTGACAACTACAAAAAAAAAAAAAAACAGGAGGCCGTCACTACGTTTACATTTTCAAAAACTGGGACACGGTTTGAGGCGGTTAGTAATAATAAAATTGCGTAATTAAGGAAAACTGTTCTGCACTCGGCCCATTCATGACCAAAATGTGAGTCAGTAAAGTCACATTTTCTTTGCGTTTTAGTCATTTTTAAGCAGATTTTCTGTATTTTACCTAAACAAGTGATAATTTCTGTCTCTTTTTACTGTTTACAGGGAACAAACTGGTCCAGAATAGGGACACCTGGGACATTTCTTGTATAAAACTGGGACAAATCTGCTGGGACAGGGGACACAGAGCTCATAACTGGGACTGTCCCGGGTAAATGTGGACGTCTGGTCACCCTAATGTGTCAACTTTATTTCTTGTTCATTCTGAGCGACACTTTTTAGATGATTTATTTGAAATCTCTGAATTTAAGCAAACGTAGTGACGGTTTAGTGTTAAAGTTTGTGACACTGGAGAGCACCGGTTTTTACGAACGAGACGATGGTGGAGAAAAATGTCTAAAGTCTCTTTAAAGACGTCACAAAGGCTAACACAGCGCTAATACAAGCTAACACAGAGCTAACACAGCGCTAACACAACGCACTATCCAAACTGAAAAAATAAATAAAGGAAGAGACATGACCCACGTCGACCCGTTTACTTCAAACTCCAGTAGAAAGTTTCATAAAAAGTTATAAAATAAATAAGCGCTTTTTCCCTTTGAGTAGAAAACCTTTTGTGCAGCCGGAGAGGAGCAGGAATGTTTGTGTCCACAGAAGACTCAGGGGCCCCTCAGTACACCAGGCCCCTGGATGGAGTTGGGGCCCTTCAGTAGACCCAGCTGACCCAGTTGACCAAGCTCCTGGATGGTATTGGAGGGCCCCTCAGAGCACCGGGTTCCTAAATGTCTTTGAAGGGTCCAGGATGATGTTGGGGGCCCCTGTATGACTTGGGGCCCCTCAGTAGATTCAGTTTACTAGGCCCCTGGATGGAATTGGGGGACCATCAGAGCACCAGACCCCTGGATGACTTGGGACCCGTCAGTAGCCCTGGTACCTGGATGACATTACCAGGCTCTTGGATGGCGTGGGGGCCCCTGGATGTCTCGGGGCCCCTCAGTAGACCCAGTTGACCGGGACCCACTGGGGCTCGCTGGTCAGTTTGTCCACGGCGGTCTGCAGAGCGTCGAAGGCCCCGTCCAGATTGTCATTGGTGATGGTCAGATCGAAGTAGTGACTGTACGACCTCTGGATCCGAGCGCTCTCGTCCACCGTCTTCCTCAAGTCCACGTCCTGAGAGGGACACAGGGAGGGACACAGAGGGACACAGAGGGACACAGGGAGGGACACAGGGAGGGACACAGAGGGTCACAGAGGGTCACAGAGGGACACAGAGGGACACAGAGAGGGACACAGAGGGACAGGGAGGGACACAGAGGGTCACAGAGGGATACAGAGGGATACAGGGAGGGACACATAGAGGGACACAGAGGGTCACAGAGGGACACAGAGAGGGACACAGAGGGTCACAGAGGGATACAGGGAGGGACACAGAGAGGGACACAGAGGGTCACAGAGGGATACAGGGAGGGACACAGAGAGGGACACAGAGGGACACAGGGAGGGACACAGGGAGGGACACAGAGGGTCACAGAGGGACACAGAGAGGGACACAGGGAGGGACACAGAGGGTCACAGAGGGACACAGAGAGGGACACAGAGGGACACAGGGAGGGACACAGGGAGGGACACAGAGGGTCACAGAGGGACACAGAGAGGGACACAGAGGGACACAGGGAGGGACACAGAGGGTCACAGAGGGATACAGGGAGGGACACAGAGAGGGACACAGAGGGACACAGGGAGGGACACAGGGAGGGACACAGAGGGTCACAGAGGGACACAGAGGGACACAGGGAGGGACACAGAGGGTCACAGAGAGACACAGGGAGGGACATAGAGGGACACAGAGGGTCACAGAGGGTCACAGAGGGACACAGGGAGGGACACAGAGGGTCACAGAGGGACACAGAGAGACACAGGGAGGGACATAGAGGGACACAGAGGGTCACAGAGGGACACAGAGAGGGACACAGAGTTACTGAAGGGGCACTAGAGCCAATCTAACAGAGACACCTCCAGGGGGCGCTGTCCCTCTGAGGACTGTTTTCCTCCACAGCCTCAGACTTTTAAAGGAAATGCCAAAAAGTGGCTCATTGAATCACAGAAAGTTTATATACATATATTTTTGATTGTTTTTTATGATTATGTAAATCTATAACTGTGTATTTGAATATTCGCTGTATTTGTATTTTAACAAAATGACTTTTATATGAATTTATGAACTTTTCAGGGCCTATTACCACCGGGCAGGGAAACTGTCGATGAAAACTCGCCTTTTGGCTCATTCGGGAACATTTACATTATTGTGATGGTTCATAATGTGTCTCTTGGTGCGGGACTTTACCGTGAGCTGTTTGGTGGTGAGTCCGGCGTCCACCACGGCCTTGTGCATCGATTTGAGCGTCTCGAAGTCTGGAGCCGCGATGAAGACCACGTACGGCATGAACTCTGCTGTTCTCAGGACCTTCAGAGCCTGAACACACAAATGCACACAAACACACACACACACAGTCACTGAACACTGGAGCTGATTCAGGATGGAAACAAAAACTAAACTGTTTCTGCTGCTGTCTGAATGTCTGAATGTCTGAATGTCTCCCCCTGCTCCTCGGCCCCCTCTCTCACAGCCGTGCAGTAGCTGCAGCAGACGCTGTAGTGCCTCATGTACAGAGACGTTCACACTCACTTCTGCTTCTCCTCCTGCTCCTCCTCTGCCTCTCCTCCTCTGCTTCTCCTCCTGCTCCTCCTCTGTCTGTCCTCCTGCTCCTCTGTCTCTCCTCCTACTGCTGCTCCTCCTCCTGCTCCTCCTCTTCTGTTCCTCCTGCTCCTCCTCTGCTCCTCCTCTCGTCTTCTCTGCTCCTCCTCTGCCTCTCCTCCTCTGCTTCTCCTCCTGCTCCTCCTCTGTCTCTCCTCCTACTGCTGCTCCTCCTCCTGCTCCTCCTCTTCTGTTCCTCCTCTCCTCTTCTCTGCTCCTCCTCTGCTTCTCCTCCTCTGCTTCTCCTCCTGCTCCTCCTCTGTCTGTCCTCCTGCTCCTCTGTCTCTCCTCCTACTGCTGCTCCTCCTCCTCCTGCTCCTCCTCTTCTGTTCCTCCTGCTCCTCCTCTCGTCTTCTCTGCTCCTCCTCTGCTTCTCCTCCTCTGCTTCTCCTCCTGCTCCTCCTCTCCTCTTCTCTGCTCCTCCTCTGCCTCTCCTCCTCTGCTTCTCCTCCTCTGTCTCTCCTCCTGCTGCTGCTCCTCCTCCTGCTCCTCCTCTCCTCTTCTCTGCTCCTCCTCTGCCTCTCCTCCTCTGTCTCTCCTCCTGCTCCTCCTCTGTCTCTCCTCCTCTTCTCCTGCTCTGCTCCTCCTGCTCCTCCTGCTCCTCTGTGTCTCACCTGTGCGTTGACGTCCAGGATGCAGGTCCTCCCCGTGGAGACGACCTGGTGGATGGACTGAATCTTGGTTCCGTACAGGTTTCCTTCGTACTCTCCGTGCTCCAGGAAGCGTCCGGCCTTCACGTCCTGCTCCATCTCCGAGCGCGACGTGAAGTGGTACGAGCTCCCGTCCAGCTCCTCGTCACGGGGACGCCGCGACGTGTCTGAACACAAACACACACACACAGAGACAGAGACACACACACAAACACACACACAGATCAGTGCAGAAGTGTGTGTCAGACGTGGTTCCAGTTTTGAGGTTGATTAGTTAAAGCTCCTGAATCACACAAATCTGAGTCTCTGTCTGTTCTAATAATGTTCCTCAAAAACACACCTGGAGTTGTGTTTGTTTCATTCACATGTTTGAGGAACTCTTTATTATTAGTCTGTCTACATCTCCAAAGCTCCAAACGCTCTGTTCCACCTTGTGATGTCATCAAGTGGTAGTTTTCACGTGAACAGCTCCTTTTACCTTTAGTTCAGTCGAGATCGACAATTCCAGGACTGAAATGATCCAAATGATTCTAGTGAAGGTGTGTGGAGTTTAAAAACACAGTGGAGCACTTCCTGTATTACCACATGACATCACAAGGTGGAACAGAGTGTTTTCAGTCTGAGAGAAGAACTTTAAAGCGTTTGTGTGTTAAACATGTGAATGAAACAAACAACTCGATGGTGGATGGTGTAACTCGGGCCCTAAAACTTTCTGGAGGTTCGTCACCTGCATAATTCCATGGAAACAGAAAGTTAAAACCACACCACGGAACTTTCTCCATAGAGATAGATACGTTTTATGCCATACTGTGGAAGATTATAGCCTGAGGAACAACATTTCCATGGAAACCAACAGGAGAAGAGCCTCCTCCAGGACAAATAAGAGTCAGGTTTGTGGAAATGCGAGCCTGCTCACAGTAAGGACCTGTATTTTTATGTTTTAGTGCCATAAATACAACCAAATTGAAAAAAAAAAAAGCTGTAATTATGGTCAATTTTTAGCTACACAAGATGTTGGGATTTACTTTTAAACTTCACAGACTTGCCATGCCAAGTTACAGGTCAGATCTGTGGAGAGGTAAGCCCACTCACAGGAACATATTTTTCAAGTTTTTCTTTTCTTAAACACCTACAAATAAAAGCAAGACAGGACAGTTTAATGCCACACTGTGGAATCTCCAGGCTGAGCTCAACTCTCCACAGACTCTTAAATACTGGAACTTCACAGTGAAACATTTTGGTTGGTCCTGGTGTGGTTTGACCGTGACAGGTGAACACACTGCTCCTGTCCACACTCACAGGGGATGGTGGTGCCAAACAGGGTCGGGTGTAGAACCATCAGCCTGTTCTTCAAGCTCCGCCTCCCCACACCCTGAGCACCAATCAGAACCAGCGTCTTCCTCTGAAAGGGCGGGACTTTGGCCACCTCCTCGTAGATCTGCAGCTCGTGACGGTCGAACTCTGCACAGACACCAGGGGTCATCAGGGGTCACCAGGGGTCACCAGAGGGCGAGTGTGTGTGGGTATTTATCACAGTGTGGGGACTCAAAACTGCCTCGTGGGGACCTGCCTCTCTCATGTCTCTATGTCATAAATCCTTTTTATTCGATCAACAACATGGTTTAAAGTTCAGAGTGAAAATAGGTTCAATTTTGGGTTCAGGTTCGGGAAGCCTGGACTATAGTTAATGACCCGGTATAATATTCCCCACGTATTTGAGTAAAATGTGTCTTGCCCCAGTACAGATCTATTGTATAAACTGCTTGGGGTCAAAGTAAAGTTGTTGCCGTCTGCATCTAATTATGAAGCATTTTACTGTCCCATAATCAGGAAGTGCACGTTAGCATTATAATGTTAGCTTTACTGTCATGGTAAAACTCCGCTCTGGTCTTGTAAAGTTGTGAAAAGCTTTTGTAAACTCATCGTGGTGAATAAGGAGGACGCTCTGAATGCAGAAGGGAAGAGAGGAACAACTGAGGACTTCTGCAAACTGTTTGATGATAATGATAATGAAACATAACTGATAATGAAATAGTTCTGTTTTTTACATTTTTAAGACAGAAGAAAATCTGGTAAACGGCACCTTTAATATTAGGATCAGTCTGTAGGAACTTAATGAAGTCCCCACAAAGTCTGGTGTGTTTGTGCGTGTGCTTGGTGTCAGACCTGCGTTCTTGGCCGTCAGATACATCATTTTCTTCTTCTTTTTCCCAGCGAGGGTCCCACACAACATCCCTGCAAACACATGGGACACTTAGAGGTCGTATATTACACAAAACGTGAGCTTTAAGTCGTGTTCTAATGTTTCCTCCTCAAAAACAGACCTGGAGTTGTGTTTGTTTCATTCACATGTTTGAGGAACTCTTTATTATTCTACTTTAACATTGGAGAGAAGAACTCAGCCTAAATCTGCAGAATTTGTGTGTTAAACGTGTGTGAATGAAACAAAACACAACTCCAGGTCTGTGTGTGATGAGGAAACGAGAACATAGATCAGAAAATAGTGTGACATGGGCCCCAAGAGTCTGTGTACTGTGGTCATGGTGTTAGTGTGACGGTCCTTCAGTCCCTCGTAAACTGTGTATTTCACAGAGAGAACAGCAGTTACAAATACACAAACATTTCCCTTTTGTCTGGACTATTTATTTGTACATCTTTATTTCTTTTTCTACAGTCCCTTGGTTTTGGCATTTGCTGAGTGTTAAAACTTTTATTTAATTTACATAACTCAATAAATGAATGTTTGTTTCCGTAAATGTTCTGCACATTATAGTTATTATAGTAAAAAAAAAAAACAAAAACAACACAAAACCGACACCCCTCCTCCAGTGAACACGTGCCTTTCGGACAGTTCACTCTGAGACCAGCAGGGGGCCACATCAGCTCGTTCCTCGGCTCTTAAAATCTGGAATGTCCCGCAATGTCAAACTTTAGCAGGATTTGTGTTGAAATGTTTAAAATACAATTACAGAATTAATTAGAAATGATAAGATAATAACAACTACACAACTACTTATGTGGTTTTCTTTACAGCACATTTGTGGAACTTTTCTGGTGGACGGTTCACCACCTGCTCGTCTCCATGGAGATGTTATTACTTTATCCAGAATGTTTCACAGTGTGGCATTAACATTAGAGCTGTAACTAATGATTATTTTAGTAGTCGACCAGTCAAATTATTATTTTTTCTGTAAATTTAGAAAACAGATCAGAACGCTGCGAGACTGAGACGGACTTACAAATAATGTAATATTTAAAATGAAAATAAACTGTAATTATTCTTATTTTGTTTTATATTTCCAGTTAGTAATATCTGTGTGATTATGATTACGAGTATTGCACCAGAAGAGAAAAGAGAACTGCTGCTGCCCTAAATAAAATTAAAATGTGAAATTTTCCAAGGTAAATTTAACAATAAAATGAAATAAAGCAGGAGAACAGGCAAAACCGTAACATCTCCATGGAGACAAGCAGATGACAACCACCCACAAGAAAAGTGACACGGTGAACCTTTAAGTTCTAACTCCTCCTCATATTCTACACATGCAGCCTGTGTTTGTCAGTGTCACACAGTTGTGCGTTCGTACAGTCAGTTTGTCGTTCTCAGATGTTTGTACAGACGTGTTTGGACTCGTGCACTGACCGGACCCTTCGAAGTCTCGGGGGACGAAGGCTTTCCTCTTCTCCTCCAGGAACTGACTGGGGATGAGTCCAGTGGCCCCGCCCACCACGTGACACGCCTGGACGATACACGCACACGCATGCACAAACGCACGCACAAACACACACACAGCCAAGATTACTCTGTAGATCTAACAGTTATATAAAGGACCCATAATCCTGTGTCACCATTACTTAATTAGCTGAATTAACTGCTGTTTGTTTGTTTACTGCTTTTTCTCTTCACGTGTGACATATTGTATAAAGTGAGTGACGCCCTCTGCTGGCGACAGTCGAAAGCGCTCACTCTGTTGGAGGAGTGCAGAGTCCACAGTCGGGTTTAAACTGGATTCACAGAGACAGAAGTTTAAACCTGAGCGTAACTCAGCACCACCTGGGCCAATGTGACTCAGATAAATCAGGTTTTGTCTTAAGCCCGTTTCATGAAGCCCTCCAGAGTCACTGTGGCTTCAACAGAACTTCACCTGCCACCAGTTGGGGTCTTCTCTGTTGACGATCTGCAGGATGTCTCCTCTGTGGAAGGCCATGCCCGCCTCCCTGCAGGGGATCAGACTGTCCTGGGCCGGGTCATAGTCAAAGTACGGACGCACATACACCTACAACACACAAATATACACACACAATCAGGTTAACTCATGTAAAACACACAAATATACACACACAATCAGGTTAACTCATGTAAAACACACAAATATACATACACAATCAAGTACACAGTATTACATGTGTAATACACAGTATTACACGTGAAGTACACAGAGCTCCTGCTTCTGAAACACTTGTACATGTCATATGTTTAAACAGATGTTCTGCCAGTCGTTTTGTGAGAGGGGGATTACAGACGGAGAGAAAGAGTGAAAGAGAGAGTGACCTACATCTCATCTGGAGGGTTATTAATAGGCTTACACACGACGACTGCAAAGCATTCTGGGAGGAGCTGTCCAGGACACAGGCGAGCGGGGAGTGGACGGGGGGGCAGGTTTGGGAATGTGAACCTGCATCCTCGTGCAACAGGAAATTCACTTTTCCATATCCTGAAGTGTGTTTTATGAGAGAGAGAGATGACTGGATGACGTCTGCCCGTCCTCCGTCTGCCCGTCCTCCGTCTGCCCGCCCTCCGTCTGCCCGCCCTCCGTCTGCCCGCCCTCCGTCTGCCCGTCCTCCGTCTGCTCGTCCTCCGTCTGCCCGTCCTCCGTCTGCTCGTCCTCCGTCTGCCCGTCCTCCACCGCCCCGCTGCCATTAAAGGCCGGCTCAAATACAGAGGACAATTTCACTTTCACTGTAATAAAAAGTATACCATTCCTGTTTTATCTTGAAATATCTGGATTAAACTCTCAAAACGGGACAAGATACATTTTCCACAAGACGAGATGAGACACGAGACTGGATCTGCGAGAACGAGACAAGACGAGATTTTGACATACACTGAAATACATTGTGCAATTCAGTTCCCAATTTTAGCCTCAACATTTTTGATTTATTTTGTTTAATATTTCTGCTGTCACTGTAGCTCTGCTTTTTGGCAAAGGAGAAATTAAATTTGTCAACTGGACAAAAGTTTATTAGGTCGAATACATTTCTCAGCTCATCCAAGCTGCTTCTTCTGGCCAGACGCTGGTGGACTCTGCCTTATATCTGCCTGAAGGGGGCACTAACTACACTCTAAAATTACTCTGAAACTCACACACCTACTTGTTTACAGTTTCTGTTTGTGAGCTTGGCCTATTGAACTGCCCTGAGTGTGGGAGACCTCCATTTCTGTTCAAGGAAGGATTCTCTTTCTTGACAAAAATAGCTTCTTTAACTCCTCCTCTCAAACCAGTTCTTTTCTCTGGCCAAGATCTGGACCTCGCTGTCCTCAAAGGAGTGGCCTGTGGCTTTTAGGTGGAGATGTACAGCAGACTGAGGTCCTTTTAGGTGGAGATGTACGGCAGACTGAGGTCCTTTTAGGTGGAGATGTACGGCAGACTGAGGTCCTTTTAGGTGGAGATGTACAGCAGACTGAGGTCCTTTTAGGTGGAGATGTACGGCAGACTGAGGTCCTGTGTTGCTCTCTCCTTTTGTGAAGTGGCTGTTTTGTTTCTCCAATGTAGCGCTCACTGCAGTCTTCACTACACTGAATGGAGTAGACCACATTGCTTTGTTGTGGCTCGGTGTTTTGTCCTTAGGATGGACCAGTTTTTGTCTTAAAGTGTTTGTGGGTTTGAAATAGACTGGGATTTCATGTTGTCTGAAGATCCTCTGTAGTTTTTCGGAAACACCAGCCAGGTAAGGAATAGTTACACCCCTTCTCCTGGGCTCTGGTTCTCTGTTGTCTTTTTTTTTTTTTAGCTCTCTTTAGTCTTTTTGGGACTACACATTCTCAAAAAGAATATTCAGGCTTTGTTGCATTCTGATTGTGAGTGGGATCATCTCTCCACAGATCTGACCTGTAACCCGCTCTGGTGTCATCACACACTTGTCTCCATGGAGATAGACAAGTTAAATTCCACACTGTATGGTACTCATCACGATGTGGGGTCAGATGTGAACACAGTCACATAAAGACCAGCAGCACGGTTTAAAGTTCAGGATAAAACAGGTTCAGGAGACTTTAGTTCAGGCAAAAGTCAAGGCTACGGACAAGGTTAGGATCGGTCTATACCTGTGGCAAGACAGGTGCGTCCCTGGCAAGTAAAATGATTTTGCTGCATGGACAGAACATTTCACTACTTTTAAGTCATTTTCTGATAGATTTAAGTGTTTATATCTTAAATTTTGGCTTTTAGCTTTTTTTGCAGTGTGTGTACCTGAGGAGGGGCAGGTGCGTCCCCGTATGTGTGTGTACCTGAGGAGGGGCAGGTGCGTCCCTGTATGTGTGTGTACCTGAGGAGGGGCAGGTGCGTCCCTGTATGTGTGTGTACCTGAGGAGGGGCAGGTGCGTCCCTGTATGTGTGTGTACCTGAGGAGGGGCAGGTGCGTCCCTGTAGCTGGGCAGGATCTTCAGGGTGATGCTGCCGCTGCATTCCTTCAGAAGTTCCTGGAGCTCGGTGGGGTTGTTGCCGACGTCTTTTCCGTTGACCTCTTTGATGATGTCGCCGGCGTGGAGCAGGCCCTGGCGGTCGATCATTCCGCCGTGAAGGATCCGCGCGATTACCAGCTCGTCTTTGTCCACCCGGAACGTCACGCCCTAGACATGCAGAGGACATGTGTTACATTTTGGTGACGATAAAATCACTCTGCGATCCATGACTCCTGCCCAGACCTCCGGGTCAGAGCCTGATCAGCCCCAGGTTCACGTGTGGAGGCAGCGCACCACCACTGAAACCTTTATAAAGAAGATTAATGAACTATTTTTATTCACATTATTATTGTGAGTAAACCAATCAAATAGAAAAGGACTAGTGACTTAACAGTGATAGACCAATATATCTGTTTTGTGGAGATGCAAGTCAAAGTAAGTGCAAAAAAACAACAACCAAAATGAAAAATTAACTTTTTTTTTTTTTTTTTTTTTTGCTAAAAAGAGACATAAAATGACTGAAAGTAGTAAAAGTAATATCTTAGTGAATAAAACTGTCCCTGCAGGGGGGCAATGTCACAATATAACAGAAAACAGAATCTGAGCTGTCAAACCGGTGTTCGTCTCCTTTCACTGACTGTGTCCAAATGTTTGACGGTAGTGTGTGTGTTCTGTTAAATAACCACCAGAGGGCGCTCACTGGCAATAAGCTCAAATAGTCCCCAAAATAACGCCTCTCCCCATCACCTACACCACTAACTTTGTCCACCGTGACGAGCTGTTTGACAAACTCGGGCTCAGGAATCAGTAAGTCTGTCCTGGTTTAGTCCTGGGCTAGACCTGTTTTAGGCCGGGTTTAGTCCTATGCTAGACCTGGTTTAGGCCGGGTTTAGTCCTATGTTAGACCTGTTTTAGGCCGGGTTTAGTCCTATGTTTGACCTGTTTTAGGCCGGGTTTAGTCCTATGTTAGACCTGTTTTAGGCCGGGTTTAGTCCTATGTTAGACCTGTTTTAGGCCGGGTTTAGTCCTATGTTAGACCTGTTTTAGGCCGGGTTTAGTCCTATGTTAGACCTGGTTTAGGCCGAGTTTAGTCCTATGTTAGACCGGGTTTAGTCTTGGGCTCGACTGCGTTATTATTCATAGTGAAGAAATGAAAAATAAAAAAAGTTACGTATATGTGCATGTGTTTGTTGTTGGTAAATATTGTAAAAATAATATATGTTAATAGAAAAAAAAAACTAAATTCAAAATGCAATGGCAATAGATCCTTATAATGCCATACTGTGGATATTTAAGAAAAGATTTTACTACAACTACTGTTATTTTTATCGGCCTTAAATCTCCAGCACAGGCCCATATTCTGTTTTGGTCGATCTGCTGCCTAAAAACACACAAAGTTTTAAGAAAATGACTAAATGTGACTGCAGAATTCCCTTATGGGTTTGTGGAGCTTTTTGGCCATCGGCTGCTCAGGATTCGGTATCGGTATCAGTCATGAAAATACCCATACCTGTCGATCTGTACTTCAGAACCTCCAGTAACAGACAGTCCAGCATCTTCAACCTTTAGTTCAGGAGGAGCCGCTCACCTGGGGCTGTGGGGCTTTACTCTAGTGATCGGACAAAAGTATCCCACAAGTTTCTGATCAACTGATTATTTTAGTCGGTCTATGAGGATTTATTATTATGCAATAGATCAGAAAGTACTTTTCTGTATAAAAAGTAGTTTTTGTGATTCTAAGGTTTAGTACAGTTTGGGTCAGACACATGGGGTCACAGAGATGCTAAAGAATCTGACCGACTCTTTGGCCTCCTCCAGTTCTACTTTAACTCGTGCAGCAGAGGTCAAACAGAGGTCAGACACGAGCTGGTCTCACCAGAGGTTCTCCCGCCTTCTTCCTGATGCCGATCATCCTGACGGCGTCCGCCTGCATCAGGGCGCTGTTTACCGCCGCGTCATTGGTCATCTCAGGGGGGGGCGGGACTTCGTAACACTTGGAGGCCACCATGTCGTGAGCCTCCAGCAGAGACTGAAACACACCAGAGACATGAGATTAAACACGTGTAAGAATCACGTTCACGTTTCACAACAGTGTAGATACGACGATAACCCCGAGGAGTTAAAGGGACCGGGTTCTATCCTGTTTTTAAAAAGATCATTTCAGACTCTTTTGTTCTGGACTCTGAAGTGACTCTTTTTAAACTTCAAGAGCCTTTGTCAGATCAGACTTCTCATTTCACTAAAACACACTGAAGCTCATTAGATTTCAGATTTGTTCATGAACATTCACACTCATTTTCCCATTTTGGCCACTTTTTTTTTTTTTTTTAATTTAAAGCACTTTTTCTTCCTGGTTGGAAATCGTGACATCACACTGGTTACCTGGCAACCCTCCGCTAATGTACACAGACATTATGATCTGACAAATACAAATATACACATATACACCTTTATTTTGCTGAATTCATGTTTAAAGTATCAGAAAAAATGTGTTTCTTATATTAAATTATGCCAAACTTTTGTATAGAATTCTCCCAGTGTGACGTCGTCAGTGTTTAAGAACTCTCTACTTCCTGGAATTTTCAACTAAATTTTCAACTTTTCTTTGCAAATTGCTTCTTGATTTGTGTAAAGCTATAATTTATATTTACAACAGGTATTATTCCACCAAATTAAGTCAAAATGAGAGAATCATAAAATCTGTCATACACACTTTAAACATTGAAAAACTTTTAAAAGTCATATGTCTCTTTTTAACATGTTTTCAAAAGGAACTGTGAGTATGATTTTAAACTGAATAAACTTGTCCAAAGATCTGAGGTAAACGCGCTCAGATCTAAGTCAAATAGAACTTTCACTGATAACAACTGTAATGCTGATTTACTGCCAGGTTCAAAGCTGAAATCCAGTGTGTTTAAACCTAAAATGTCTCTGATCTGAACGTCACTCCCTAAACCCCAGAGTCAGTGCTAGTGCAGCCTCTGCAGCTCAGGGAGGGAATTCTGGAGGTTCTGAGCTTCACATGAGCCTGTCCATAAACTGAGAAAAAGTGCAGGCCACATACAGTTCTTGTGAGTAACAATCTGAGAGCAGGTGAGGCTGGTTTAAATACAGACGAGTGACAGTTCAGTATAAACAAATATTCTGGAGGGCCGAGCCAAAATGCTTAACTCAATTATTAATCATTATATTTATTATTATTAATTGTATTTCTTTATAAAAAAAAACAAACATTAAATCTCATTGTTTTGACGCGCTGGTGAGACTGGGAAGAGTTTATGTTCCGACTGAGCAATGAAAAAGTGAGGCTGACTTATAAAAAATGTCATTAAAAACACCTCTAAAATAAAAGCAATGCAGCTTTAGTCCAGGCATGAGGTAAAATGATAAAATATGTTTATTTTGTGATTCCAAATGAGTTTAAATGAGCCGGTCAGAGTCAAACAAAGGGCCGTATGTGGCCTCGGAGCTGCACAATGCCCAGGTCTGCACTAAAGGCTTTAACAGTTATGGGACGACTCAAATCACAAATATGGATTAGTCTGAATCTGACGGCTCCAGTGCACTCCATGACTCTGCCCCTGGCCCCGCCCCCGTCCCTGGCCCCGCCCCAGTCCCTGGCTCCACCCCCATCCCTGGCCCCGCCCCAGTCCCTGGCTCCACCCCCGTCCCTGGCCCCGCCCCCGGCTCCACCCCCATCCCTGGCCCCGCCCCAGTCCCTGGCTCCACCCCCGTCCCTGGCCCAGTCCCTGGCGCCACCCCTGTCCCTGGCCCCGCCCCCGTCTCTGGCCCCGCCCCCATCTCTGGCCCCGCCCCTGGCTCCACCCTCATCCCTGGCCCTGGCCCCGCCCCCTGCCTCTGCCTCAGTAGGTCAGCCTGGTCTTATCCAGCAGCTTAGCACCGACCCATCTGATTGGTCCACAGGTCTCACCGGGCCCTCAACCTCCGCTCCTATTGGTCCATTTGATAAATCCTGTCACATGCAACAGTTCTGCTAATGGCTCCAGATGAAATGTTCCAACATGAACCCAGACTGTGATGTGGAACATGACAGATACGTGATTTTAGACAAAACTACAGAGTTCTGGAGCTGTTCTGGGCCGAAGCAGCAGCTCACACAAGACTGAGAACTGTTCGAAAGTTGGTGAATAGAAAAATAAGTGAAACGTGCAGTGTTCTCTCTGTATAAAAACTATTTTCTGTTCTGTTCTAATGTCAAACAGACCTGGAGTTGTGTTTGTTTCATCCACATAAGTTTAACACATAAACCCTGGAGATTTAGGCTCATTTGGATCATTTCAGCCCTGGAATTACCGATCTCTACTGAACTAAAAGGAGCCGTTCACTTGAAAACTACCACTTGATGACATCACAAGGTGGAACAGAGCGTTTGGAGCTTTGGAGATGTAGACAGACTAATAATAAAGAGTTAAGAAAGAACATGTGAATGAAACAAACACAAGTCCAGGTCTGTTTTGAGGAACAACATCATTAGAACATGACATGGAGCTCACAGGGGTCAGTGTTGTGTGATACTGGAGCTTTAAATAATGTTTGTGTCAACAGGCAAAAGTCGGACAGACAGAGAATCCGATCAGAGGAAAGTCGTTCTCAAAACAAAGATGGCGGCGCATGTAAAAAGGGGAAGAGTGGGGCTTTTGTGACTGGACTTTTCCTCGGTGTACGCTCCACGCTCCACGCTCCACGGGGTATTGAAAATGTTATATTCACCCAAAACTACGTATGAACATGTTTTATAAGTTTCTCTTTCATTTTTGACACCCCCCTCCTTTTGCTCTCCATGCTAAGTCACTCCCCCTTCAGAGCGCTCTCATAACCCAGTCAAGTGTTCATCGCACTAATGAAACTCCTGCAGAAGCAGAAGCCGTGAAAGTAAAGCAAGTAGAGAATTAAGCAGTAGTGGTACTGGTAGTAGTAGTAACAGCAGTCGTAGTAGTAGTAGTAGTAGTAGTAGTATTAGTAGAAAAAGTAGTAGTAGCAGCAGCAGAAGTAGCCCTAACAACAGCAGTGTCAGAAGTAGTGGCGGTAATAATTTTAGTACCAGTATTATTAGTAACAGTAGAGGTAGTAGCAGTATTAGTAGTAGTAAAAGTAGTAACAGTATTGTAGTTCTGACCTGGTAGTGCGGTTCTTGCAGTATCAGTAGTAGTAATAATAGTACCAGTAGAAGTAGCAGCAGTATTTGCGGTGGTAGTGGTAGTAGCAGTAGTAGCAGCAGTAATAGTAGTAGTAACAGTAGTACTACTGTAGTTCTGACCTGGAAGTGTGGTTCTTGCAGGATCCGGCTGAGCTCCTCGGCGCTCTGGTCTCTGGTCTTCAGGTGTCTGATGTCTCCTAAGATGTCGCTCACCAGCTCCACGTTATTGTCCTGAACCGCCTCCAGCCGCACCTCGTCCTCCTGCTCCGGCTTCTGGGATTAAACACACAGGCTTAGGACTGAGCGGTCAGACTGTGGTCAGACTGAGGGAGCTAGCACTGACCACACTGTCACATGTACACACACAGGATACTCAGATACTCTTATGGGGGAGGGTCTGCAGGTATAAGGAACGCTGTGATTGGTCAAACAGGTGTCCACACTTCAAACTCAAGCTCAGCTCAAACCTTCTGTTTCTGAGCAGAAAACTGCAAACGGACAGAGTTCGACAAAACAAATTTATTTATGTAAAAACATTAATTTGTATCGAGGGATTTGAGAGAATCTGAAACTGAAGAGCTGCAGAGTCCCATGTGTTTCAGAACAGGTTTGTACAGGGCGAAAGTACACACAATAAAACCCATGGAGACAGAGGGAGGGCATCTGACACGCAGGGAGGGCATCTGACACGCAGGGAGGGCATCTGACACGCAGGGAGGGCATCTGACACACAGGGAGGGCATCTGACACGCAGGGAGGGCATCTGACACGCAGGGAGGGCATCTGACACACAGGGAGGGCATCTGACACACATAATTTCATCCTTAGTAATTTGCTAAGTGCGCCCGTGTGGTTGTTCCTAAAAGTGACAGAATAATAAAAATGGAGTGTTAGCATTAGCATTAGCATTAGCATTAGCACCAGCGGCTAACGGGCTCAGACAGGACAGAAACGACACACTGTCAGATCACTCAGTTTAAAACACACTTAAGATACTTCAGATTTCACCAAAACCTTCAGAGAGCAGCACTGAGGTCTGAACAAAACAAACACGGCGACGCCGACAGACGAACTTCAGCTTCAGCAGAAACAGTTTAGTGAAACTGCAGAGGAGCTGTGTGCGTCTGAGCTTTTCAACTGGATTTAACTACGGTTTGATTTTTCATCTTTTTCTGCTGTTGTGACACTTCGACTAAAGGCCAACGCACACACACAGACACAGACACACAGACAGTGTGTGTGTGTGTGTTGTGTGTGTGCGTGCGTGTGTGTTGTCACTCACTGTGGGACTCTCCATGATGCCTCGTAGGAACAGCAGGTCGATGTCTTTAGCCCCGCCCCCTCTGCCGCCGCCGCTCGGGGGCTGCTCCTCCGGCACGTTGTCCAACACTTGCTGCATGGCTGTGGACACAGAGGACAGACTCATGTGAAGCTCAGAACCTCCAGAATTCTCAGAATTTAGAGCTCAAAAATAGAAAAACAGACATTCTGACTGTGAGCGGGGTCGCCTCTCCACAGATCTGACCTGTAACCTGGTCTGGTTTGGTCTCCATGGCGATAGAAAGGTTTAGTCTATTTCTTAGTATTAAAATTCAGTTTCACTACTTGAGTAATATTATTGTGAAGAAGCGTTTCTTTTTCTTGAGTACAGTTTTCGTGTGTTCTAATTCACCTCTGCCCACTCTGCTCTAAGTCTGTTTGGTCTGAGGTCTGTCATAAACATTTAGAAGATTTAAAGCCGTATTGCGTAACATTTGGCTAAATTACAGCTGGTGTCCTGGTTTGGTGTAAACTGTGTACGGCTCAGTCACAAGGTGCACATTAAAGTGACAACACGACCTGACGAACACCAATTACACAAGATCTCATTATAACACATGTATTTAGTCTTTTCACAGTCTGTCAACAGATGCAATACCCGCACAGACCACTAGAGAGCGACGACTGCAGCCGCCGAGGCTCATGGGACATTTCAACATTCAGAATCGCCCGTTTTAAAGGGTCTAAAATGGACTTACGAGATTTAAGTCAAGTTCTAATGTTGTTTCCTCCTCAAAAACAGAAAATCAGACCTGGAGTTGTGTTTGTTTCATTCACATGTTTGAGGAACTCTTTATTATTAGTCTGTCTACATCTCCAAAGCTCCAAACGCTCTGTTCCACCTTGTGATGTCATCAAGTGGTAGTTTTCAAGTGAACAGCTCCTTTTACCTTTTAGTCAAATAGAGATTGACAGTTCCTGGTCTGAAATGATCCAAATGATTCTAGTGAAGGTGTGTGGAGTTTAAAAACACAGTGGAGCACTTCCTGTATCACCACATGATGACATCACAAGGTGGAACAGAGTGTTTTCAGTTTGAGAGAAGAACAAATTGTCATATTAATCTTATGGTTTAAAGTCCTTTCAGCTGAAAGACTCACACCTTTTGGGTTGAATAATGGCTCCACTTTCATAAATTCTTTGCTTTGTCTGGAATGTTCCACAGTATGGCATTAAACCTTTCTATCTTCATGGAGACCAGACCAGACCAAGTTCCAGGTCAGATCTGTGGAGAGGCGACCCCGCTCACAGTCAGAATGCCTGTTTTTCTAGGTATTTTTGAGCTCTAAAACCACCTGTGATTGAATAAATGTAAAGTAGAGCTGTTTAATGTCACACTGTGGAACATTCCAGGCAGAGCAGTGACGTATCCCTAGAAACAAGCAGGTGACAGACCCCCAACCAAAAAGTGACATAATGCAGCTTTAAATGATAGGGATTAACACTAACACTAAGAACATGTTTCACAGATGAACAAACAGTCGACGCAGCAAAAATGACTCCTACAGGTCTCACTGAGGCAGGGCATCAGGGCCAGTGAGGCAGGGCATCAGGGCCAGTGAGGCAGGGCATCAGGGGCAGTGAGGCAGGGCATCAGGGCCAGTGAGGCAGGGCATCAGGGCCAGTGAGGCAGGGCATCAGGGGCAGTGAGGCAGGGCATCAGGGGCAGTGAGGCAGGGCATCAGGGCCAGTGAGGCAGGGCATCAGGAGTAGTTAGTTAACTGCCTAAACCCTGCTCCCTCCAAAGGCCAGAGCCAAAGCCACATAAGCCCCGATAAGAGTCTTACAGAACAACACCGTATGGAGAGAGGGAAGAGGAGAGGAGAGAGGGAAGAGGAGAGGAGAGAGGGAAGAGGAGAGGAGAGAGGGAAGAGGAGAGGAGAGAGGGAAGAGGAGAGGAGAGAGGGAAGAGGAGAGGAGAGAGGGAAGAGGAGAGGAGAGAGGGAAGAGGAGAGGAGAGAGGGAAGAGGAGAGAGGGAAGAGGAGAGGAGAGAGGGAAGAGGAGAGGAGAGAGGGAAGAGGAGAGGAGAGAGGGAAGAGGAGAGGAGAGAGGGAAGGGGAGAGGAGAGAGGGAGAGAGGGAAGAGGAGAGGAGAGAGGGAAGAGGAGAGGAGAGAGGGAAGAGGAGAGGAGAGAGGGAGAGAGGGAAGAGGAGAGGAGAGAGGGAAGAGGAGAGGAGAGAGGGAGAGAGGGAGAGAGGGAGGGAAGAGGAGAGGAGAGAGGGAGGGAAGAGGAGAGACAGAGGGAGAGAGGGAAGAGGAGAAGAGAGAGGGAAGAGGAGAGGAGAGAGGGAAGAGGAGAGGAGAGAGGGAAGAGGAGAGGAGAGAGGGAGGGAAGAGGAGAGACAGAGGGAGAGAGGGAAGAGGAGAGGAGAGAGGGAAGAGGAGAGGAGAGAGGGAAGAGGAGAGGAGAGAGGGAAGAGGAGAGGAGAGAGGGAGAGAGGGAAGAGGAGAGGAGAGAGGGAAGAGGAGAGGAGAGAGGGAGAGAGGGAGAGAGGGAGGGAAGAGGAGAGGAGAGAGGGAGAGAGGGAAGAGGAGAGGAGAGAGGGAGGGAGGAGAGGAGAGAGGGAGAGAGG
Source organism: Taenioides sp. WSHXM2023 (assembly GCA_029959045.1). Taxonomy (NCBI): domain Eukaryota; kingdom Metazoa; phylum Chordata; class Actinopteri; order Gobiiformes; family Gobiidae; genus Taenioides; species Taenioides sp. WSHXM2023. The sequence continues at coordinate 30,480,395 of CM057097.1, read as the reverse complement.
GAGAGAGGGAGGGAAGAGGAGAGGAGAGAGGGAGAGAGGGAAGAGGAGAGGAGAGAGGGAGGGAGGAGGAGAGGAGTGAGTGAGAGAGGGAAGAGGAGAGGGAGAGAGGGAAGAGGAGAGGAGAGAGGGAAGAGGAGAGGAGAGAGGGAGAGAGGGAAGAGGAGAGACAGAGGGAGGGAAGAGGAGAGGAGAGAGGGAGAGAGGGAAGAGGAGAGGAGAGAGGGAGGGAGGAGGAGAGGAGAGAGGGAGAGAGGGAAGAGGAGAGGAGAGAGGGAAGAGGAGAGGAGAGAGGGAAGAGGAGAGAGGGAGGGAAGAGGAGAGGAGAGAGGGAAGAGGAGAGGAGAGAGGGAGAGAGGGAAGAGGAGAGGAGAGAGGGAGGGAGGAGGAGAGGAGTGAGTGAGAGAGGGAAGAGGAGAGGGAGAGAGGGAAGAGGAGAGGAGAGAGGGAAGAGGAGAGGAGAGAGGGAGAGAGGGAAGAGGAGAGACAGAGGGAGGGAAGAGGAGAGGAGAGAGGGAGAGAGGGAAGAGGAGAGGAGAGAGGGAGGGAGGAGGAGAGGAGAGAGGGAGAGAGGGAAGAGGAGAGGAGAGAGGGAGAGAGGGAAGAGGAGAGGAGAGAGGGAAGAGGAGAGGAGAGACAGAATAATACGTGGAGGTAATTCCATAACGGTTCAAATGAAACAGAAAACGAGGGGAGGAGGAGTAGAGGAGGGGAGGAAGAGGAGAGGAGGAGAGGAGGAGGAGAGTAGAGGAGGAAGAGGAGAGGAGGAGGAGAGGAGGAGGAGAGGAGGAAGAGGAGAGGAGGAGGAGAGGAGGAAGAGGAGAGGAGGAGGAGAGGAGGAGGAGAGGAGGAAGAGGAGAGGAGGAGGAGAGGAGGAGGAGAGGAAGAGGAGGAGGAGAGGAGAGGAGGAAGAGGAGAGGAGGAGGAGAGGAGGAGGAGAGGAGAGGAGGAGGAGAGGAGGAGGAGGAAGAGGAGAGGAGAGAGGAGAGGAGAGAGGAGAGGAGGAGGAGAGGAAGAGGAGAGGAGGAGGAGAGGAGGAGGAGAGGAGAGGAGGAGGAGAGGAGGAGGAGGAAGAGGAGAGGAGAGAGGAGAGGAGAGAGGAGAGGAGGAGGAGGAAGAGGAGAGGAGAGAGGAGAGGAGAGAGGAGAGGAGGAGGAGAGGAAGAGGAGAGGAGGAGGAGAGGAGGAGGAGAGGAGAGGAGGAGGAGAGGAGGAGGAGGAAGAGGAGAGGAGAGAGGAGAGGAGAGAGGAGAGGAGGAGGAGAGGAAGAGGAGAGGAGGAGGAGAGGAGGGGTCTCACACTGCTTGGCTCAGAGCTACAGACTCATGTTTACAAGATTTAAAGCTCCAATATTATTAATGTTGTTTCCTCGTCACAGACCTGGAGTTGTGTTTTGTCATTCTTCTTTCAAACTGAAAACACTCTGTTCCACCTTGTGATGTCATCATGTGGTGATACAGGAAGTGCTCCACTGTGTTTTTAAACTCCACACACCTTCACTAGAATCATTTGGATCATTTCAGTCCTGCGATCTCGACTGAACTAAAGGTAAAAGGAGCTGTTCACTTGAAAACTACCACCTGATGACATCACAAGGTGGAACAGAGCGTTTGGAGCTTTGGAGATGTAGACAGACTAATAATAAAGAGTTCCTCAAACATGTGACTGAAACAAACACAACTCCACGTGCACACTCTTCACGTGCACACTCTTCACGTGCACACTCTTCACGTGCACACTCTTCACGTGCACGCTCCTTGATCACGTGCACTGCCCTGTACTTCACAGGAACCTGCGAACTCCACAGGCCGTGACAGAAACTTTAAACTCAGGAGAAAACTGCATCAGTGTGGTTATTCTCTCTGTGTCTGTTGGTTATTCTCTCTGTGTCTGTTGGTTATTCTCTCTGTGTCTGTTGGTTATTCTCTCTGTGTCTGTTGGTTATTCTCTCTGTGTCTGTTGGTTATTCTCTCTGTGTCTGTTGGTTATTCTCTCTGTGTCTGTTCCGTGTTTAGGACGACAGTGGAGTTTAAGCACTTGTGAAAACGTGAAAAACAGAACTAGTTCATTTTAAATGTTTGCAGTGGCCCAAAATGATTTTTCCCTTAAATCTCACAGGCTTTTAGCAATTTATAAACTAATCCATGAATCAAAAGAATAATCGCTTAATCAATCAATAGATTCGATTGTTGCAGCGCTAATTCAGAGCATCGATTCACCAGGATGAGTTTTCACAACTCTCAGAGACCAGAGCGGAGTTTTGCTGTCACAGTGATCTTAACAACAATTAGCATGCTGAGCGCGCACTTCCTGATTATTGGATTTTAAAAAAAAATATTCTGACCTCAAGAGCTGTGAATACCATTTATCTGTACTGTGGCAAGACACTTTTTACTCAAATACATGAAGAAAATCAGGTACAGGGCGTTTAATGAGTCGTTTACATGCGCACGCGGAACTGAATTCTACTTTTTAAAACGAATCAAAACAAATCGAAAATCAAATCACAATCGCGATACTTATCAGAAAATTACAACTCGACTTTTCCAAAACTGCACAGCCCCAAAGTAACAGTTAGGGTTGCCCCACGCACAATCCAACCGCCGTCACATCCCACTGTCACATTTACACAAAGAAGACGTAAAGTGTCTGGCCCAATGACACAACAACAGTATGCAAAAGCAGGAATCGAACCACCGCTGCTCACCGTCAGGACAGGCCGGGTCGTTCACAGCCATCACCATCCTCCTCCTTCGCTCGTGTGCTGCCAACGCTAAACTAACTCTGCCACTCCAGCGGTCCGAGCACGCGCCCTGCTGAACGCCACACCCCCGATTCACCGAGAGAGGGATGAAGGAGGAGAGGAAGATGAGAGAAAGATGAGAGAAAGATGAGAGAAAGATGAGAGGAAATGAGGCGGGGAGAGGAGGAGAGACGCAGACGAGTAGAGAATGTCTGGAGGAGAAGAGGCGACACGGCAGCGCTCAGGGTTCAGAGACGGACGGACACGCGCTCGGATATTAAAGCGGTCATACATAATCCCTCCATCCATCCGCTCTGGGACGGCCTCCACCTCCCCCCTCTGCACTACCACTCCAGACCCCCCCCAGCACTTTATTTCTATTACTTAAAAGGTCCTGTGTTACTTTAAGTCGTGTTCTAATGTTGTTTCCTCCTCAAAATCAGAGCTGGAGTTGTGTTTGTTTCATTCACATGTTTGAGGAACTCTTTATTATTAGTCTGTCTACATCTCCAAAGCTCCAAACGCTCTGTTCCACCTTGAGATGTATAATAATAACCTGATATAAGTTTGAAAATCTTGGCCAGATCAAAGGTGTGAACAGCTCCTTTTACCTTCAGTTCAGTGGAGATTTCTGTTATTTAACCCTGAAGAAAATACAGAACAACTTTGTGTAAATCAGTTCAAACATTATGAGACGTGAGACTCTGTTCAGTTCCAGACCTGAAGCAGCTTGGATGAGCTGCTGAACGTGTTTGACCAAAAAAACTTTTGTCCAGTTGTCCAGAATTTCTCCTTTGCCATGATTCTACCTGGACGACTGAGGGATTCTACACACATTATGAGACTTTCTGAGCCAGTGATCAGTAAATGGTCTTATTACGTGTGCAATCAGGATATCGGCTGTATATTAGGAAGCTGATATTAAATCCAGCTATTTTTCCAGTATCGTGCCTACTTCAGATGTTCAGATGTTTAAGAGGCTCATTTTAAAGGCAGAGTTCTTTGCCTTTGGGCTGAGAACGACTGAGGAGCCTGACAGGACACGAGATGAATGAAGCAAAAAGCACTGTGCAGACACTAAAGCGAATCCTTACATAAGAGAGAAGAGGAGGAGCTGAGGGGAGAGGAGGACAGAGAGGAAGAGGAGGTCAGCGCTTCTGTCCATCACCCACTCCTCTGGTCAGAAGGAGAAAGAGAGACAGAGAAATACCGACGTCTGAGAGACACGATGCAGAAAACAGAAGAACAAGGGGCAAGAAACTGAGTCTGCTTCATAAAGTGAACTATAGACTCAGAGGAAAAACAAATATAACACTGCCCCTCAGCCCCGCCCCCTGCCCCACAGCCCCTCCCCCATGTCCAGGACGAGGTCTTTAATCCGGAGTCAGTCCTGGATTATCCCCTGTGGTCTGTCATACCCACAGTGTGTGTAGATTTTTGTGGTTTTTTTTTTGTAAAATACAAAAATGTTTTAAACCAGGCGTCAGCCCCAGTGTTTCCAGCAGGGGGCGCAGACACTAATCCAAGCATTCAAGGCCTAAAGACTGAGCAGAAGCCATATTTTATATATTTTTGAAAGTTTTAAAATGTAAATGATTAGTAAAGTCTCTGTGGTTGGATTTGGAGTTGACTGAGAAGGACTTGTGTTTTGCAAAACCAGACTGATCACACCGCAGAAAAGCTTGGCCAAATTCTAAGATATAAACATTTAAATCTATCAGAAAATGATTTAAAAGTAAAAGTGCAATGATCTGTCCATGCAGTAAGATCATTTTAGTTGACAAGTTCTCTTCAAATAAACTCCCTCTAGACTAGAATTAAACAGTTTCAGAACTAGTAAGTCGATAATAAATCTGAAAACAAGATTAAAAACCTGATATAAGTTTTAAAATCTTGGCCAGATCAGGGCAGTATAATGACTGTGTGGATTTGCCTGGGCTCCAGAACACACACTTCTCCCATGAGCTCCTTCATTTCACAGGCGCCACTGAAATAAACAAATCTGATTGGACGACCGTGTTTGAGTCTGACTTGAGGTGCGATGGAGGGAGTGGGGACCAGACTCTTCTCTGTCCGTTTAAAAAACACAGTCTGGATTTAACAGACTGTGAGCTCCAGAGATGTTATTGCTTTGCCTGAAATGTTCCCCAGTATGTCATTACAGTTATCTATCTCCATGGAGACAGTCTTACCTGAGCCAGAGGGTGGTCCTGTCCTAAAGACTTTTCATCCGGAATCTGCACAAACACAAACACAAACACCGAGTCAGGAGTCTGCACCCACCTCGTCTGAGAAGTTCGGTCCAACATTTACTTGGACACATTTGGATTCTGTGTTTATTTATTTAGTGCATTTGAAGTTATAGATTTTTATTTCAAACGGTGGACGGGCCTGAAGGACAGACGAGGGTCTGAGGGACGCAGGAGCTGCAGTTTCAACGGGCTGATGGACAAACTCACACAGGGGTGAAAGACCTGAGACAGAAACTCAGGACTGGACCAGGACTGAACCAGGACTGGACCAGGACTGAGCCAGGACTGAACCAGGACTAAACCAGGACTGGACCAGGACTGAACCAGGACTGGACCAGGACTGAACCAGGACTGGACCAGGACTGTCAGGGAGGGCTGCTGATGAGAGGGGAGCAGTGTCAGACCCTTCATTATGTGAGTGCAGCTTTAGTCTCGTTGTAAACAGTATTTAGAGCAGAGGAGCTGCGGTTCCTCTGAGGATTTAGGACTTTAGGGAAAATCACATACTTAAAGCCACAGTGTGTAACTTTCTGGAGGTGCTTTGTCACCTGCAGGATTCCATGGAAACACAAAGTTAAAGCCATACTTCAGAACATTCTCTTCATGGAGAGAGATACATTTTATGCTTGTGGAACATTACAGCCAAAGGAGCATTTCCATGGAAACAAACGGGAGGAGGCCCTCCTCCAGGCCAAATAAGACAGTCAGGTTTGTGGAGATGCGAGCCCGCTCACAGTAAAGACGTATGTTTTTCAGTGCAAAGAAACAATCAAAATGAGAAAATTTAGTTTGAGTCTTTTTTACTAAAAAGTTACACACTGTGGCTTTAATTATTTGGAAATGAAATGAGTGATGGATGCACTGTCAAAGGCCAGTGGCACTCTGCTCCTTTTCTCCTTTTCCAGATCTTTCTTTCAGATATGAACAGAAGTCATTTTGTAAATACGCCGTCCTCGTCTAATTTAAGGCCAATTAAAACAAGACTAAACAAAACACCAAACAGCCCCTTTAAACACAGACTGCACCTGCGGCAGGTGAAACAACTGAAGTGAGACTCAGGTGAAGGACACGGAGTTAAACTGAAACTGGAGCGTTTTTCTCAAACCCGAACCACAAACCCAAACCACAAACTCAAACCCGACAGTGTAAAAGTAAAAGTCTGTGTGAAGCTGAAGGTTTGTCTGAACACGAGGGCCAAACCGGCACAGACGATCTTCTTCTATGTTTTGGTTTTATTTTACAGATAAGGAACCAGACGAGAAAACAAGACGGAGAATTCCCCTTGAATTCCGATAAAGTGACATTCAGTGTAACGAGAGCGCTGACAGTAAACAGACCGGAGCAGATCACTGTTTTGGAGAGACACAAACTTCAACAGAGTTTTGTTTGGATTTTTAGTGAGGTGAAGAGGACGAGGACAAACCAGGCCAAGGATGAGGAACAAGACTGGAACCAAAACTGGGACCAGGACTAAGACCAAGACTGGGACTGAGACCAAGAGTGGGACCAAGACTGGGACCAGGACTGGGATCAGGACTGGGACCAGGACTAAAACCAAGACTGGGAGTGAGAACAAGAGTGGGACTGAGACTGGGACCAGGACTGGGACCAAGGCTGGGCCCAGAATTGGGACCAGGACATAATCTAGCCTGGCATCCAGACACTCTTTGGTCGTCTGTCTCTCAGTCTGGTCTGTCTCTCAGTCTGGTCCTCACACAGGACCTGATTCTGCTTCTACAGCTCAGACACTGATCCTTTTGGATCATTTGGAGTTTGACGATTAACCAACAGAACCAGGACACAGGTCACATGACGCTCACCAGAACCACACCAGCTCAGAAACCTCCAGACTAGCGTTAGCGCACAGTTTAGCATTAGCGCACATGCTAATGATGTACTAACTGTTTAAACCCTGAAGGATCTGACACAAACTGAATCAGTTTTACAGATGTGTTTTTGTGTTTGGGCTCAGCTTTCACAGAAAATCCATACGTCCCACACTAATGCGCCGTTCATCTGAAATAACTCTGTTATGACCAGGAAGCAGACAGGGGAGCTCTGCTGTGATTGGCTGATAGAGGACAGGGGGTGGAGCTTCAATCAGATGATTGACAGGTCAGGATTTAAGAGGATCAGAGCCAAAACATCCGGCCTCCATGTACAGGCTCAAGAGCACAAGGGCAGAATAAAACGTGAACAAAGACAATATTCCACAGCTCTGTGGACGTTTGTGATATTTTAGAATATTATTAAAATCATTATTTCACTGAGGGAAGGCTCCACCTCATGACATCAGCAGGTGTATTTAGAGTGACTCATTGATGTTTGAGTGCTCCTCATTCTGCAGTAAAGGGCTCGTTTTCACCTACCCCCCAGACACGCCCACTGCTCAAACTTTGAACTTAGATTATTTTTTTAAAGGGGACAGTGTGCACGAGCCTGGGAGCATGTGTCTGAGAGCGTGCATGTGTCTGGAGACACATGCACGCTCCCAGGCTCGTGCGCGCTCCCAGGCTCGTGCGCGCTCTCAGGCTCGTGCGCGCTCTCAGGCTCGTGCGCGCTCTCAGGCTCGTGCGCGCTCCCAGGCTCGTGCGCGCTCTCAGGCTCGTGCGCGCTCTCAGGCTCGTGCGCGCTCCCAGGCTCGTGCGCGCTCCCAGGCTCGTGCGCGCTCTCAGGCTCGTGCGCGCTCCCAGGCTCGTGCGCGCTCCCAGGCTCGTGCGCGCTCTCAGGCTCGTGCGCGCTCTCAGGCTCGTGCGCGCTCTCAGGCTCGTGCGCGCTCCCACACTGAAGAGCAGAGGAGCTTTAGTCTCACTCTTCTCTGACTCACCAATATCGATCTCAGTCTTTAAGAGTTTTATGGACGTGACCCTGAAGCAAATACAGACTCCAGGGCAAATATCAGACTGTTTTATGGATTTACTTTGTAAAAGTGAAATAGCTGCATGGAGATCAGGCAGGATATTAACTCTGATGCCCTGCCTGATGACAGTGTCACATCATATCATTTTAGAAGTACTGCAAACATCTTTTAATTTGCAGACAGAAGATCCAGAGCTGCAGATCACTGGAGTTAAAGGAAAAGTTTAATATTTCATGAAGAAAGCACACCCAGAACCCAGAAGAACCCAGAAGAACCCACCACAGATACCAGGAGAACATGCCAACTCCGTATTGCCACTAACAACAGGCCCATCTGATAGACAGCATTAGGGATGGGGACTTAATTTTTTTAGTATTATAAAGGTAAACTGTGTATTTTTTTCTAGTGGAGAGTTTACTGTTTACTTGTTTCCATGGAGATGTTTGGCTGGAATGTTCCACAGTTACTTGACTATTTTGTGTTTATTCTATTACAGGTATTTTATTGCTCAAGAAATCCCTTGGAAAAACAGACTCTCTCACTCTGGGTGGGGTTGCCTCTCCACAGATCTGACCTATAACTTGGCCTTATACGCCTCACTTTCATTTATGACACTCCGAGTCTCTCCTCCCTTTGCTCCCTGTGCTAAGTCCCTCCCCCTTCAGAGCTCTATCCCAACACACTCAGTGTGCGTCGCACTAATGAAACTCCTGCATCACATCAGGTTTGTCCAGTTGTTGTGTTCAGTTTTGTCTCATGTTTTTGTGTATTTATGGAGAATTATCGTGTGGAGCCTGGGGGACGTAGACTTGTGGGCGGAGCCTCGTACAGACTCGTACTGCAAACCTTAAAGAGGGTGTGAATAGGGCCGAGTAGCAGAATCAGAATTTATTTGTCATTTCAGTATAAAAAAATACACAAAAACAAAACACTGCACTCAGGTCCAGGTCATCAGCAGCACAAATAATAAGAAGAATAAAGTTTAAAATATCGTATGTCAAATAAAGTCTTTAAAAAAAAACTACCCCCACACGCCTCTTTTTTACTTTTACTCAGACATGCATGGACGACTCTAAAACCTCTTCTGACAGTTTTCTGATGAGGGAACATGGGAGAAAGCTCCAAAAAGTCAATTCATCAGAATGTTCACTCTTAAACAAAAATAAACCCTGTGTATTTCGTCCGTCCCATGTTTCCGCTGGAGTAAATCTGTAGTGTTCAGCTTCAGATATTCCAGAGGATTTGAGTTCAGATCAGCCTCAGGCCTGTGCATCAGCTTTAATGGACTCTCAGACATGTGTCACTGAACACTCTACTGCCCCAGGCCCCTGCCCCCACTGCCCCACTGCCCCCACCCCCACCCCAATGCCCCTCTGACCCCACCCCCGCCCCAATGCCCCTCTGACCCCCATTAACTACCCCGACCCCCACTGCTGATCAGTGTGCTGTGCTTTTTTTGTTGTTTTAGTCGTTTGTGGTCCACTACTCGTACTTCCTCTGCACCTTTGCCCCTGTCTGCCCCTGTCTGTTCCTCCTCTGTCCCTCCTCTGTCCCTCCTCTGTCCCCTCTGTTCTTCCTCTGTCCCCTCTGTCCCTCCTCTGTTCCCTCTGTCCCTCCTCTGTTCCCTCTGTCCCTCCTCTGTCCCCTCTGTCCCTCCTCTGTCCCCTCTGTCCCTCCTCTGTCCCTCCTCTGTCCCTCCTCTGTCCCTCCTCTGTCCCTCCTCTGTCCCCTCTGTCCCTCCTCTGTTCCCTCTGTCCCTCCTCTGTCCCTCCTCTGTCCCCTCTGTCCCTCCTCTGTCCCTCCTCTGTCCCTCCTCTGTCCCTCCTCTGTCCCCTCTGTTTCTCCTCTGTCCCTCCTCTGTCCCCTCTGTCCCTCCTCTGTCCCCTCTGTCCCTCCTCCGTCCCTCCTCTACACCACCTCTCCTCCTCTGTTCCCTCTGCCCTGAGTGTTAAAGGACTCAAGCACCGTCCCTGTTCTGCCCCTTTAATTCCTCCTCTACGCCACCAACACCACTGAACCCTTCCTCTATTCCTCTAACCCTCCTCTCCACCTCTCTTCCTCTGTTCCTCCTCTGTCCCCCTCTCTTCTCCTCCTCCTCCTCTCCTCCTCTCTTCCCCTTTTCCTCCTCTGTCCCCCTCTCCTCCTCCTCTCCTCCTCTGTTCCTCCTCTGTCCCCCTCTCTTCTCCTCCTCCTCCTCTCCTCCTCTCCCTCCCTCTCTCCGGTGAGCCTGCAGTCATGTGGATGTAGGTCAGTAGCTGCTCTAAGAGGATTATTCTGCACAAGATGGACATGAACACATCGCCTCCTCCTCCTCGTTCACTCACGTCTCGTACGCAGCGGTGTCTGTTCAAACGTTTACAACATGAACAGATGAGCACCAGAGATTATATCTACAATTTTATATGAACAAATTTAAATAAAGCACACAAAAAAATCTGGTGTTTTCAAAGGACAGAGACAAAAATGAGACAAACTAAATCAGATCAGAAGGAGCTGCAAGAAACACAAATGTGAGAATCATTTCAGATTGTCTCATGAAGCTTGTGTGACTTTAGACTCACAGTGGGAAGAGGAAATACAAGTTTTACTCGAGTAAAAGTACTGCTATACTGTACTATGTATTACATACAGACTAAAGGAGGAGAAGTACTGAAGCAATGTACAGTAATGCTAATAAAGTTTGTGTTAAGGCCGCCGCACACTACAGGAGTTTTCAGTTGTGCAACAAAAAGTGCAAACCACAGACACGAGGAGAATCTGATAAGATTTTAAATCTCCGATCGCAGAGACTTCAGTGGGAAACGTCTGCGGACCACAGGATATAAACCTGTGAGCTCGATCGTGTCTGTTTCCTACAGTAAAACCAGTCGCTCTGAGACTCTGAAGTGTTCAAAGATCAGAGCTCTGCACTTTAGTTTAGACACAAGTCAAAACTGTGTTATTATTATTTGTGAAACGTGATGCTTCAGATTCATGATTTTTAAAGCATAAAACATTGGAGATAAAGTCCACAGGAAGTAGAGTCACTGTCACTAATCTGCAGCTTCACCTCGATCCGTCGCTGTGGATGTAACAGACACACGTGAGGAACGACTCTGGACTTTTGACTTTTAAAGAACGCACAAAACTGGATTCACAGAGCGGGTTTGTGGAGTGGGGTCATTATTTACAGAGGATAAATTCTATGGACAATGTGGATGAAAAGCTCCAGTATAAATTTACCATTTTACGAGACGTGAGGAATAATTATTTTCGCTGTTTCCTGAGTTTGTATCTTGTGTCTCTGTGTCCGTCTCCTCTGCCCTGAGGCTCTGGTTTATCGGCTGTTACTGTAGAGTTTCTGATGTTTGGTGGTTACGATCTGACAGAGACACAAAATCGCACACGAAGACACAAAGTCGGGTCACGTCTCTCCGAACTTGAGGAGAAGCAAATCGCAGCCAAAATCGGTCAAATTCTCCTGTTGTGCGCGGCGCCTTTAGTTTTCAAATTGCACTTAACAAAACGATTTAACAAAGAAGCTCTAAAGAAAGGTAGAAGTGGTTTATTTATGACATGAGTTTATGGAATTTCAATGATCCGGAAAAACGTGATCAGCTTCTTAGAAACAGAGACAAAAAAAGGATCAACAACTGTATGCAAAAGTCTGCCCTCATGATCTCCTCTCTCCCTTCACCTCTCCTCTCCTCTCCTCCTCTCCTCCCTCTCTCCTCTCTCCCTCCACCTCTCCTCTCCTCTTCTCCTCTCCTCCCTCTCTCCTCCCTCCCTCCATGCTCTGACCTGGTTTGTCCTCCGTGTGCTGGTGTAAATAATAAAACAGCAGCAGGCTCCCCGGGCCCCGCGGAGGTCCCGGCTCTGAGGACACGGAGGTTCAGGTCAAACAGGAAGCAGAGTGACTCCAGGTCAGCCGACAGGTGCAGACAGGGAGTCAAAGCTGCAGGCCCGTCTCTGTAGGACACAGACGAAGAACAAGATCTGAACGATGAACCAAAGATGGAGAGAAGTTTGATTTTATTTGTAAAACGACGAAAACTAATCAGCTCCTTCATTTCACATGAACTGAAAAAAACTCATCTGATTGGACTTTAGACTCAAAGGGAGTGGAGACCAGACTGACATCAATACTTAATACAAATACAGAGAGGACTGGACCAGGACTGGACCAGGTCTAGGTCAGAAACAGGTCTAAATCAGGACTGAACCAGGACTAAACCAGGGCTAAACCAGGGCTAAACCAGGACTAAACCAGGACTGAACCAGGTCTAAACCAGGGCTAAACCAGGTCTAAACCAGGGCTAAACTAGGGCCAAACCAGGTCTAAACTAGTGCCAAACCAGGTCTAAATCAGGACTGAACCAGGACTAAACCAGGGCTAAACTAGAACTCAACTGGAACTCAACCTGTGAAGGGAGTGGGGACCAGATAAAATACACAGAGCTCAGTCTGGATTTACCAGGCAACCACAGCATAAGAACCCGACAGGTGTGAACAGGGGCGACAGGTGTGAACAGGGGCGTGTGGTAAATCAGCATCAAAACTAAAACTTTGCAGCTGTACAAATCCAAAAGTCTCCGTCACACAGAAGCAGACGTCTGGAACATCGACACGCACCGTCTCATTCATGATTCTCACGTTATCTGTGAGTCACCGGTCTCACGTTATAAAGCCTGTCCCTCCGGGCCCCGGGGCCTAAACATGGCCGCCAAATCAAGTCGCTGGGCCGAGCTCATAGAACTTTAATAAAATCTGGAAGAATAATCCAAGATGGCGCCGTGTTCTTTTCAGTGGCCTGTGCTTATTGGAGAATCGCTCCTTCCTGATTCCTGAATCCTAAATCCTGACCCTTCGCCGCCAAACCTGTGACGTCAGAAACGTGCAGTTCTGACCAATCAGAGCAAGAGCTGGATGCCCTGTCAGAACACGGGCAGTTTAAATTCCCATAATGCACTGCGCTCTGGGAGAATTCTTTCTGGGCCCAAACTCCAGGAGCTGCAGTACCTGGAGCGGCCAGAGGGGGGGGGTGTCTTATTCAGTTCTTTTTACAGATCCACGGCCGAGCTCAATGGGCCACATCTCCAGATTAGCCTCAGTTTAAAGCTGCACTCTGGAACTTTTTGTTGGGGGTCTGTCACCTGCTTGTTTCTATGGAGACGTCACTGCTCTGCCTGGAATGTTCCACAGTGTGACATTAAACAGCTCTACTTTACATTTATTCAATCACAGGTGGTTTTACAGCTCAAAAATACCTAGAAAAACAGACATTCTGACTGTGAGCGGGGTCGCCTCGCCACAGATCTGACCTGTGACCTGGTCTGGTTTGGTCTCCATGGAGATAGAAATCTGACTTTGTTGAAAGCTGTAGGTGCCCTGTCAGCCCCTGTCAGTCCCTGTCAGTGCAGAATGTTGAATAAAATGATTTTAACTGTGTTTTAGTGAAACGTGTCCAACCTGAGGCTCTTTGGACGAGGCAAAACAGAACGACATGAGAGACGTGGAGTTACTGTATTTATATTACGATATTTGTTTTTTACTGGACATACATTTTTTACTCTTTGTTATTGTGATGTTTGAGCTGCTGTGTCCAAGTCATTTCCCTTGTGGATCAATAAAGTTTGTCGTAATCACCAAACATCAGCAACTCTACGGTAAAAGTAAATAAACCAGAGCGTCAGGGGCAGAGGAGCGACGGACACAGAGGAACAAGATACAAACTCAGGATAGAGCGAAAATAATGAGGCGACTTTATTCCTCACCTCTCTTAAATTTAAACTGCAGTGTCTCATCCACATTGTCCATAGAATTTATCCTCCTTAAATAATGACCCCAGTCCACAAACCCGCTCTGTGAATCCAGTTTTGTGCGTTCTTTAAAAGTCAAAAGTCCAGAGTCGTTCCTCACGTGTGTCTGTTACATCCACAGCGACGGATCGAGGTGAAGCTGCAGATTAGTGACAGTGACTCTACTTCCTGTGGACTTTATCTCCAATGTTTTATGCTTTAAAAATCATGAATCTGAAGCACCACATTTCACAAATAATAATAACACAGTTTTGACTTGTGTCTAAACTAAAGTGCAGAGCTCTGATCTTTGAACACTTCAGAGTCTCAGAGCGACTGGTTTTACTGTAGGAAACAGCTGAGATCGCACTCACACCTGTGCACCTGAGGTCCACAGACGTTTCCCGCTGAAGTGTCTCTGTGATCGGAGATTTAAAATCTCATCAGATTCTCCTCGTGTCTGTGGTTTGCACTTTTTGTTGCACATTTAAAAATCATTTAAGACCAAAAAATGTCTTAGTTTGATTTAATAAAGTCACTGTTTTTGTGCGTTTAAGAAATGATCAAAATACAATAAGTGTTTTTATTTTATTTTAGTTCTTCCTGTTCATCACAGCCGCCCTGTGTCCATCTAAGAGACCGATTCACCCACTCCTCTGTCCTCCTTCTCCATCCTTTTCACATCCCTCTCTTCTCCCTCTCCTTTGTTTCTCTCTCGTCTCTTTCTCTCACGTCTCCTTCTTTCTTGTCTCTTTCTCTCGTCTTTCTCTCCTCATCTCTTTCTCCCTCTCATCTTAGTCTCTCCTCTCTTTCTCTCGCCTCCTCTCTTTCTCTCTCATCTCTTTCTCTCCTTGTCTTTCTCTCCTTGTCTCCTCTCGCCTCCTCTCGCCTCCTCTCTTTCTCTCTCATCTCTTTCTCTCCTCTCTTTCTCTCCTCTCTTTCTCTCTCATCTTTCTCTCCTTGTCTTTCTCTCGCCTCCACTCTTTCTCTCCTCCTCTCTTTCTCTCTCGTCTCTTTCTCTCCTTGTCTTTCTCTCCTTGTCTCCTCTCTCCTCCTCGTCTTTCTCTCCTCGTCTCCTTCTCTCCTCGTCTCCTTCTCTCCTCCTCGTCTCTTTCTCTCCTCGTCTCCTTCTCTCCTCGTCTCCTTCTCTCCTCATCTCTTTCTCTCTCGTCTCTCTCTCTCTGTCGTCTCTTTCTCTGTCTCTTCCTCCCCTCCTCTCTTCTGTCTCCAGTGTAACCCGACCTCTCCTGGTGCAGACTCTCCCAAACGAGCTCTGACTGCACTTGTTAGGACCATAAAGAGGACGCAGGACCGGGGCCGTTATGACTGAAGACTGAAGACTGAAGACTGAAGACAGGACGCTGAGTGGAAATCAATAAGTGTCTGGCTCCATGTCCTCACAGCTCGCAGAAGTACACGGGACATGTCAGAAGTACACGGGACATGTCAGAAGTACACGGGACATGTCAGAAGTACACGGGACATGTCAGAAGTACACGGGACATGTCAGAAGTACACGGGACATGTCAGAAGTACACGGGACATGTCAGAAGTACACGGGACATGTCAGAAGTACAAGTACATTTAAAAATACAGGAAGTACGTGGGAGTTATAAAATTGAATCCCTGTGTCCAACTCGTCCAAAACACAGAGACAGAAGGACTTTTTCTGACACTTTAAACCTTTAACTAAATGAAGCTGTTTTCTAAATGACACATGGTTGTTTACATTATGGTTGCTAGGAGACACACCTCTGCGTATGTCACATCTGCTGCAGAAAGTAAAATTATAAACTTCATAAAATACTGAATACTGTTAGTTTTGGTGGAATGAAAACTCTAACCCAGGGGCCACCAAACTTTTTTCTCTGGGGCCACATTATATCTCCTGACTGTGATGAGGGGCCCGGGGTCGGGGCCATAGAACAGAATCGTATGACCCAGACCAAAATGACCAGCAGGCCTCATTGTGAAGTAGAAATTACTATTGCACTACAGAACTCTGCGCGTGAGTTGATCTCGAGTTTTCCAGGTGACGAAAATTCGGCGGCAAATGTAAATATAATTAATCATATAATAATTTAAATATAAACGCTTCATATAAATATTATTTTTTTAATTGAAAAAAATTAAAATCAACAAAATACAAGATGCAGACATGTTATTATTTGCCAAAAAGTAATTTAAAAAATAGCCCATGACAACTTTTGAGGATTGCGTCATAGGGCCAGTTTCAGAGGTGGGGGCCAGTCTGGCTGGGGGGCCGGTCTTGAGAAAGAGGGGGTGAAGAATGAGGAGAGACATTCAGAAAACTGAGCCTAGTTTGTGCTCTGGGACCAAATCCAATCCACTTTATTTCTACAGCACATTTTATAAACCTGGCAGTTTCCAAAGTGCTGCACAGACAAATTAAAACAAAAAAATAAATCATAAATAAAACAATAAATAAAAAGTGTTAAAATTAATAAAGCTAAAAATGATTTAAAAATGTATAATAAATAAATACAATAAATCAAATTAAATAAAACACACAGAGGACACGACTCACGCGGTGTTAAAAGCCACAGAGTAAAAGTGGGTCTTAAGACGAGACTTAAAACTCTCCACTAGGGGGGGCTGTTGGGACATGGGGGGCAGAGCGTTCCAGAGTTTGGGGCCCGGCCACAGAGAAGACCCCGTCCCCCTGGGTTTAAGTCTCGTCTAAGGCCCCATGAGCTGGAGCTGGACCTCGGACCTCAGAACATGTGCAGGGGAGTAAATCTGGATGAGGTTCGAGACATAACGTGAGGCCAGAACATTGAAAACTTTAAAAACAAACAATAAAATCTTAAAATCAATTCTAAATCAAACAGGAAGCCAACGCAATGATGCGAGGATTGGTGCGATATGTTCTCGTTTTTTGGTTCCTGTTAAAAGTCGTGCCACGAAGTTCTGGATTAACCGCAGACGGGAAAATGCGTTTTAAGAGATGCCCGTGTAAAGTGTGTTTGGAGATGCCCGTGTAAAGACGTCTGTTTTTATAACATTCTCAAAATCCTCAAATGTGGCTTTAAAGCAACAGTATGTAACCTGCGCTGGTTTAAAAATGTATTAAAATCACCTCTGTCCCTGTGTCCCCAGAGCGTTCACCTGCAGATAGAGACACAGGGACACAGAGAGACAGGGACACAGAGAGACAGGGACAAAGAGAGACAGGGACACAGAGAGACAGGGACACAGGGAGACAGGGACAAAGAGAGACAGGGACACAGAGAGACAGGGACACAGGGAGACAGAGAGACAGAGACACAGAGACACAGAGACACAGAGACACAGAGACACAGAGACACGTCCTGCGTTTGTCTCAGTCTCAGTTTATGGACAGGCTCATGTGAAGCTCAGAACCTCCAGAATTCCCTCCCTGAGCTGCAGAGGCTGCACTAGCACTGACTCTGGGGTTTAGGGAGTGACGTTCAGATCAGAGACATTTTAGGTTTAAACACACTGGATTTCAGCTTTGAACCAGCAACCCACATGAGAGAGTCATGTGACGCTCATTCTGCGTTCTGATTGGAGAATCGTCTGGAACAAAAACTTATAACATAAATAAAAGGGAGATCATATCCAGTGTTTTTGTAATTAAGAATAAATCAGCAGTAGAATTGTGATCATCTTTGTTTTCCTCAGATCTGGGGACATGGTTTGGTCCAGTTTATCAAATTTAAAATCATAAACTTGACCAAAATGTCTACAATAGTTTACCGCGTTCACATAGAGGGCGAGGTTCACTAATGTCGAACCTTCTCATTCTTTGTGAATCTTAAGGTTTAAAGTCCTTCCGCCTGAAACAGTCGCGTGTTTGAGGTTAATAAACTGCTCCACTTTCTGAAATTCTTTCCTTTATTTCTCCCGACAGAGAAGAGGCTGAACTCTGAGCCCGGTCAGGCATCTGCATCACACAAAATGGACTCCTCTGAGCTTTAAGTCATGTTCTGATGTTGTTCCCTCCTCGAATTTGCGATTTCCCTCCTTAAATGTCAAATTGGAGTTGAGAGTCGAGCTCAGATGAAACTCAAACATAAAGAGTCTGTTGTAAATGATTGACAGGTGGGGCTCTGTTCTAACAAGTCCAGAGGTTTGGGTTTTTTTTTTTTGTTTTTTTAAAAAGAAGATCACTGCTTTAAATTATGAGTCCATTATGTAATATCTGGAGCTGTGCCAGAGCTGTGGAGGAGCGAGGAGGTCCCAAACGGAGAGACGGGGAGGGAGAGGAAGAGGGAGAAGGAGAAGGAGAGACGGAGAAGATAAGGAGAGGGAGAGGAAGAGGGAGAGGGAGAAGATAAGGAGAGGAAGAGGGAGAGGGAGAGGTGTAGAGTGTTTTCAAATGTGTGCGGAATTTTGACTCAGTTTGTGAAAAACACAATTCACTGACAAATCCCAGACAAAGAAAATGAGAAGAACAAGACCGGACCAAAAGTGAACCAGGACTGAACTAGGACTGAACTAGGACTGAACTAGGACTGAACTAGGACTGAACTAGGACTCAGCAAGGACTCAGCAAGGACTCAGCCAGGACTCAGCCAGGACTCAGCCAGGACTCAGCCAGGACTCAGCCAGGACTCAGCCAGGACTCAGCCAGGACTCAGCCAGGACTCAACAAGATCTAAACTAAGACTAAAGCAGGACAGAACCAGATCTGTACCAGGACTGTACCGGTATTAAACCAGAACTAAACCAGTACTAAACCAGAACTGAACCAGGAATGAGTCTAGACTTAACAAGGACTAGACCAGAACTGAACCAGGACCAAACCAGGACCAAACCATGCAACAGAACAGTCCTATGATGAAACTGTTCTTGGTAGCAGAGTGGTTAGCACTGAACTTTCTGTATCTAAATGTCTGTCAGACTGGTTCCTGCTCTCTGTTCTGTTCAGCTCCCCCTTCAGGGCCCGGGCCCCTGACCTCAAAACATCAATATGATATTTTAGACAAGAACATGCCTACAGCTGTGATCGGTCCTGTTCTGTACCTGCCACTAACTGTCACTGCTCCTGCCTGCTCCTGCCTGCTCCTGTCTGCTCCTGCCTGCCCCTGTCTGCTCCTGTCTGCGTCTCCAAATCTATAAGATTCCCTTTGGAGAAATAATCATGTTTTTTTATTAAACAGTGTTTTATTTTTGTAACACTTTTAGTAAAACATTTATTTAATATTCTGTGTAATTTCATGTGGAAACTGTAAAAACTCGGAGGAAACACCTGATTTTGTGACCTGCATTTACAAATCCGTCACATTCAGAACTTTCACTTCAGTCAAATAGTACTTTCAAAGTTAAAAGTATTTTCTTTTTTGAATATTTTTACTCTGAATTAACAGCAGCCTCACACTTTGTCCTCCTCTGCCTTTAGTCCAGAGCCTTAACCTGAGGTGGGGAGAACTCAGTTACATTTACTGGAGAAACTTTTTAAAGAAATTGTATTTCTCAAACTGTAGTTTTCAGCCTCTGTACTTTCACTCCTACTTGAGTACTTTATAGTACAGTAACAGTACTGTTACTTGAGTAAAAGTTGTACTTCCTCTTCCCCCTGTGAGTCTAAAGTGGCAAAAGCTTCATGAGACAATCTGAAAATGATTCTCACATTTGTGTTTCTTAGTTTGTCTCATTTTTGTCTCTGTCCTTTTTGCTTTAACTTCAAATTATAAATCTGATGTTTCGTCCTGACAGTTACTTTAAGTTATTCTTACTTGAGTAGATTTCTTTTACTTTTACTTTTACTTTTACTTTTGTGGACTACTTTGTACTTCTACTCGAGTAGTTTTATTTTGAAGTAACATTACTCTTACTTGAGTACAGTTTCTGGCGACTTTACCCAACTCTGCCCTTAACCCAAAAACACCGGACTGTCCCTTTAAATTGTACCCATAAAACTTTAATCTTGTTCGGGCCAAATCATGTCTGATCCAGCGCCCCCGGGACTCAGCCTCTCGTCACTCCGTCTCTCCTCCCTGACGCACGGTATCCATCCACGCGTCGAACCGTACCCGTGCCAAGAGCGCACGGACCGGACGCTCTACGCTCACGCCAATCTCAACATCCCAAAACACGTGCGGCCATTTTTTTGTCAGCAGCGGCTCTCTGGCTCCGGCGTGCGCTCCAGAGCCAGCCTCCTTCCCTCTGTGCCCTCGTGCCAAATAAACGCGTCAAAATCCGATTCGAAACGTGCGTAAAAGTGCCCAAAATCTGGCAAACGCGACCCACGGACGAGCCTGGATGTGCCACGGGGAAATACGTCCTCCTGTCAAACTCACGCCGCAGAGAAGTGCTTTTGTGTCGCCTCCGGAGCGCGCGGCAGACACGGGCACGGCCGGCTCCTGGTGCCCGGAGGAGAGCGCGGGGAGGCCGGGGAGCTTACCTGAGACAAGCGGGCGGGAGTCGGCGGTCCTTTTCGCGGTGTCTTGTCGCTCGTTGGACGGTTAGACCCCCCTGGCTGTGTCGGTCCCGGGTCCCGAGGCAGACTACCGCACGGAGACCTGCCAATCACAGACACAAGGCCCGCCCCCGGAGTCCTACGTCACAGGGGAAGAGCCAATCACAGCGCGGGGCTGGGCTTCCCCTCCGCGCGTTCGGGACATGAGGTTTGGAGGGTTTATTTTAGTGAAAACCGAAAACACGTCCCATATTTTCAGACCAGCAGGGAGAATGGGAGGGCATCTGACACATACTAACAGAAAAATGGGAGGGCATCTGACACACAGGTTTACAGGAGAATGGGAGGGCATCTGACACATAATAACAGAAAAATGGGAGGGCATCTGACACATAATAACAGAAAAATGGGAGGGCATCTGACACACAGGTTTACAGGAGAATGGGAGGGCATCTGACATACATTGATGTAGGAGAATGGAAGGGCATCCAGCTTTATTATTCAACTTTATTTTGACTGTAACGATTTAAACATATTTAAGATCTTTCCATATTCTAATCTTTTGTTTTGAACTAGTATGCGTGGATGTCAGATGCCCTTCCATCCCTCTGTAGCCCTGTGTGTCAGATGCCCTCCCTTTGCTCTGTATCTCTGTGTGTCAGTAGAGGGCGCTGTTTCTTTGGCCCGTGTCTCCGCTCTGACAGATGCGCATTAAAATCATGTTCTATAACGAGGACTGGAGAACTAAAGCTCATTCTGGAACTTTACCAGAGGCTGAGGCTCATTTTCAGTTACATTTTCCTAAACAAAAGCTGCTACAGCTGTGCACCAGTGCTCAGAAACACGTCCACCTTTTGTTCTTTTTATTCATATCCATATTCTGTTGTTGCTCAACAGTTATTTGGACGTTTTGAAGGAGAAAGCTGTTTTGAGGAAAGAAACTGTATTCTTAGATTGATAGTTTAAAAGAAAATGTTTGTAGCCTGCACTGTTTTAAAAATATAAGATCACAAACAGCTTTCACCTGCAGATGGAGGACACTTCCAAGTTCGTCTCGTTCTCAGTGTCTGGACAGGCCTGGATAATGCATCGTGTTTTTTGTAGTTAAAAATAAATCAGCATTACAATTGTTTTAGTAAATGTTGTGTTTATCTCGTATCTGGGGACAGTTTGGTCACGTTTATGAAACATAAACTCTAAATCTTGCATTAGATTTTTGTTGTTGTTGTTGTTGTTGTTGTTGTTGTTGTTTTTATGTTATGGGAAAACCTCCATGATTCAGAGCAGCAGCAGATGTGGTAGAAGGTTCAGAAAGAGTCCATCAGAGTCTGTGGAGCTGTGAAAGATCAGAAGAATTAGTTCTGTAGATCAGCTTTGGCTGTGGACATGGAGAAGAATCAAAGTCCCGCCGGTCGCGCCTCCATCTTGGTTGACTCAGCGTGGTTTCAGTTAGTGTCTCTTCTGGAAGGTCTGTCACCAGCCGTTTGGTGTAAAACATCTTTTGTGGTCCTTCTTTAACTGAAATGCTAAATTTATCAAAAAGAAATGATTAGTAACTTTAGATGATCTGAGCTGTACCTGGAGGACTAAAGGGGAGAGTGAGGGGGGGGTCTGTTTCCTGTAGTTGGTGACATCACACAGGACTGTCCCGATTACAGTCAGGTGTTTATAATCAGAGACTCCTGGCTGTACTCAGGACAGAAGACAGCACACTCTTAGATTTGGACGTCTTTGACCAGAGATCTGCAGATGTTCGGAGTTCACACCAAAATAACCAAGAACAGTGTAAATGTAAAAATGTTCAAACCCAAATTCAGTTTAACAGAAGTAGAAGTCTGACTGAGTTTAGTTTCACTTTAAACCCTGGATCTGGATTAGGCCAAACGGGTTCCTGCTTTTCCCCACAAGAGGGCGCTGTTTCACTGTGGGCCGTCCACTTTAGGTTCACGTGAACCTGAAGTGTCACGTGACTCAGGCTGAGGAGCAGAGTTCAGTTTAACCTCCTCCACTCTGAGGGTCTCAGTTTGGTCCTCAGACATGAAGCAGATCTTCAACCAGGAGGACGGGATTTCCTCTCATTCTGACCTCCTCCTTCTCTTTCTCCTCCTCCTCCTCCTTCACCCCCTCCTCCCTCTCTTCTTTCTCCTCCTCCTCCTTTTCTTCCTCCTCCTTCTCTTCTTCCTCTTCATCACCTCTATGCCTAAAGTAGTTTGTGATAAACCCAGGTAAGTCTGTGTGACATGTCCTCAGTGTTTGAGGTAACGGACTTCCAGATTAAACTGTGATCATCATATTTACACATTTTAAACCAGCACCTGTTACATTTTCATTTTAAAATTTACATTTTAAAATTTAAAAGTCCCACATGACACAGTTTTCTGTTCTGTCCTAATGTCGTCTCCTCATCACAAACACCTGGAGTTGTGTTTGTTTCATTCACATGTTTAACACAAACCTGCAGATTTAACACGAGTTCTTCTCTCAAACAGAAAACACTCTGTTCCACCTTGTGATGTCATCATGTGGTGATACAGGAAGTGCTCCACTGTGTTTTTAAACTCCACACACCTTCACTAGAATCATTTGGATCATTTCAATCTCTACTGAACTAAAGGTAAAACTGTCACATCTCCAGGTGTTTTTGAGGAGGGAACAGCGTCAGAACACGGTTTAAAGTTCACGAGAGTCACTTTTCTGTGATTTTGGAAACATAAATAAACCTAAATAAACATAAAGGTGAGTGCAGTGAGTTAGTGACAGACACAGGAGCGCTGCGTATTCAAACAGAGACTCTTTAATATTGTTCACGAGGACACGGAGAGGACACGGAGAGGACACGCCCCTCAGTCCAGGGCGGGGCTTATGTACAGGGCGGGTGGGACGTCCCGTGGGCACGAACTGGACCGGACACAGGGGTCACACGGGGGTCACACGGAAGGTCAGCGAGAGGTCAGCAGCATGGAGGCGGGGCCGGCGTGAGGGCGGGGCCAATCACCATAGGGACGGGTCATATCTGCGCACAACCAGGAAGTCACAGGTTTATACAGCGTTTTTCCTCCTTCCACTTCCACTCGTCTCAGCTTCCTGCTTCATGCAACATTCTGAGGAGTTTTACCCATTCAATATTCAATATTTAGTTTGAAATTGTTAATCACTATGGCAAAGGTTTAAGATCATCTCATCGTTCTGAAACCCCACGGACAGACACACTCGAGTTCTTCAGTTTGTCTGAAATAGCAGGTCTCAGTTTGGTTCCTCGTCTACTGCGACACATTTCTGCTGTTGTCATGGTACCAGCCAATCAGGTGAGAGCATGTGCCGCATTTATGCAAATGAACAGGTAAAGCAGAGGAGATAATTGGCTAAGGTCCTTTACATCACTGAATAAAGTGGGTGGGGCCATCATGTCTCCTTCAGCTCTTTGTGGTTGTATTTAAAGCTCCAGTGTGTAACTTCATCACCTGCACAGTTCCATGGAGACAGAAAGTTAAAACTGCACTGTACCACACACAACATTCTTCATGGAGATAGATTTGTTTTATGACCAGATCATTCAGGGGAGGGGAATTCTTTTTCCATGGGACCATGAGAAACAAAAAATACTGTGGAGGGGCCAAAATGTTTAACTCAATTCTGCAAAATATTAATTGTATTTCTTTATAAAAAGTAATAGATCTCATTGTTTTGATGCACTGGTGACACTGGGAAGAGTTTATGTTCTGGCTCAGCAATGAAAAAGTGAGGCTGCCTTAAATAAAAGCAGTGCAGCTTTAGTCCAGGCATGAGGTAAAATGATCAAATATGTTTATTTTGTGATTCCAAATTATCTTAAAGGGGCCGGTCAGAGTCGACCAAAGGGCCAAATGTGGCCCTGGAGCTGGACAGTGTCCAGGTCTGAGTCCAGCTCATTCAGACCTGTGGCCGTCTGTGGTACTGCAGAGAAAACCCTGCAGCCCAGAGAAGATTTAACCGAAGAAGTGGAAGAAGAAGAGGAGGAGGAGAAAGAAGAGGAGGAAGAGGAGGAGGAGGAGGAGAAAGAAGAGGAGGAGGAGGAGGAGGAGCAGCAGGTGGAGGAAGAGCAGGAGGAGGAAGAGGAGGTGGAGGAGGAGGAGGAGGAGGAGGAGGTGGAGAAGCAGGAGGAGGAAGAGCAGGTGGAGGAGCAGGTAGAAGAGGAGCAGGTAGAGGAAGAGCAGGTCGAGGAGCAGGTAGAAGAGGAGCAGGTAGAGGAAGAGCAGGTGGAGGAGCAGGTAGAGGAGGAGCAGGTAGAGGAAGAGCAGGTGGAGGAGCAGGAGGAGGAGGAGCAGGTAGAGGAAGAGCAGGAGGAGGAGCAGGTGGAGGAGGAGCAGGTAGAGGAAGAGCAGGAGGAGGAGCAGGAGGAGGAGGAGCAGGTAGAGGAAGAGCAGGAGGAGGAGCAGGTACCTGGACTGTGGCAGTGAGTCTGTGGTCTCCCTCAGCAGAAGCTCAGAGATCAGTGTGTCCAAGAACTCTGGAGACGAACGCTTCCCATACCTGCAACAACACAACACACACATGAGTACACACAACACACACACACACACACAACACACACACACAGAACCATAAAACTGTGATTCCCACAAAATCACTGTGTCCCTCACGATTCGATACGATACTCGATACGCGGCTCATGATACGATATTGTGACGATTCACGATTCACAGGTCCATGATGATCTGATGATAAACGTGGTTCATGTGGTCATGATTTTAGTCTGTCTACATCTCCAAAGCTCCAAACGCTCTGTTCCACCTTGTGATGTCATCAAGTGGTAGTTTTCAAGTGAACAGCTCCTTTTACCTTTAGTTAAACACAGTAAGTAAAGTTGTAAACACAGTGGAGCACTTCCTGTATCACCACATGATGACATCACAAGGTGGAACAGAGGGTTTTCTGTTTGAGAGAAGAACTCGTGTTAAATCTGCAGGTTTGTGTGTTAAACATGTGAATGAAACAAACACAACTCCAGGTGTGTTTGACGAGAAAACGACATTAGATCAGAGGACATTTTGTCACTGGCCCTTTAATGTGGCTCAGTCTCCAGGACAATAATGAGAGTCGGAGCACCAGGCGCCACAGGGGGGCGCCAGTGCCAAAAAAATAACACTGTTGTTTCCTGATGCACTTCACCCGCTTTACCTCGTATGAATGTGGTGTGTGTGTGTGTGTGTGTGTGTGTGTGTGTGTGTGTGTGTGTGTGTGTGTGTGTGTGTGTGTGTGTGTGCGTGTGTGAGTGTGTGTGTGCGTGTGTGTGTGTGTGTGTGTGTGTGTGTGTGAGTGTGTGTGTGTGTGTGTGTGTGTGTGTGTGTTGGTGGGAGGGCCCGATGCCACAGATTGGCAGCCTCGCTTCTGTCAGTCTGCCCCAGGGCAGCTGTGGCTACAACAGTGTCTGACCACTGAGTGTGGAGTGAGTGAAGAGCTTTTACTATTCACACACACACACACACACACACGCACACACACACACACACACACACACACACACACACACACACATTATTAATGATCAAACTCTTTGGGTTTGTAAACATGTCCTCCCTGAGTGGCAGAGTGGTTATCCTGTCCCCTCCCCTCAGTGAGGAGGTTGTGGGTTAGACTCCTGAGTTTTTAGCGTGCGCTCTGGTTTGTATTGTGCCCGTGAGGTGCATGAGAGAAAATGTAATGACCAAGTCTAAAGTCTCTGACAGGTGCAGGGTGCACCTGCCCCACTGTGCATTACACTAAAGGAATGGCATCTGGGTTAAGATGATTATTCTAATCCTGATACTAACAGTAGTACTAGTCCTGACAGTAGTACTAGTCCTGACAGTAGTACTAGTCCTGACAGTAGTACTAGTCCTGACCCCAGTGAAGCGCGCGCGCGGTAGTACCTCTGTCTCGTGATCAGGTTGATGTAGTGTCTCAAAGCGGAGTAATACTTGGCCAGCTCCTCTGCCGGCGCGTCCTCCCCGGGGTTCTCGGGTTTGATGGGGTATCCCTCCGCCAGGGCACTGAGGCACAGCAGCGCCCACAGCACGAGCCCCAGGCTGCCCAACCAGCTCAGCACGTTCGCGTTCATCTGCGGACACACGCACAAGTCACCACCACCTGGAGACGCGCGCTGCGCGCTTTTACGCACAGCTGTGCCAGAGGAACCACCCGCGCCTTTAACTCACAGATACGCGCTCCAACATTGAAAAGTTCAGAAGTACATTTGGATAGACAGAGCAGTGCCACAGGTGCGCAGAGGCGCAGACTCAGTACTCACATTTCCCGGAGGATGTGGAGGAGTGCGCTCGTTCAGCCCGTCTCTTCTGTTCTAATGGCTCCATGGCGCGCGCTGCCTTTTATACGTCCGTGCGTCAGGAGCGCGCGGAGGCACGCGTCAGAGTCGTTAGCCCCGGGACACGTCAGCGGTGATGCGGATCATTAAGAGCCGTAATTTTACAAACAGCCACTAAATATAGAAGGAAAGTTTGAGTTTAATCAGTGAGACGATTAGAAGTGATTTAAGAACCGATTCTCCAATTACAGAATCGAGTGAATACCACCGGAGCAGAACCACATACCACCGGAGCATAGCCCCGCTGCCCCGGGGAAGAGGCCCGGACCCCCGGAGCAGAGCCTCGCGGCCCCGGGGAGAGCCCCGCTGCCCCGGGGAGAGCCTCATTATTGTGGTAATAACAACAGCGCGTGGAGCGCGTCTGTGTGTTTTTAACACATTACGGTTGTTTATTTCCTTGGCTTCATTTGCATAATTAATGCCTCTCCCACTTTATTTCGCGCTCATTAAAAGTGAGAAACAGCGCGTGGATTTGGCAGTCACCAAATCAAAGATCGCGCGCTCATCCATGAAGACGCGCGCAGCGCAGGCCCGCTGAGTAAACTCTCGTTCGTGAATATTATTTCCATGTTCTCTGGGGTCTTCAAGTGTTTACACAGTAAAGTTAGAGAAATACACGCGTGATTTTCTAATTACCTCCAAAACTCCGCTCCCTCGTGATCTTCGCGCACGCGCTGACACCAGTTGAACTCAGAAAATGATTTCATCAAAACAGGAAGTGTTTTGTCAGTGTCGTTTTTAATCGTTACGGAAAAACTCAATAGACACAAAACATTCACACTGACTCTTTCTCCAGAAGTCTTTTCTGTGCGTGTTTACGCACACGGCCTGAATGTGACGCACGGTGTTTACTAACGGAAGACTCGCGCCACAATCACGTTTTATCATTTTCACTGATGAACTCCAAGTGAAAAACTGTTAAAC
Organism: Taenioides sp. WSHXM2023; assembly: GCA_029959045.1. Lineage (NCBI taxonomy): Eukaryota > Metazoa > Chordata > Actinopteri > Gobiiformes > Gobiidae > Taenioides > Taenioides sp. WSHXM2023. The sequence continues at coordinate 30,453,097 of CM057097.1, read as the reverse complement.
AAACCATTAACACGTTAGATCAGACTAGCTAAAGGCGCGCGCCGGTGGGAGGTTCACATGTTCCGTTCACATGTCCTCCAAAGCGCGCGCGCAAGAGCCAGAGCCGGTACACTCCACGCGCACAAAAGCCCTAAATTTGAAAGCGCAACTGCGTCATGGCACAGAAAGACGACAATTTGTCCCAATGCGATTAATAAGAAACCCCAAAGAGCACTTGAAATGATCCGTATGCGCGGGCTTCATTTGGCGCCATTCATCCGCTTTTGTGCTGCGCGTGTCACGTACCATCCATTTACCCATCCAAATCAGAGCGTCTTTTTAAGTCGGATGTGTTAAAGGGCTTTTTGTGAGGCGCAGGATGTTAAAGGGGAGGGGGGTTATGCAGAACTGATTTAAGGAGATGGTAAAGACTTTAGGAAACGAGTCACTTCAAACGCACCTTTTCAGAGCGCGGGTTAAACGCAGATGTGCCCGCGGTTTGGAGAGGAGGCGTGAGACAGGCCGCGCTCACGTGACGTCACAACGTGTTAGAGTCTCTGGTGTTTAAAGTGAGCTGGAGACAGGACAGAACTGTGGAGGAATCTGCTGATTAAAAGGCCCGTTTCCTCATCACAAACAGACCTGGAGTTGTGTTTTGTTTCATTCACAAGTTTAACACACAAACCTGCAGATTTAAGCTTTAGTTTTTCACCTCTGTTCCACCTTGTGATGTAACTGAGTGGCGATACAGGAAGTGCTCCCCTAAGTATTTGTCTGTGTCTCTATTTACAGATTTGGATCAGCTGGGAGTTTTTCTTTAAAGTGCCTCTGTCAGGTGAGACGACGCATTTCACTAAAACACAGTTTGGATCGTGACATTTCAGATTTCTACAAAAACATTCACACTCATTTTCCCATTTTGGACATTTTTTAGGTTTAAAATTTTACTTCCTGGTTGGAAATCGTTCCAATCCACTTTATTTCTGTTGCACATTTAATAAACAGTTTCCAAAGTGCTGCACAAAACAGTAATAACAACAATAAAAATGAAATAAGAGCAAAACCACAGAATAGCAATAAATAAATAAAACCAGTAAAATAAAAATAAATAAAAGACAGAGATCGTGACATCACACTGGGGAATTCTATGACTGTTACCTGCAGGTGATGCGTCGGGGTCAGGGATGAGTCAGGACACGATTCTCGGCTCTTAGTCTGGAGGAAACACGATACGAGCTGAAAAACAGTGAAGAAGAAGCTGTAGATCAGATGGACAGAATGGGATTGTTTTGGTTCATTAGTCACATAACGCAGGGATCTCTGGGTAATGTTCATGTCAGTGTTTGGAATGTTTACCTGCTCTGCCTGGAATGTTCCGCAGTGTGACATTAAACAGCTCTACTTTACATTTATTCAATTCCAGGTGGTTTTAGAGCTCAAAAATCCCTAGAAAAACAGACATTCTGACTGTGAGCGGGGTCGCCTCTCCACAGATCTGACCTGGAACGTGGTCTGGTTTGTCTCCATGAAGACAGAAAGGTTTAATGCCACACTGTGAAACATTCCAGACAAAGCAATAACATCTCCATGGAAAAACGCATTTGACAGACCCTCCACCAGAAAAGTGACACAATGCAGCTTTAATCTTGGTGTAGTATTTTGGCTTTAATACGGCTTTAGGAGAAATGCTTGTGTTATTTAGACAAAGTTGAAAGGCAAAGCTCTGGATTTGCCGTCAGTCTACGTTCCTCCCCTCACCTATGGTCATGAGCTTTGGGTAATGACCGAAAGGACAAGATCGCGGATACAAGCGGCCGAAATGAGTTTCCTCTGCAGAGTGGCTGGGCGCTCCCTTAGAGATAGGGTGAGGAGCTCTGTCACACTGGAGGAGCTCGGAGTAGACGCCTCCCTCAGGAAGGTGTTCCGGGCATGTCCCACTGGGAGGACGCCCCGGGGAAGACCCAGGACACACTGGAGGGTCTATGTCTCTGGGCTGGCCTGGGAACGCCTTGGGATCCCCCCGGAGGAGCTGGAGGAAGTGTGTGTGGAGAGGGAAGTCTGGATGGATTTATAGTTTGTGACACATCAGTGTTGGCCGTGTTGTTCTTCTCTCATGGTGTGTCTGGTTTTGTTGTCTAGCTGATAAATCTGAGTCATGCAGAGTGTGAGGCACGAGAAGAACAACCAAACATCTCTCTCCATGGAACTCATGTTAACTTTACTATCACAAGATGGTGTAATAAAGAGTTCCTCAAACATGTGAATGAAACAAAACACAACTCCAGCTCTGTTTTTGAGGAGGAACATCATTAGAACATGACTTAAAGCTGCACAAGAGTCAGTTCTGCTTAATATAGGACCTTTAAAGTGTGGCCATTTCAAAATATTTGTATTCTGTTTCTTATTGTGTATTTTTTTTTATTAATATCTGTAATCAAACTGAAAAAAACATTCCATCTCTTAGTGATAACCAAAAGCAGGTCTAGTTGCTTTCCCCAAGACATTCTATGACCTTTATGTAAAAGTCCAGAGTAATTTTGAATGAACTTTTCTCAGTACTTTGTGTAATATTCTTGTCCCAGAGTTTTGAGCTGTTGTCTCCACTGAACCGGGTCCTTCTCATGGGACAGTGAGAGCCTTCAGGAGGTGAAGATCTCCTCCGGGTTCCTCTTCAGCTCAGAGAAGAGCCTGGAGTGGAGAGGACAGTTCAGATGAGCTCTCCTGCACGGGCAGAGGGTCATTTCTGTGGACAATACCAGAGAAGAAGAGGCAGGATAAAAACAACTGAAAATAGGTCACAAAACAAGTGTTAGAAAGAGTTTGGGCGACTGTGGCTCAGTTGGTGAAGAGTTTATCCACTGACCTGAAGGTTGGCAGTTCGAATCCCACTCCCACACGTGAATGCTGTTGTTGTGTCCTTGGGCAAGACACTTAACTGTGTGAATGTGTGAGTGGTTCTTTTATGTAAAGCGCTTTGAGCCTTGAAGGTGGAAAATTGCTGTTTAAATGTGTGACCGTTTAGAAGCAAATATCCTGTATGAACATTTAACTTATTTTGTTGTGTAACTGGTCCAATTCCCAGACTTCCAACATAATCTGTTATCATATATGTGGAGGTGGGTCCGTTTACTGGAGTAACTACATTTTAAAATAATTTAAATCATTTATTTTTAATTTAATTTAATTTATTTTTAATTTAATTTAATTTAAATTAAATTAATTTAAATTAATTTTAGCTTTATGCATTTTAATACTTTTTATTTATTGTTTTATTAATGATTTACTTCATTGTCTGTGCAGCACTTTGGAAACCGTCATGTTTATAAAATGTGCTGTAGAAATAAAGTGGATTGGATTTTACTTTTCAGAGTATGTCGAATCCCTCAGTCGTCCTGGTAGAATCCAATGCTTTTACTTGTACTCGAGTGTTTATTTTATTTGTTTGAGCCACAGGCCTGTATAAGGTACATTACAAACACAAGGACATGTAAATATGATGGGAATATTTGTGGAGCTCAAAAGGAGCAGGGTGAAGTTTATATTGTACAGTGTGACAGGACTCGTACTCTCTTACACGAGTCAAAGTTTTGTTTTTTCTTCCCACTGTGGCAAAAGCTTTAGGTTTCAAGAAACTTAACCAAATCTCCATGGAAACAAGGTGACAGACCCCTTAATGGAAAAGTTACATAGTGCAGCTTTAAGTACAAATGTGGGTTTAAACTTTGATCCACTTTTGACTGAATGACGTCATGTGTGAAGTTCATTTGTGGAGTTTCTCGATGTTTTCTGTGTTCTGGTTCAGTGTGGGAGTGTCCTGGAGCAGCGCAGTGACCACAGACTGTGTAAAGAAGTGGACTGAGGGAGTGTGACGTCGCCCACAGCTTCAGCTTCAGTTCAGCTCCAGTCAAATGAAGCTCACAAGGCTAGCAGTTATAGGAGAGAATTTAGAGCTGAGTTGTGAATTAGGAATAGAAATTGATTTACACAAAATGGTGAAATAAAAACCGCAGGATCATGTAGAGCGGGAAATAACAAACATTTTAAGACAGAAACTGGTTCATCCTAAGGACAAAACACCGAGCCACAAACAAAGCAATGTGGTCTACTCCATTCAGTGTAGTGAAGACTGCAGGGGGCGCTACACTGGAGAAACAAAACAGACACTTCACAAGAGGAGAGAGCAACACGGGACCTCAGTCTACCGTACATCTCCACCTAAAAGGACCTCAGTCTGCCGTACATCTCCGCCTAAAAGGACCTCAGTCTGCCGTACATCTCCGCCTAAAAGGACCTCAGTCTGCCGTACATCTCCACCTAAAAGGACCTCAGTCTGCCGTACATCTCCACCTAAAAGGACCTCAGTCTGCCGTACATCTCCACCTAAAAGGACCTCAGTCTGCCGTACATCTCCACCTAAAAGGACCTCAGTCTGCCGTACATCTCCACCTAAAAGGACCTCAGTCTGCCGTACATCTCCGCCTAAAAGGACCTCAGTCTGCCGTACATCTCCACCTAAAAGGACCTCAGTCTGCCGCACATCTCCACCTAAAAGGACCTCAGTCTGCCGTACATCTCCGCCTAAAAGGACCTCAGTCTGCCGTACATCTCCGCCTAAAAGGACCTCAGTCTACCGTACATCTCCACCTAAAAGGACCTCAGTCTGCCGTACATCTCCGCCTAAAAGGACCTCAGTCTGCCGTACATCTCCACCTAAAAGGACCTCAGTCTGCCGCACATCTCCGCCTAAAAGGACCTCAGTCTGCCATACATCTCCACCTAAAAGGACCTCAGTCTGCCGTACATCTCCACCTAAAAGGACCTCAGTCTGCCGTACATCTCCACCTAAAAGGACCTCAGTCTGCCGTACATCTCCACCTAAAAGGACCTCAGTCTGCCGTACATCTCCGCCTAAAAGGACCTCAGTCTGCCGTACATCTCCACCTAAAAGGACCTCAGTCTGCTGTACATCTCCACCTAAAAGGACCTCAGTCTGCTGTACATGTGGAAGCCTGAATGATTCTTCAACAGACCGAGCTACAAACAAAAACTGTGTGTTAGTTTCAGAGTAGTTTCAGTGTAGTTAGCGCCCCCTTCAGGCAGATATAAGGCAGTGTCCACCAGCGTCTGACCAGAACTGAAGAAGCAGCAAAAAACTTTTGCCAAGTGACAGAATTGAATTTTTCCTTTGCTATTTTCAGACTAAAAAGACGAGGCTCACAGCAGCAGTTACAGAGCGAGAGTGGCGACGTTTTTTCAACGTAAAGTCGACTGAAAACAGAGTCGATGAAGCCGGAAGCGCCCCCATGTTCACTTTGGAACATGGCGGCTAGCGGGTTAGCTATGCCCATTTATATAAAGGGTCTCGTGGTGTGGTCTGTGCACGAACACTTCTCTGGTGTTACTCTGGGCTCTGTTTGCAGACTCTGTGGTTTTCTTCTGGCTGACAGATAAATTATGGCCTCCCTCTGCTCCTTTGTGCAAACCTGACACTCTGCACGCTCCATGTAAACAGCCCTGCCATTACCCTGTGGGCCGAGGTGAGAGGAGTGTGCGCTCTGGTGAAAATACTCGTGTTTATTCTCACTCACATGGAAATTAACCGAGACATACGCAAAGTGGCAAAGTATTCTGTGTGGTTTCTTTTCCCCAGTACAGATTTATTGTATGAGCAGCTCTTAAAGTGACACTGCTGTTTACGGTTTGCCTCTGATTATAAAGCATTTCATCTTCCCATCATCAGGAAGTGCACAGTTAGCATGCAAGTTGTTGTTCGTATTACTGTAAAGGCAAATCTCCACTCTGGCCCTTGAAAATTAGGAAATGTGATGAATTATAATTTTTTTCATATTTAATTTTGTGTCAGATGTGAGGTCCACCTTTCTGTGTGGAGTTTGCATGTTCTCTCTGTGTCTGGGTGGTTTTTCAGTGGTATTATGGGATATCTGCAGCAGTTTTTCGAGGGGTCAGATTTGAAAAGTGCATCCTAAAAGTGGAGTGATCCTGAGAGCACAGACTGGACCGGTCAGAGGAAGGGTCGGGTGATTCAGAAGAGAACTCTGGAGAAGGTGTGAATGTGAGAGCGTGAGCGGAATCTTTAGTTTAGTCACATTTAGAAAAATAAAACCAACTAATCTGAAATGTGTTTAGTGTTAACAAATGCTTCTTCAGCTTTATTTTATTTATAACAAAGCACTTTAGGTATTAGACAAAAAGCCCACTAATTATCACAGATTTCTTAAATGGGACGACACAATCAAATATGCAGATTTAATTTCGGTGCATGACGTTTTTAATAATCTTGCTCCACCTCTTCTGAAGGAGTTTGTGAAAAGAAATTCAGATGGAGAATAAGAGCAGGTTCTAGAGGTGAGGCTGTGGTGCTTTTGGACAGTTTCTTTTGCTTCTGGAGCAGCTCATGTACGAGAGCTTTAAACACTGCAGCGTTTTCTAAAGCTTTAAAACACTGATGTTCGACGGTCAAATATGTCAACATGTTTAACCAAATTACATTTTTATATTGCGGGGTGTCGGTTTAACTCTTTAACTCTTGTCTTTGAACTTCGAACTACAGTGTGTGTGCGGGTGTGATGTACTTTTGTGTGATTGTTGCTGATGATGGTTTGATTTCACCTCAACCTGCCGAGGGACTGAAGATGAAAATGTGCCACACTGGCGATAATCTTGACATATTTTCCTTTTAAATGTTCATTAATATGTGCGGTCCCTTTACAAATAAATAAGAAATCATTTGTGGTCAGACGCTGGTGGACACTGCCTTATATCTGTGTGATCGGTTCGTTAGCTCGGTCTAACGGCACTAAGTGTGAACTGTGCCTGAGTCATACTTTCAGAATCGTTCTCACACCTCTTAGCATAGCGGCTATCACTATTGTACGCTAATAAACTGTAGGTGTTCTAGTTTCCTAGTTTCGGTGTAGTTAGCTCCTCCCCCTCCTGGACGAGCTGCAAAACCTTCATCCAGTGACAGAATTTAATTTTTCTTTTGCTCTGGACTCTACCTGGACGGCTGAGGGGTCACGCAGACGCTCAGGTGACAATTCACACCTTATCTGTTTACAGTAATGTTTAAGTCTTTACAACTACCCTAAGGTGTGAACTAAGTGGGTCTAAGGTACAGCTTGTCGTCAGTGTCCCATTTAAAATCCAAGAGGCTTCTTCAGTTCTGATGATGCCTCTTGGATCTTGGATGCTGGTAAGTTACTGCCTTAAATGAAACAGAAAACGCACACTGAAGTTCTTGTAGAAGCACAAATGCAAGAAGCAGCAACTTAAAAGTTAAAAAAAAAAAAAAAAAGAAAGAAAATAAACACATAGCACACTCTTTTTTTTAATTTTTAGATGATATTCTAAAGCCTTTGTCAGCCTTTCTTTCAGTACAAATGCACTGTGGTCATCGGCCATCTGAGTGCTATGCATTTTTGTTTTTTGTTTTTTTTCACTTTTAAGTTACTGCCTTATGAGTGAAGGGAGGAGCTAACTACACCCTAGTTGTTTCTGTTATTAGTCCATTGACCTGCCCTAGGTACAAAATATGACTCAGGTGACTGTTCACACCCTAGGGTGGTTCAATAGACAAACATAAGGCAGTGTCCTGTCAGAACTGAAGAAGCCTCTGGGATGAGCGGAGGAACACGTGCACTTATGAAAGTTTATCAAGTGTGTTCCGCTTATATTTGTAGAGTAAAAAAACAGCAGTCGAAGACTTTTTCTAATCTCTGTCCCCCGTGGATCGTTCGGTTCCAAATGTGACATTTTAAATCTCAATACTGATCTGAAATGACTTCAGAAAAGAAACAAGAGCTCTGACTTCAGCGTTAAAAAACTGTGGAGTCCAGTGGAGCTGAACCAAATCAGGACTAAACCAGGACTAAACCAGGTCTAAACCAGGTCTAAACCAGGACTAAACCAGGTCTAAACCAGGACTAAACCAGGACTAAACCAGGACTAGACCAGGACTAAACCAGGACTAGACCAGGACTAAACCAGGTCTAAACCAGGCTGTGGTCCCTCCTGTGGACAGCTGCACTAGAGCAGAGCGTTTTTTTACATTTGGACTAAAACGACGACGCGACGCTGCCCAAACCTACGAGTGTCACCATGAAGAACATCGAACTGGAGAAGGAAGTGACGTCACAGTGGGCGAAAACGTGGACAGATCTGAGCGACGACGTCTTGAATACAGGAGAATAAACTTTTAAAATTGCACAAATCACTTTAAATAAAACTTCAGAGGGTCAGTGAAAAAAAAGAAACTATTAAATCATGGTTAAAAGCTCTGAAAAGTAGATTTTTTTTTGCATAATAGGTTTGACTGAACAAAGTCAAGTTAGAAAATCAAACATTGTCAACAACAGACAAGAAGATGAGGCAGATTACCAGAAGTCATTATTAGCAGATTCACATTAAGGCTTTTACAGCAGGAGACGCAGAAGACGTCCTTGTGTTACTTTGACAGTCCGTCTCTTTTGAAATGACATCGCCACACAAAACTCTTCTATTGTGGTGAACTGTGAGGACGTAAACAGCCCTGGAGGAGTGTGTGGTGCTCGGCCTGGAGTTCAGTGTTTGGAGGAGTCCCATTGGCCGTGCTCTTCACACTTTGGTGGAACATCTCCTCCTGCTCGTCTTTGTGCGTCTGTCAGCGCCATGACAGCAGCGCCGTCGCTCCATCTGCACACACTCCGAGACAAAAGAGTCGCAACCAGACTCTCCTCGCCCTCTTGTCTCTCCTCTCCCTCCTCTTCCTCTTCTCTCCTCTTCCTTTTTCTCCTCTTCCTCCTCTCCTCTTCCTCTTCTCCCTCTCTCTTCTCTTCTGCTTCTCCTCCTCTCCCTCCTTTTCTCCTCCTCCTCTCCCTCCTTTTCTTCTCCCTCCTCCCTCTCCTCTTCCTCATCACTCTCCTCTCCCTCTTTTTCTTCTCTTCCTCTCTCTCCTCCTCTTCCTCTCCCTCCTCTCTCTCCTCATCTCCTCATCTTCTTCTCCTCTGTCTCATCACTCTCCTCTCCCTCCTTTTCTTCTCCCTCCTTTCCTCATCTCCTCTCCCTCCTCTCTCCTCTTCCTCTTTTTCTCTTCTCTCTCTCCTCTTCTTCCTCTCCAGCTCTAATCACATTAAACACAAAGAGTCATCAGTGAATTTAGAGACACATTTCCACTGCGGCCTGATGACAGACTGTGTGTGTGTGTGTGTGTGTGTGTGTGTGCGTGCGTGCGTGCGTGTGTGCGTGTGTGCGTGCGTGCAGGCGTGCGTGCGTGTGTGTGTGTGTGTGTGTGTGTGTGTGTGTGTATATATGACTATGAACCCAAACCCTGAACATGTAGACCAGTTCAGATCCTCCAGGTCCACAACAGACGTGTTCAGAGGGAGTGTGAGGTCCCCACAGCGTTCAGAGGGAGTGTGAGGTCCCCACAGCGTTCAGAGGGAGTGTGAGGTCCCCACAGTGTTCAGCTCCAGTCAAATGAAGCTCACTGAGGCTAGCAGTTATAGGAGTGAATTTGGAGCCAACTAAGCTAACACAGCTGCTTGATTTGTCTGTTATTAATGTTCATATCTTGATTTACAGACCAAATAGATGAACAAAAACCCCAGGATCATGTCGAGTGGGTTAATACGAACATTTTAAGACCAAAATGACGAGGCCACAGCAGCAGTTACAGAGAAAGGGGCCACATTTTTTCAATGGAAAATGAATTGGAGCCAGAGTCAATGGAGCTGAATCACGCCCATGCTCACTTCATATGTGTAACGCAGCGGCTAGCGGGTTAGCTATGTCCATTTATATAAACACAGTCTACACTTTACTGTAGTAATATATAATATTATTGTAGTAATATTATATATTACTATACTGGTCATTTGGACACTTTATAACACCAGTCACTTTAAATAAGTCATGTCACGTCACTTGCTCTTTTGCACTGTCAGTTTGCACTGTTGTTCTGATGCTCTGTATATACGAGACTATTTTTATTTTTTATTATATATCTTAATCTTTTTTTTGCATGCTCTTACTTTATTTTTAAATAGTGATACTTTATTATTATTATTATTATTATTATTATTATTATTATTATTATTATTATTATTATTATTATTATTCAGTGTTCTATGTTGCACCTTATCACCAAAGCAAGTTCCTAGTCTGTGAATTGTGTTCACTGACAATGACAATAAAAGCTTTTCTGATTCTGATTCTGATTCTGACTGGAGTCACTTTAACTGCTGTTTGTTCACTTCAGAATCAAAGACACTTATTGTGCAACGTTCCTGTGCCTTTTAGCTTTACACTGTTGTGTTTTTTAGTTGATTGTAAATACTTATTATTATTTATCTTGATTTTGATGCTCTTATTTTCCTACTGTTCCTGTAACTTGTGTTGTGACACTGAAATTTCCCCATTGTGGGACAAATAAAGGATTATCTTATCTTATCTTATGCACATAAAGAAAACCAGACTACTCCAGATGGCAAATAAAAATGACCTAACCCTAACCTAAAAGATCATTTACATTCTTTTTATTTATTTATTTATTTTTATACAGCTTTATTTATTGACATTTTCAGTTTAGAACAAATATTCTACAAAAAAAAAAAAAAAAAAAACTGTACAAGGACAAGCTTATTGTTGGTGCCAAATAATAATTAAAATTCACTGTAAGCATCACATACAATAAAAGAAATTGAAATTAAAAATATAAATAAAATAAAATAAATCAATAAATTTAAATTTAAATTCTACAGATGATTTCCATTCTAAACGCTGGTGTGTTTTGCGGTGCAGTGGTCAAACGTGGTCTGGTCAGGGTGATGGTGACGGACTGTGACAGAGCAGGTCACAGAAGAGCAGCTGGAGCTCAGAACTTCAGCTCACACCTCCACACACCAGCTGGACTCCACACACTCCACACTGAAGAACCATGAGCGGAAACAGGAGGGTCTGCACGTGCTTTATGGACCTGAGGAGTGGAGCACTTCCTGTATTACTGCATGACATCACAAGGTGGAACAGAGTGTCTGAGAGAAGAACTCAGTGTGCAGGGTTTGTGTGTTAAACGTGTGTGAATGAAACAAAACACAACTCCAGATGTTTGTGACGAGGAAACGACATTAGAACATGGATCATAGTCAGAGTCATTCGGGCCCTTTAAGAAAATACTTGGTAGCCTAATTATTGATAAATCACCAAAATGATCATGATTACAGATTCCGAAACACAAATTTTGCACATTTTTCACACATGGCGAATTCCATCGCGGCGTAAACCTGCAGATCCGATCCTCAGCTCACCTCATGCTCGGCGCCACCACAGCGTTGCCGGGTAATCAAGCGTCCCTTTGTGTTCTAATTGCCAATTTACGTTCCTCGGGCTGAAGAGGAGAGCGAGTCAGGCTGCGCAGGTGTCCATGGAGATCAGGTTCTGAGGATGAGGATGCTTTTGAACGGCCGGAGGGAGGAGACGCCTGGTAGCTATGGTCCTCCGTGGTCCGGGGGTGACCAATGTGGCGTTAATTGTCCCGTCTTTTCAGGCGGGTCAAGAGCCCTCTGCGCTGATAAGGACAGAGGAACTAAGGCTTTTGTGATTTGACATTCACAGAGGCGTGTTCTCCATCAACTGTGTGGATTTATACAGTGTTTTTAGCCTCAGTTTTGTTACGAGAAGGTCCAGGAGTGAGTCGGTGTAGAGAAGGTTTCATCTGGACACTGTTTACGTGAACAGATGTTCCAAAATGAAAATGGCCACAACTGAAACCTGAAACCTTTTCTGAAACCTTCTCTACATCACACTCCACTTCTTTTTTTAGGGTTAGTTTGTGGTTTGAACAAACAGAAATATACAAATAAAAACAGCTAGGACAAAAACTATTAATTCAGTTGTTTCTGTTAAACAAAATTCAGCACAAATCTTTATCAAAATCACTACATTTGTTTTATTAGATCTCAAAATGTGTGTTTATTAATTACTTTTACTTTAAGTACATTTTTAAACAGGTACTTTAATACTTTTACTTAAGTAGATTTTTTTTCTTTTTTTTTTCTTCTCCACTGTGTTTTTAAACTCCAATTTCAACCCTCAAATTGCCGATCTCTACTGAACTAAAGGTAAAAGGAGCTGTTCACTTGAAAACTACCACTTGATGACATCACAAGGTGGAACAGAGCGTTTGGAGCTTTGGAGATGTAGACAGACTAATAATAAAGAGTTCCTCAAACATGTGAATGAAACAAACACAACTCCAGGTGTGTTTTTGAGGAGGAACATCATTAGAACGTGACTTAAAGCTCACAGGAGTTTCAGTGAGAATTTTCCTTCTAAATATTAATGAAAATAAAGAAAAAACAAAAATAAAAATGTTTTTCCAAACTTTTGTCTGGTGATGTAAAAATAATTCTGTGGGAGGGGCAGGCGGTTGCCGGGGCAACAGCAGCCTGCGCATGTGCACGTCACTGAATGTGAACGTCAGTGTGCTGCTCGTTCTGATGGACGCGCAGGTGAACAGCTGTGGGATTTTACATCGTTCTGTACAGGGCTGTGGTTAACCTGTGCTACAGCTCAAAATGACACTAAAGACTTTTTTTTCACAATCAGTTTTTTATTTGTAATCAGACAAACTCAAATTACATTTATATTAACCCCCCAAAATATAATAATAATATTATTAATAATAATAATAATAATAATAATAATAATAATAATAATAATAATAATAAAACGAGCTCATGGTGACCACCCACCCCCTCCCTGGGCTCCATAACAACATAAAAAATAAATAATAAAATAATAATATGTGTGTGTGTGTGTGTGTGTGTGTGTGTGTGTGTGTGTGTGTGTGTGTGTGTGTGTGTGTGTGTGTGTGTGTGTGTGTACATGCCCACATGCACACACAGGTCCCTTTTCTTCTCTTTCTCTTTTTGCTTCATACATCCATACTTATATACATATACATATACATATTATACATACATATACATACATATACATACATTTATAAATTACATTATATGAAAAGCTTCCACTTGTTGTAAATTGTTGAAACTTTGCTTATTTGAGATGATCCATTTGTTATCAGGTTTTACTCCATAATGAGATTTTATTTTGGCTCCATGGATTTTAGCGATTGATAATTCCATGTTGACAATAAAACGAAAGGTGTTGATCCAGTGACTAGAGACATTTTATTGATTGATTTGTTTTTATTTTGAGTTTGTACCAAGAGAAAAACAATAATCATACACATATTACACACACACTGTAAACAACACAAAAGCACATTTGTTAAAAAGGAGCGGGAAGAACAAAAACTTATATTAACCCGCCCGACATAGTTTAAAAAATGATGTGTTTACTTATGAAAACGGATCACAAAACTTTTACATATAGCTAAATAAATTACTTACTGTTCAGACTAAATATAATTTTAACCCAATTTCTTTCTTTTTTCTTTTTTGTATTGTCTGTATTATGTTTTACAGTTATTATTTTATCTGTATACTTTTTTAATTTTTCATTTTTTTTGTTCCTTTATCAAAAACATGTCTGCAGAAGTTTCAGTGTGTTAACGATCTCCCCTGGGTCCTGTTCAAACCCTCGTTACGGTCGGACGTACGATTCTTTCCAATCCCGAGCCGCGAGTTTACGTCAGCCCTGCTCCCAAAACACAAAAACATGACGCAAACAAAACACTTTGACGTTCTTTAGCAGGATGCACGATCGGGTTGTGATGTCGGTCTGAAGGGGGAGTGACTTAGGGAGAAGAGCAAAGGGAGGGGAGAAATCTATAAAACATGGAAAATATACTTGAAAAAATCTAGATAAATTAAAATGACTTAAATTAAGAACATTTCACTTTATTTGAGTGGATTCAGCTTGACAAGTAAAAGGATCTAACAAAGGAATAAGTGTTTTTCTTAATTCAAGCAAGAGATTAGATTTGGGTTCTTATTTTAAGTGCAAAGAGTTGTTGTTTTTTTCTTATTTTATGTATCAAGATGTATTTTCATATTTTAAGCAGAAAAAGTCGTGTTCCACTGGCAGATAATTTTAATTTTCAAGTGAAATTTACTCAAATCATGATAAAACTTTCTCAGCGTACGTTGTGTTTGGTGAATTTAACATTTTCAACAGTAACAGTAAAAGGAACATGGACATGTTACAGTGAAAACCCCACAGAAGTCACATACCCCCTGTTTAATGTCCACTGTTTCTGTTAAAATAAATAAATTCACGTTAAAATAGTTCATCTGCTGTGTGTTTGTGTCTGGACGTGGTAAAGTGTGTGAAGACAGAGCGCTGCTCTTTCCCTCTGACACTTCACTTCACTTCTGACACTGTTTTTCTGTCAGAAACGTTCTGAAGATGAGACGCCCACTGGTGACGGCTGACAGCGAGTGAAGTTAAAGTGGACCTTAAAAACAGAGCGACTCGCTCGTGTGTGTCTCTGTGGTTCTACGTGACCCTGTGGATCGTTCTGTTCTGATCTGGACCTTTAAAATCACAAAACTGAACTGAAACGAAACTTCTGAAACTTCAGAAAGAAACAAGAGCGACAACTTCAGCTTTAGAAAACTGTGGAGTCCAGTGGAGCTGAACCAAACCAGGACTAAACCAGGACTAAACCAGGACTACACCAGGACTAAACCAGGACTAAAACAGGACTAAAACAGGTCTAAACCAGGTCTAAACCAGGACTAAACCAGGACTACACCAGGACTAAACCAGGACTAAAACAGGACTAAACCAGGACTAAACCAGGACTAAACCAGGACTAAACCAGGTCTAAACCAGGTCTAAACCAGGACTACACCAGGACTAAACCAGGACTAAACCAGGACTAAACCAGGACTAAACCAGGACTAAACCAGGACTAAACCAGGATTACACCAGGACTAAACCAGGACTACACCAGGACTACACCAGGACTAAACCAGGACTACACCAGGACTAAACCAGGACTACACCAGGACTAAACCAGGACTAGACCAGGACTAAAACAGGACTAAAACAGGTCTAAACCAGGACTAAACCAGGACTAAAACACGACTACACCAGGACTACACCAGGACTAAACCAGGACTACACCAGGACTAAACCAGGACTAAACCAGGACTACACCAGGACTACACCAGGACTACACCAGGACTAAACCAGGACTAAACCAGGACTACACCAGGACTAAACCAGGACTACACCAGGACTAAACCAGGACTACACCAGGACTACACCAGGACTAGACCAGGACTAAAACAGGACTAAAACAGGTCTAAACCAGGACTAAACCAGGACTAAAACACGACTACACCAGGACTACACCAGGACTAAACCAGGACTACACCAGGACTAAACCAGGACTAAACCAGGACTACACCAGGACTAAACCAGGACTACACCAGGACTACCCCAGGACTAAACCAGGACTAAACCAGGTCTAAACCAGGTCTAAACCAGGACTACACCAGGACTAAACCAGGACTAAAACAGGACTAAAACAGGTCTAAACCAGGTCTAAACCAGGACTACACCAGGACTAAACCAGGACTAAACCAGGTCTAAACCAGGTCTAAACCAGGACTACACCAGGACTAAACCAGGACTAAACCAGGTCTAAACCAGGACTAAACCAGGACTAAACCAGGACTAAACCAGGTCTAAACCAGGTCTAAACCAGGACTACACCAGGACTAAACCAGGACTAAACCAGGTCTAAACCAGGACTAAACCAGGACTAAACCAGGACTAGACCAGGACTAAACCAGGACTAAACCAGGTCTAAACCAGGACTAAACCAGGACTAAAACAGGACTAAACCAGGTCTAAACCAGGTCTAAACCAGGTCTAAACCAGGCTGTGGTCCCTCCTGTGGACAGCTGCACTAGAGCAGAGCGGTTTTTTTTTACATTTGGACCAAAACGACGACGCGACGCTGCCCAAACCTACGAGTGTCACCATGAAGAACATCGAACTGGAGAAGGAAGTGACGTCACAGTGGGCGTGTCACAGTGGGCGGGTCACAGTGGGCGGGTCACAGTGGGCGTGTCACAGGGGGCGTGTCACAGTGGGCGTGTCACAGTGGGCGTGTCACAGTGGGCGTGTCACAGTGGGCGTGTCACAGTGTCACAGGGGGCGTGTCACAGTGGGCGTGTCACAGTGGGCGTGTCACAGTGGGCGTGTCACAGTGGGCGTGTCACAGGGGGCGTGTCACAGTGTCACAGGGGGCGTGTCACAGTGGGCGTGTCACAGTGGGCGTGTCACAGTGTCACAGGGGGCGTGTCACAGTGGGCGTGTCACAGTGTCACAGGGGGCGTGTCACAGTGGGCGTGTCACAGTGTCACAGGGGGCGTGTCACAGTGGGCGTGTCACAGTGGGCGAGTACAAAATAATCAACATCATGATCGACAAACTGGAGTCTTGAAAATAAGCGATTAAAGATTCCTCAAACATGAACAAAACAAATACAAGTTTGGGTAAAAATGTGAGGAGAAACCACTTTAACAGGGACTTGAGTCACTATTTTTAGGACTTCAGACTTGACTTTATCACATGGACTAAGAATTGGGACTCGACTTGGACTTGAAGGTCAATGACTTGGGACTTGGCTCGGACTTGAGGCCTGTGACTTATGATTTTAGAAAATACTTTTCTCTTTACAGTTGGTACATGCAGTGATTAATTTTACAGGAACAAACTGGAACACGTCCCTCCCACTTCTGAAGTACTGTGAGATGGTCTCCTCAAATGTACTGCAGTAATATACAGTACACTGCAGTAATATACAGTACACTACAGTACAATACAGTACTACATAGAACTACATAGAACATGATCCTTCCATTTCAGTGCAAACTACAGACAAAATAACTGTTATTTAGCATTTTTAAATCTGAATTTTTTCTATTCTGACCCTAATGATTCACACCGAGATCTTGTCAAGACATTTTAAAATGTATTTGTATAAAATATTTATACAAATACTCGTATATAAATATACCATGACTTTTCAAGTACAATTTAGTTTAAAAGTCATATAAATTGCAAAAATCTAAACTATATTTGGGACTTTGGTTTAAAGACTTGAAATGACTTGAAGCTCAAAGCAGATGACTTGGACTTGACTTGGACTTGACTTGGACTTGACTTGGACTTATGGGTCAGTGACTCGAGACTTGACTTGGACTTGCCTGTCTTTGACTTGGGACTTGACTTGGACTTGAGGTCAAAGACTTGAGATTTACTTAAGACTTGCAAAACGACTTGGTCCCACCTCTTTTTTGCAGAATCAACAATCGAAGCACCAAACTGTGACTTATCGCAGGTAAAAGAAGTTTTATATTTTGATCTGAATGTTACGAGGATTTCAAGAGGATTTTCTGCATTTGAGAAACACGTGACACAAATGAGCGGCTGCGGTTGGATTGTCTTAAGACTTTCACACTTCAGATTCCAGACTCTTCAGATTCTAACAGAATGTAGAAGTGTCTGGCTGCTCAGGCGTCTCTTAAACAGGTCCACGGGTCAGACTCTGTCCACATCACATCTGTGGACGTGTGATCGGAGGTGTCACATGTGGCGCGCTCTCTTCCACCTCAGCGGCGGCAGGAGCGGGGGACAGACAGGTGAGACGACAGGAGCAGGGTACATGCGAGAGAGACAGGTGAAGCGGCAGGCGTCAGAGGGACCCAGGTGCAGACCGTCACCCCCCTCCTCCTCATGCCCACGCCGGGAGTTTAACACCTGTGTGAATGTAGCGCCGCAGTTAGCACACGAGTTAGCGCGTTAGCATACGGCCGAGCGGACACGGCGCCGCCCCGCTGAGCTCTGACGCTTTCACTTCAGGACAGAACACCGGAGGAAAGAGGACGTTTATGTGAGCGCCGGTTTCAGACCTCCACCACTGTCTGTTTTTTATTTGATTTTCATGACAGTTTCAGTTTTTAGAATCCAGACCAGAGCCAATAAACTCGGCCATTGACTGTTTATATAAATGGACAAAGCTAACCCGCGTTCCAAACAGGAAGTGTACATGGGCGCGCTTCTGGCTCCATCACTTCTGACTCAAATTCACTTTGTATTGAAAAAGCGTGGCCCCTCTCTCTGTAACTGCTGCTGTCAGGCTCCTCGTTTTGGTTTTAAAATGTTCGTAATAACCTCACAGAGCTCAAAAGATCAAAAAAGATACTCAAGTAAAAGTATCACATAAAGAAATCTTCTAAAACTAATAGTGTGTTTGCTCAAACTATGAACTTGGTTTAACAAATAAACCCTCAGCCTTTTCAGCAGGTCTCAGACTGTAAAAAACAAAAAAAACTGTCAAAAATGTAATGGAAAGCACAAATACCTGCTCTCAAATATAGTGTAGTAAAGTAAAAAGTATTTTAACTTTAAAATATACTAAAAGGTGCATTGCGTAACTTTTCTGGTGGAGGGTCCGTCAGATGCTTTTCTCCATGGAGATGTTATTGTTTTGTCTGGAATGTTTCACAGTATGGCATTAAACCTTTCTATCTCCATGGAGACCAAACCAGACCAAGTTCCAGGTCAGATCTGTGGAGAGGCGACCCCGCTCACAGTCAGAATGTCTGTTTTTCTAGGTATTTCTGAGCTCTAAAACCACCTGTGATTGAATAAATGTAAAGTAGAGCTGTTTAATGTCACACTGTGGAACATTCCAGGCAGAGCAGTGACGTCTCCATAGAAACAAGCAGGTGACAGACCCCCGACCAAAAAGTTACACAGTGCACCTTACAGATATCTACTTTTACTTGGTTACGTTCCCCCTCTCCTCACACACACAGTACTGACCTCTGACCTCTGACCTCTGACCTCTCGACTGCAGGACTCCTCTCAGAGCTCCTCCTCACACTTCAGATGTTTCTGAGTTTGGTCTAAATGTGGATTTGTCGATATTTCACTGGAATAGGCGACATACAAAATATAACAACATCTTATTCTCATACATGTCGTTAAAGGGGCTGTAAAACACTGAAACATGTTGTGATGTTTCAGCAGATGTGGCTCATATGTCGTTTATACATAATATATTTTTAAGGGGGCTATTCTTTAGACAATCTCCTCTGATTTTCCACATTAAATGGTAATACTTTCTTCTCTATTCCCTTGTGTCTTTATATCTGTGTAATCCAGGAGTCTCTAACCTGTATTTCACAATTACACCATTGTGTGGAGCGTGAGATTGACAGGTGGATCGGTGCAGCGTCGGCAGTGATGTGGTCGCTGTATCAGACCGTTGTGGTGAAGAGGAGCTGAGCCGAAAGGCAAAGCTCTCGATTTACCGTCAGGACAAGATGGCAGATACAAGCTCCTCACCCTGTCTCTAAGGGAGCGCCCAGCCACTCCGTGGCTCAGAGCTTAGAGACAGGGTGAGGAGCTCAGTCACACAGGAGAAGCTCAGAGTAGAATCGCTGCTCCTCCACGTCGAGAGGAGCAGCTGAGGGGAGGACATCTGTTCCAGACGCCTCCTGGACGCCTCCCTCATTTTTTTGAAGCCTGACTCTGTGCACTAATAAATGGACAGTGGTTTATGTTTTATAGGCGTCTCACTGTCCCAAAGTCTCGCCCTGTTTCTTACAATCTTTTCTGTGGTCGGCCCCAAACTTTGGCACACTCTCCCTCCTCACGTTAAGAGCGCCCCCTTCAGTCGATTCTTTTAAGTCTCGTTTAAAAACACACTTTTACTCACCGACTTTTAACACGGCGTGAGAATTGTGTGGTCCTCTGACTGTTTATTGAGTTTATTTGCTGTTTTTCTATTTGCTCATTTTCAGGGTTTTTTATGTTTTTTATTGATTTGCTTATTTATTTATTTTATGTTTTATTTTATTTAATGTGTTCATTTATACTGAGCCTACTCTGTGCAGCACTTCGGAGACTTTGTGTTGGTAAAATGTGCTGTACACATAAAGTTGGATTGGACTGGAAAGTTTACGTAGAAAACTGAAGTGTAGTACAGAAGGAGGTAACTGCAGGATTACTCAAACAGGCTTTATGAAATGGCTTCCTTTAATTAAAACTGTAAAATGGACTCAGGATCTGCTGTTTGTTTGTGTAAATGAATCGAGTTAAATCCGGGTCTAACACTCCAGTCTGAAGAGGACGACTCTGGAGCTGTGAGGGTTCGTGAGCGCTGCTTCCTCACAAACATCTGTGTGTTTCTGCTCAAAGTGGGACAGTGCGAGGCTCATATCCCCGTGACCAAAGGGATTATTATATTATTAATACAACTGCAGCCTCCATTTTAGAATTACATATTTAAACCACAATCACATTTTAATCAGCTCAAACATCACACAGAACGCACTCCCAAAAATCACGGCATATTCTTGACATTCAAACTGATACTAAAGGGCCTGTAACTGATTCATTTTTCCCATGTGTTTAAGCAGAAGTACAGATATATTGTATAAACGGCTCTTGAGGTCAAAGTTCTGTCTGTATGGGATTATTAAAATGTTCCCTCTTCCATTCTGCACAAACTTGTTTCTGCCGCCCTGACACTTCTCCTTGAATGTCTTTAAATATCGTTGGCCCACATCTTTTTAAGTCTAAACGAGGGCAAAACTGAGGACATTGTGTTTGGCAATTCCGACCCCTTCACTGACCTGGACCCACTGAAACAAAAAGAACAAATATATGAAACATCAGGTGAAACCGTCTGTCACCAACTTTAGCGTCACTATTGACAGTGATTTGAAATTTGACAAACAAGTGAACGCGGTTGTAAAATCTGGCTTTAATCATTCAAATTCTACATTTTTTAAACCTTGTTTTTATCTTTTAACTCATTTGAACAAACGTTTAGACATTTAGACGACTGTAATGCACTTTTCTCCGGCATCAGCCTCCGTGCACTTTCTCACTTACAGCTGGTCCAAAATTCTGCTGTGCGCCTTTTATCTGGAACCAACAAACATGAGCACATTACCCGATTTTAGTGTCGTTGCATTGGCTTCCAGTTCATTTTAGAGTTCATTTTAAGATTTTATTGTTTGTTTTTAAAGCTTTGAATGTTCTGGCCCCATGTTATGTCTCGAACCTCATCCAGATTTACTCCCCAGGGTGCTCTGAGGTCCGAGGTCCAGCTCCAACTCATGGGGCCTAAGACGAGACTTAAACCCAGGGGGACGGGGTCTTCTCTGTGGCCGGGCCCCAAACTCTGGAACGTTCTGCCCCCCATGTCCCAACAGCCCCCCCTAGTGGAGAGTTTTAAGTCTTGTCTTAAAACCCACTTTTACTCTGTGGCTTTTAACACCGCGTGAGTCGTGTCCTCTGTGTCTTTTATTTATTTTACTTATTTACTGCTATTTTATGATTTTTATGGTTTTGCTTTTATTTGATTTGACTGGTTTTATTGTTTTAGGACTGGTATGATTAAATTTGAGCAATTTACCGTTTTGTTGTCTTCATTTTCTGTTCTCTGTGCAGGACTTTGGAAACTGCTTTGCTATAAAAATAAAGTGGACAAACAGGACTCTGTGTATCTGCATCACTGAGGTTTATCTCCAGTGCCATATCTCACCACTGCCCTCTTTATGGTTTAGTCGGCTGGACATCGCTAAGAATTCACAGAAAACAGCATTGGTTAATATTTATATACAAAGCCACACTGCGGAACCTTCCCGGGTACCTCAGTAACCTCCTTAATATGAGCTCAGAGTCACCGGCTTCGCTCCTCCTCACAGTTCCTCTTCACTGTCCCTCGGTGCCTCTGAGCTGGAAAATCTGCCTTTTCCTACACAGCTCCACGGTCTTGGAATCATTTAGAAAGATCTTAAATTGGAATCTATCAAGAGACATTAAATGTGAGAGAAGAAGAATGAAAACCTTTCAGTCAGACGCAGCTGAACAGAACCGTTTTGAGTCTGGATTTAAACAGAGTCAGAGCAGAGTCCTGAGTCACAGGTTCAGACTGTTCCAGGTTTTAGCTGCAGAAAACTGAATTGAATGATTCCCCGTGTTTAGTCCTGACTTTGGGCACCAGCAGGAGGTCGGGACTAAACCAGAACTAAACCAGGACTAAACCAGGACTATAGGACTCCAGCTGGACTACAGCAGGAGGCGGGTCCCTGAGCTCCTCACAGTGCAGATGTTCATGTGGCTCTAAAATGTCACAGATGAACTTTGGAGCTCGGCCGTGGAGAGACTCGTGCACGAGCAGAGCCGCTTTAAAGTCTCTGACCCACAGGGGGCAGTGCAGAGACCTGAGACCAGGACATATGTGCTCGGACTTCCTGGTTTAGGACCCGAGCTGCAGCGTTCTGGATGTTCTGCAGCTGAAACCTGGAACAGTCTTCCTGAAGATGTGAAACAGGCCTCTTGGACGCTGTTTAAATCCAGGCTCATTCACTTGATAAGTTCAAGAAAATTGTCAAAAGTGCAGTGACTGAGACGTGTGTGTGTTTTTCTTGAGAGATGCAGATGGTTTTATAATGTGACACTTTGTGATTTGACAGTTTTGTGTTGATTGTGCTGCTGCTCCTTGGCCACGTCTCTGTTGAAAAAGAGATTCAGAATCTCAGTGGGAGCTCCTGGTTAAATAAAGGTAAAAAAAAAAAAATGATAGTGTTTTATTACAGCTTATCAGGAAGTGCGCGTTAGCATGCTAGTGTTTCACTTTACTTTCACAGAAAAAGTTGTGAAAACTTCTTATAAACTCATCATTGTGAGTAATGAGGACGCTCTGAATGCAGAAGGGAGGAAGAACTTTGGAGCAACTGTTTAAAATGAACTAGTTCTGTTTTTCATGTTTTTTAGGCTGTATTAAACAATGTCACAACTTTCTGAAGCGACTGTGAAAAAATAATTTGACAGAGAAGAGGCTGAACTTTGTGCAAGTTTTTGTTTCATTTGGATAAACCCAGGAAATACAGAGATATGAACCATAAACCAGGTCACACGTCTGTAATCTGACAGTTACACAGCAAATTCCACCACAGATACTGTGATGTTACATGAACCTAACTCATAAATGTAGTCTTTTCACACAAACGTATTGAAATACAGGCTCAAGTCAAAGGTAGGTCGTAGTATTTGTAGTATTTGTAGTATTAGTAGTAGTAAAAGTACACAGAGAGCAGATGAGTCATTTCCGTTGGTTGCGTCTGTAGTGAGTGAGTCTCTGGATTTCTCTGGTTTATTGATGAATTGATTCGTCTTCATCAGAGGATTCGATGATAGCGCCCCCTGCCTCTCACAGTGCACAGTGCAGCAGCAGCTCTTACCTCGGGGAGAAAAGGTACTCTTCTCTCTGACAGTTACTCTCATAGTTTTATATAAAACACGTGGGCATTTCTTGGGGTTTCTCAAACAACTGTCTGAAGAAGGGCTTGACCCAAAACGTCACATTAAATAAAAATCTGGGAGCTTCAGAGACCTGCAGTGCGGATTTCTTTCTTCTTTTGCAGTTTTTGTCTTTGTTCCCAGTCACAGTCACATTTTTATTGGATGTGTCTGTCAGTCATCAGGACTCAAACAACTGGGACATGTTCGTTAGGTTGGACTTTACGATTTACAAAAGAAAAGATCATTTGTGCAGATTTAGTTGCAGTCTCTGGGCAGGTGCAGTCTCTGGGCAGGTGCAGTCTCTGGGCAGGTGCAGTCCCAGGCAGGCGCACACATAATCGATAAGTTGCTCTTTGCTGCCGCCATGTGGTTATGAAAGAAAAGTGTTTTGGAGAGCAGGGCTAAGGCGACACTTTCACCTACAGCACTTCCTGTACTTTTATGAAGGAGGGTCTGTAACCTTCACGTCTCCATGGAGATTATTGTTTTACTGGAATGTTCCACAGTACGGCATTTGAAGTTACTGTCTCCATGGATACAACACGGATTTATTAGCAGTACAAACGCCTGCAATCCAATAAATGCAGAATGGATCAGTTTGATACCTTAATGTGAAACCATAAACAAAGCAATAACGTTTCCACGGCAACACGTAGATGAAGGAAAGTTGCACAGTGCAGCTTTAAACTAGTCCTCAGTGTGTTATGAGATGACATGTGTGAAATGTTTTGTCACCTCTGATAGTTCGCAGTGACATCCCGCTGGGGGTGTGCTATGTGCATCTCTATTGGCGGAATGTCCGTCAGTTACCATGACAACACGACGCACACATTCGCAAACACTGACAAATAAGCTCACCTGTTGTAGTTCCAGTTAAGGCCGTTTTTTTATGGTCAGATTGTGTTAAAATAAATAAAATAAGAGTATTGATGACATCAGCTGTAAAGTACCTATAACATGTACAGTTTTATTTTTATTTTTATTTTATTATTTATTTATTCAATATTTTACCAGGTCAGTCCGTCAAAAACACCGTCTCCTTTGCAATAACGACCTGGATTTCATTTGGATCCTTGAGTCTCCCGTGTAGTGTCCATGAGACCTGCGCCGCTCGGGTCCAGTCTGAGGTACCCGTCCATGAGCGAGCTGAACCCGGTCACACCCCCCATGGCCTGGTACGGAACGGCCCGGCCCACAGGAGCTCCACGGGCCTGCCTCTCCTCTCGGCTCTCCACCTGTACGCAGAAGGACAACGTAATCAGGAAATGACTCAAGTAAGAGTAGAAAAGTATTTGGGAAAAGTACTACTCTCTTATTTAGAATACTACTTATTTAGAATTTATTATTACCATTTCTATTTTTTTTCTCTTTGTTATTCTAATATATTGTGATGTGTGAGCTCCCGTGTCCAGGTGAATGTAATGTGAAGGACAAAACATAAAGTAATGGACAAAATCTGGTGTTTAAATCTGTTTTTTATTCTGCACTCTTCTCTCTCATTTAATGTCTTCCTCTTTTTGTATTTTTTGATGGATTTTAATGTTTTGGGTTTTTTTGTATTGTGATTTTAACGTATTTCTTATTCTGTAAAGCACTTTGAATTACTTTGTGTACGAATTGTGCTTTACAAATAAATTTGCCTCGCCTATTTTCAGTAAAAATGAGACAAACTAAATCAGATCTGAAGGAGCTGAATGAAACACAAATGTGAGAATCATTTCAAATTGTCACATTAAACAATCAAACAAACAAACTTAAACAGAACATTTTTCTTTAAACTTAACCCTTTTTTGACAGTGTTTGCTAATGTTGTGCATTGCGTTTCCATGGTAACTGCTGAACGTCCCACCATAGAGACACATGTAGAACACCCCCCAGCGCGAGCGGTCGTAGTTGAAACTGACCAGAGTGCGATGGGCGGAGTAGGGCTGACCACACCCACAGGTAGAGGGACTGTGGAACCCCCGGCAGCTGCCTGCAGGAACACAAATATTCAAAAAACAGTGAGAAGGGCTTGCATCTCCACAGACCTGACTCTAGTTTCCATGGAAATCAGTATCCACCATCACCATCGGTATAGTTTTAACTTTGCAAGGAAAAACAGCTCTGTCTCTGGAACAAAACACAAGTCCAGGTTTGTTTTTGAGGAGGGAACAACATTAGAACATTATGACTTAAAGTTCACAGGAGTTAATCTTATACAGGACATTTCACTACACTGTACATTTCTCTGATCTGGCCAAGATTTTAAAACCAATTTGGCGCCCTCGTCTCTTCTAATCACATGGACCCAGTGCACTCGGACTTGTGCGTCAGCGAGGAAATGATGAAAACTGAGGTACGGATGGAATTGTTGATTTGCCGAAAATAACGGAACACTACAATGACGTGGAGATGAAGAAAACTGAGACGTTTTATAATTTTTCTCAGATTTTGTCAGACGTACGAACGAACAGAGCCCGCCGGAAGTCGTCATCGCATGTTTCCAAACGTTTTCCTGGTTTGTGACGTAAATGTGAATAGAGCCAATTGTCTGTGGCAGTGTCCCCAGCCCAGAGTCCCTCCCACACTCACATCTGGAGCAGTGGTGCCCCCTGGAGGCCTGGTGCTCCTCAGGCAGATGTTTACAGCTGCAGCGCACAGGTCTGGAGCCCATCTGAGGAACGTACTGGTACTGAGAGCAGGGGCATCCACGCACACGGCACACCAGCTCCAGGGGGCGCTGTGCAGGGAGCTGCTCATACTCAGTCTGGTGCTGCTTGTACCTGGACAGACATCAGGAGATCAGGAAGTTCACATGTTCTATGTTTTTAGACGCTTTTTCTAGTATTTCTGGACGCCTTTGGATTTGTCATTTTTAGTAAACTGCTTCTGGAAACCCTCTGACCCCCTAAGTATTAACAAAAAGTACATTTTTTCAACACAAAATTCACAATTATTATTATTTTTTTTATGTGTTTGTGAAAAAAATATTGATAAATGACTCGGTAGCACCCCCTAACAACACCAATTCAATTTGTCAAGCCAAGTGAAGTAAAGTAGTAAGTAAAAAGTAAAGTAAGTAAAGTATTAAAAAAAACTATAAAAATATATGCCCCGTCCTAAAACCTACAGGAAGTCAGCCATATTGGGCGGAACCATGGACCTACGATACTTACACCTCAGACTTTTGATGTCCTACTTTTTTCACTGAAACACACCTGTGCTGTCAAAAGTTATTATCTCAATGTTTTCATCAGTAATACATCGTACTTCAGAATCTGTTGTCGTGACAGGCCTTTGCGACGCTGCAGAATCCTGCGTGTATCACCGATTAAGAAAATTAAACTGGAAAATGAAGTACGTGTGGGCGTGTACAGGTGGAGGTGATCGGCTAAATGGCGTCTTGAAAATAAGCGATTAAAGATTCCTCAAGCATTCACAAATAACTCCAAATATAACTTAAAGGTGTATTGTGTAACTTTTCTGGTGGAGGGTTCGTCAGCTGCTTGTTTCCATGGAAATGTCACTGTTCTGCTTGGAATGTTCCACAGTGTGACATTAAACAGCTCTACTTTACATTTATTCAATTACAGGTGGTTTTATTGGTCAGAAATCCCTAGAAAAACAGACATTCTGACTGTGAGCGGGGCCGCCTCTCCACAGATCTGACCTGTAACTTAGTCTGGTTTGGTCTCCATGAAGATAGAAAGGTTTAATGTCATACTGTGGAACATTCCAGACTAATATAACATAGCAATAACAATAACATTTCCTTGGAAAAAGCATTTGACGGACCCTCACCAGAAAAGTTACACAATGCACCTTTAATTAAAATAAAAATAAAATAAGTTAAGTAAACAGAAGTAAAAGAGAAGGAAACTACTACAAAATGGTTACAAGCTGTGAAAAGTCCAGTTTGTGGAATAGATCTGATTTAAACACATATTTCCTCTGAAGTCCATGTCCTCCTGTAGCTGGAGCTCCTCATACCTGTGTGTGCAGAAGCAGGGGGTCTCGGGGCCGATCAGTTTGCAGTCGGGGCCCCCGGGGACCCCATAGCTCACATACAGGCGGTTCTGTACACGCCTGGGGACCACCTTCCTCTTGTACTCTTCATACTGCTGAGGAGTGAACAGTGTCCCTCCGTCATCGTCCCCCACAATCCTGGAAACGGCAAAACAAAAGCACAGGATTTCTGTACAGTTTTGCACTCATTTGTTTAGACTGTCGAAGTATCAAAACCAGATACTAATCAATACTAAAACTAGATCCTCATTTTTCACAGGTACTGATACTAAAAAAAAGTCAGAACTGAAACTTTCCTGAATGTGTTTAGACCGATCTGGAGCTGATCAGAACAAATATAAGAGCACAGAGACGAGTATACACCCATGGACCTGGTTTAGACCTGGTTTAGACCTGGTTTAGACTTGGTTTAGACCTGGACCACTGAGGGATTACACACATATAAGAACACATGGGAATAGAAAAGAAAGTTCTACCATTTAATGTGGAATATCACATTCTACTGTTTAAGGAAAGAGGGGTTTTATTACTTAGACTTAGACTTAGACTTAGACAGACTTTATTGATCCACAAGGGAAATGACTTATATAACATTATATTACAATAACAAAGAGTAAAAAATTATATTAAAAAATGGTAATTAACTTCTAAATAAGTACCAATAAAAAAAAGCAAGAGACTGGTATCAATAAGACATAAATTATATAAATGTATGTACAGTAAGTAAAAAACACAAATATTGAAGTACTGAAGATCAAGTCTATTCCTTAGTATCAAAATTAAGTTTGAAATCTCTGTTGAAAAAGAAAACATATTACTGAAGAATTGCTGTTTTGTTTCAGCAAATTCGATGTCAGGCACATTAGCAAACAGCACATGTAGCTGGTCTTGTTAGCGCAGCAGGCCTGGGGAGTGAAGGGTTAGGGTTAGGGTTAGGGTTAGGGTTAGGGTTAGTCCTGGTACACACCTCCTGTACTCGCAGTACTCGTCCACTGCCCGGAGAGCACACTGGTCCAGCCTGATCCGCTCCATGGGCTCCACACACAAGAGACAGTTAAAGTTAGACTCCACTGGTCCCAAGAGCTGCACTGTTTGACAGTGTTACCATGACAACAGACGCCAGGGGTCACATGACGTACCCAGAGGCTGATACTGTCTCTTACATAAAACAATAATAGGCCTATCAGCAGGATGTAGCTACACTTAAAATAATACTTAATACAAAGGCCTACAGTCTTATCGGTTAAAAAAAACTGCAGGGTGGGTACTAGAGGACACACATACAAATTTGTTTTTGTTTGTTTTTTTAATCATGTGAAGCTCAGAACCTCCAGAATTCTCTCCCTGAGCTGCAGAGGCTGCACTTGCACTGACTCAGGATTGTCTAAGTCTAAGTCTATACATTTTATATATAGTTTTTGTAATTAAGAACACGTCAACATTATTCAAAGTTAGGGTGACCAGAATTTCAAAATAAAAAACTGGGACATCCCTGGTTTTTTGGTGGTTGGTAATAATAAAAAAAAAAAAAAAAAAAAAAAAATGTGAAATGAGTGTGTAATTAAGGAAAACTGTAAAATGCAGAGACCACTCATGACGAACATGTGAGTCAGTATAGTCACATTTTCTTTTATGTTTTGGTCATTTTTAAGCAGCTTTTTTGTATTTTACCTAAACAAATGACAATGTATGCCTCTCTTTACTGTTGGCAGGGATCAAATTGGTCAAAAATAGGGACACCTGGGACATTTCTTGTATAAAACTGGGACGAATCACTGGTTTTGTATAAATCTGTTGGGACAAGGGACACAGGGATCAAAACTGGTACTGTGCCGGTTAAACAGGGACGTCTGGTCACACTATTCAGAGCTTTCAATGATCTGAACACGTTTACCTGGAGGTCACTTTGGCCTAATTAAAATCTAAATCTTACATACTGCTCTTTAAATCCAGCAACATTAACAGAACTCGTATTCACCCATCCACCCCGACATGCCCGGAACACCTCCCGAGGGAGGCGTCCCGGAGGCATCCGAAACAGATGTCCTCCCCTCAGCTGCTCCTCTCGATGTGGAGGAGCAGCGACTCTACTCCGAGCTCCTCCCGTGTGACTGAGCTCCTCACCCTATCTCTAAGGGAGCGTCCAGCCACTCTGCGGAGGAAACTCATTTCGGCCGCTTGTATCTTGTCCTTTCGGTCATTACCCAAAGCTCATGACCATAGGTGAGGGGAGGAACATAGACTGATGGTAAATCCAGAGCTTTGCCTTTCGGTTCAGCTCCTCTTCACCACAACGGTCCGATACAGCGACCACATCACTGCCGATGCTGCACCGATCCACCTGTCAATCTCACGCTCCATCCTCCCCTCACTGTGAACAAGACCCCGAGATACTTGAACTCCTCCACTTGAGGCAAGGACTCTCCACCATCTGGAGAGGGCAATAATAATAATAATAATAATAATAATAATAATAATAATAATAATAATAATAATGAAATATAGATAATAAATAAATAAAATAATATCGAACTATAATAAAATAAAATACAATAAAATAATACAGGTTTTTATTATGGCGCAGACCTGCGCACACCCGGACTACATTTCCCATGATGCCCCGCGGAGGTGGCGCACAGCGGACGTTCCCCGTGACACTTAACGGTCCTGTGTTTGGGACGAGCCCGCTGTCCTCCGCGTAGGTCCCCGCTGTCCCGTGTCTCCGTGGACTCCAGGCTGAGCCCCGCGGTCACTGAGGCCGGGGAGAGGTGCTCCTGAGGCCGGGGAAGAGCTGTCCGCGGCCGGGCTAACGCTAACCGCACCGCCGCTGCCCCGCGTCCGTCACGGGGCGAAACCAGAAGGGCTTTTTCACGCAGAGTCTCAGGTTTGTGCGTTTTATACGTTTATTCCGCATGTATTTGTAATGTTTGTAGTGTTTGTAGTGTGTGTAATGTTTGTAATGTTGAGTTTTGTGTTATTGTGTAAGAGTCAGGCTAACGCGGGGAAGTTTGGGTTAGCCACTTAGCTAGCTGCTGTGTTATTATTATACTTGATGGAAACAGCGACATGTTTGAGATATTTTTGTACTTTTACTGTTTGTACTTTCTGCGTGGAAGTACAACTATATAACCAACACTTTATTTTGATTTTTAAGACTCGACATGAACATTTTCCACCTGCAAAGTTTTCAAATTATTAAAATATTTCCCCCAGAAGCATCATTTTTCTGCATTTCTGAGGGGAAGTGCACACCTTTTCTGAATACAGTTATTTTGTTAGGAAAGATTTTTATTTTTTAGATTTCAACAATATCAAATCTGTTTAGGATACTTTAAAAACATACTTCACAATCAGTACTAATCGCCATGGAGAATAACAAATTACTAAATCGATCAATCAGTTGTAATTTGAGCTGTAGGAAGTTGAAAAAGTAACTTCTGTGGCTTATTATTGGTTCATTCTGTTCTTTATCTGCTGCATCTTGGGCTTTTAATGCTACTGTCTATTTAAAAAGTGTTTACTGGGATTATTCAGCATTATTGTGATTGTGTCAGAGGCTTAAAGTAGTTTCAATATTTATCTTTTATCACAGTATTTCTCTGTAAATATTGTCAACATTAGTTATCGTGACAGGCCTAGTAGTATTACACTTCTATGGTATTATTGCTAACACCGAATATTTGGATCACCATTTTAGGTTTTATTATTTATTGCGATCACAACACAATCAGCGTGGATCATGCTAATGAAACTACTGCACATTGCATTAGATTTAAGAAGTTGTGTGTTGTTTTGTATCCATGGCTTGTGGGCTGAGTGTTGGACAGAATTTTTAGAACTGTAAAGAGGGTTTGAGGTTTGAATAGGGCCCAGGAGAGATCGCTAGATTACTCAAACGTGCATGGAGGACATCTAAAACCTCTTTCGACGTGTTTCTGATGAGGAAACAAGGTTATAACATGGGCGAAAGCTCAAAAGTGTCAATTTTTCTTGTAGATTTGAGTCTGTTCACTTGTCCTTCAGAGCAGTACTTGAACAAACGATTAAACAGGAGCATTTGAACCTAACAGCTGCTGGTGTATGTTTTAGACTCAAGTCAATATTTAACTAAGATTAAGTCTTTTGTGACTTTGCTGTAACTGAGAGAATGATTTCCTATCCCAACTTCTAAAGGCTCAACAAATTTGGAGAAAATAAGACAAGGATCAAAACAGCAAGGCTTTAAACAGCAGAATAGTCATGATGAGACCAATAAAAATAAATCACTACTTTATTTAGTTAAATCAGACCTGTTCTGTTAAATCAACTTTTCAGAACTTCAACCATGTTATAGTTGTTTCTCCTTTTCATTTACCCGAAGTTGTATTTGTTTTCAAGACAATGATTTGCCGATCAGTTCACGTTTTCAGCTCCACCGGTACAAGCCCGCTGTGACTTCCGCACTTCCTTCTCCAGTTCGATGTTCTTCATGGTGATACTCATAGGATTGGGCAGCGTTGCGTCGTCATTTTGGTCCAAATGTAAAAAAAAACAAAACGCTCTGCTCTAGTGTGATGTGTCAGAAAAAAGTACTTTCTTGTGGATGAATTGTCTGTATTTTGGGAGAAGTTTTCCGTGTTGATGACAGAGGCAGATTTAGAGCTCTACTTCCTGTATTTTTGTACTTTTCTTCTTAACTTTTTTTCCACCAACTGTCACTGAACTGATGAAAAACTGTGATAAATATTGACCACAGGTACTACCCACCAAGCCAAGTCAGAATTGGAAAAACATGAAAACTTCTCATACCCACTTTAAACCCAATAAAAACATATAATTTCACCAAGTTATGTAATAGTACTTCTGATAATGAACAAAACGATTCTAAAGGTATTTCAGAAGGGTTTTATTGGGTAAGTCAAAAGATTATTATGAAAAAGAAAAGTATTATGTCTTGAGTAGCAGAGCTGGGTATCATTAAGAAGTTGCCGATATGATACGTTCCTCGATACAGTGCACTTTCGATTCGATACGATATATTTCAAATCGATGTGATACGGTTCAATGGCAAAAGGAGAAATTCAATTTGTCAACTGGACAGAGTTTATTTGGTCGAATACGTTTCTCAGCTCATCCAAGCTGCTTCTTCAGTTCTGGTCAGATGCTGGTGGACACTGCTTTATATCTGCTTGAAGGGAGGAGCTTAATTACAATGAAAATGACTCTGAGACACACATATTTGTTTACAGTTTCTGTTAGTTAGGTGGGTCTATTACGGTTCAATAAAAAATAATGGCTAAATGATGGCTGTGATACTAAAAGTCTTTGTTAAACCACTTCTTGTGCAAAGTTCATATGAAACACAAACATTTTAATCCTCAAAACAGTGAAAATGTCAAATGTGTCGCATAAATGAGTTTCCTTCCTATGAACAAACAACAAAACTGTAGCTGTAACTAAATAATGTAGTAAAATAAACCAAAAAATACTCATGGCGAGATATCGATACTGTATCATCACATTAAACTATATGATATATCAGTATTTCGATATTTTTGCACACCCCTATTGAGTAGAGTCTTGTAGAGTCTGGCAGTTCTTGTTTCCCAGCTTTTTCAAGGTCCCTAAAGCATCCCTGGCATCCTAACCATCATGAAGCTGTATACAAGTTCCTGTAAGTTGTGAGAATATTGATACTTTGCACTGACGTCACGCTGGGAGTGTTCTACGTGTATCTCTATTGGCAGAATGCTCAACAGTTACCATGGTGACACAATGCACACATTAGCAAAAACTGCCAAAAATGTTTTAATATAGTCTGAAAACTCAAGAAAAACTGGGTTTAAAGAGCACATTTTCATTTTCCTGGTAAGTGCGAGCATTCATGGTCCTTAGACTTAGACTTAGACAAACTTTATTGATCCACAAGGGAAATTATTTGGACACAGTCGCTCAAACATCACAATATAAAATAATAACAGAGTAACAAAAATAGATGGTGTAGCAAAAAGAGTAAGAGACACGTGTCAAATGAGACATAATTATCAAAATGTATATGTACAAGTCAAAATAAAATAGAAATATAAGTAATAAAGTAATAAACTATATAGTCACAGCTATATACAAGAAACAAGAACGACAGTGCAAATACTATGCTGATTGACAGGGCATGAGGTAATCCGTTACTTGGGATTAACTTGGAGTACAGTTGTAGGGAGTATTATCTGTTACATAAGGGTGAGTTGTTGTACAGCTGTATGGAGTATGGTATGAATGTAGTCCTGAATCTCTCACTGTTTGAGCGGAGCTGTAGGAGCCTGTTTAGGAGTTTGATTTTCAGCTAAAAGATGAGAGTGAAAAACTGGAAAACTGTTGGCTAATGCTAATGCTAGCTTGCGACTGTAATGCTATTTGAGAGCGACTTGTTTAACAGCACAAATCAGCTCACCTTTACTTCCACCTAAATCGGCTCTTTCTGGTCAGATTGTGTTAAAATAAAACCCAGATTAAAGTCTAACAAGCCTCAGACGGAGCAGTGCTTACAGTTAGCATCACACCCCCAGGTTATTGATGACACAAGCTGCTGATAGAGGCTATAGATGTGCAGAAAAGTATTATGTCTTGAGTAGAGTGTTGTTATGTCTGCAATTCTGGTTTCCGAGCTTTTTCAAGGCCCCTGAAGCGTCCCTGGTTTGCAGCTGTACGAGTTGGTGCAAGTTGTACAGTGTGAGTGTGTTTTTGAGTGAAGGCAGAGAAGTGATCGTTCCTGTCGTTTTATTAAAGAGTGAAGGTGCAGTTGGACTGGAGCGTGTGTTTTTATTGGCTGACTGACCGACTGACTTCATGCTTCTTACACTTTGTCGCTTAGTTAGTCCAAAATTCTGCTGCGCGCCTTTTAACTGGAACTAAAGAACGTGAGCACATTACCCGATTTTAGCGTCGTTGTACTGGCTTCCAGTTTGTTTTTAGAATTGATTTTATTGTTTGTTTTTAAAGTTTTGAATGAACTGGCCCCACGTTATGTCTCGAACCTCATCCAGATTTACTCCCCAGGGCGCTCTGAGGTCCGAGGTCCAGCTCCAACTCATGGGGCCTAAGACGAGACTTAAACCCAGGGGGACGGGGTCTTCTCTGTGGCCGGGCCCCAAACTCTGGAACGCTCTGCCCCCCATGTCCCAACAGCCCCCCCAGTGGAGAGTTTTAAGTCTCGTCTTAAAACCCACTTTTACTCTGTGGCTTTTAACACCGCGTGAGTCGTGTCCTCTGTGTCTTTTATTTATTTTACTTAATTACTGCTATTTTATGATTTTTATGGTTTTGCTTTTATTTGATTTTACTGGTTGTGTTGTTTTAAGACTAGTATTATTTAAATTTTAGCAATTTACCTTTTTGTTGTCTTCATTTTAGCTCTGTGCAGCACTTTGGAAACTGCTTTGTTTGTAAAATGTGCTGTAGAAATAAAATAGAAATAAATAGAAATAAAGTGGATTTGGATTTGGATGCTTTACAGCTCCCCGTTACCTGTGTTAGATAAACACTGGTGTTTCAATTCAGGCCAAAGAGAAGGGCTTATGTGAATTTTTTGCAGGTATCGATACTAAAAAAAAGTCACAGGACAGAAATGGACCTGGACCTGGACCACTGAGGGACTACACAGATATAAGGAGCAGTGTGATTGGTCTGACCGGTATCCATATTCCCTCTGCAGCCAGGTGTTTGTATCAGAAATAGCAGAGGCCACTGGAAGCAGCACACTCTTAGGTTTAGACATTTTTTACCTGAAAGCTGCAAATTTACCTATTTTTCACACAAAAATTGTCAAAAAAATTACTATGAACAGTAGCTCATGCGGCTAAAACACTATGCACACAATGAGGTCTTGAAAAAAATAAATGAATAAAAAGTGAATAAAGTGTTTCGTTCCACTTTAAATCCGTGACTCTGCAGATTGAGGGCAGCCCAGATACATTTGGCCCAACTGTGTAATCTTATCTTTGCCCCAGAAAGAGCGCTGACCTTGTGTGATTGTGTTGTAATTACAGTTCTGTGTGTTGACTTTTTTGTGACAGAAAAGATGCCCTGACCCACAGCGCCCCCCTGTGGTGAGGCCGTGCACAGCATGTCCTGAGTCTCCTGGGCGTTTGGATCAAACAAGCGTACAGCACACCACACCCTCTCCCTCTACAGAAGCTCTCAGGGCTCCTGGGGGCCCCTCCTCCTCTCCCCGCCCTGTAGGCAGAGGTGAGTTCTACAAACTGTTTGGACTGAAGCAGAGGCAGGGCTGGATACTGTTTCAATTTACCACGACAGCAGAGAAAATAAATATTACCAGTACCTTTATTTACCAGAACTTTTATTTTTTTTACCTGGTGTGTCCTAGAAGTGCACTGTAGCAAAGTACAAGGCAGTGTCACCACAAATATCAAAGGTTTATTATTTAATTTTGCGGTTCTGCATAACTGAAGAAGCAGCTCGGATGAGCTGCGAAACGTATTCCACCAAATAAACTCTGTCCAGTTGACAAATTAAATTTCTCCTTTTGCTATGGATTCTACCTGGACGACTGAGGGATTCTACACACATCTCAAGAACAACTACAAGCCAACCATAGTTGGACTGGTAAGAAAGCTGGAAAAGGACACTAAAAGGTTAGCAGAGAAGAGGAATCATTTACGTTCTGCATAAAGATCATTACAGGTATAGACATGTGTTGTTGAAGTACCGGCACTGAACACCAGGTGTTGGTTTAGATCATGTACCAAATACAGTTGAGTAGCAGAAGAAGTGAACATGACTCATTCAGTATTTTTATGCAGTAAAAGAAGCGTACTCAAGTACTGAGTTAATGGTTTTACGGCACAGTGTATATATAATTACATGTGAATATTTGATCATAAATGGTGCCTCTCAGTACAAGGGTTTTGTTTTTTCCTCTGTACAACACATGAGTGTCCAGTGTGGGCGGGGCTCTGTGTTGGATGCTAATAGCCCCTCTGTGTGTATGTTTTTGTTCAGGATGGTGGGGGCGCTGTTGCGCAGGAGCATGTCTCAGCGTCTCAGTTTTCTTCTAGTGATTGTGGGTCTGGTCTGGGGGCTCATGTTACTGCGTTACACCGTCCATCAGCCCAGACACGAGAGCAGCCAGGAACTCCGGGAGCAGATCCTGGAGCTGAGCCACAGATATGTGCGAGTGCTCAGGGAGGAGAAGGAGAGGGCTCCAGGGGGGCCCCAGGGCACCGCCCTCGCCGGATACGGTAACACACGCCCACTGCACCGTGTGTGTGTCCGTGTGTGTGTGTGTGTGTGGCTCTGCACAGGGCAAACAGCGGGAAGGCTCAAAACTATGGCACAATATTAGAATACAGAGAATATCTGAGAATCACAAGCTGTACATCTACACAAGTTTACAAATGACAAACTTTAAGAAAATCATGACATTTAACACAAACGACAGAAGATAAAGTTGGTTTCATTTCCTGTAGTATTTGTCCTGGTTTACCTCCTTTAAACTATGTTTTTATGAACTCTCTGATGCTTTACTAATGTACAGTTCCTGAGCCACACAGGGGGCGGGGCTAATCCTCTGTTGCTAAACTTAAAATCCCATGATTGTGTAACTACTGAACAGTCACAGAACAGAACATTTTAGAACAGTCTCTGTCAGATTTACAAAACTGTTGTGCAAATGTTTTGGGAAATACAGATGCGAGGTTTCCATAGTGACAGGATCAGGAACTTTTTACTTTTGCTGTTTTATTGTGCAATATGTTAAAGCCACAGACACATTTCAGCCAAAAAATTGATTATAATTGCATCAGATCTCCTCAGGTCTGTAGTCTAGAGGTCTGAACCTGAGTTTGAGTTTAAGCTTACTTAAACCTAAACGCCTGATTTTGTCCTGTATTTTTATTTCTCCATGGTCCATGACAAATGAATCCTAAACAAAACTACATTTGGTTAGCTTAAGCACCGTGATATGAGGCAAGGCAAGTTTATTTGTGTAGGATTATCTGTATACAAAGTCATTCAAAGTGCTTTACAGAATAAGAAAAAGATTGAAATCCTTGAACCTCCCTGTGCCCCTGTCCCTCTGTGCCCCTGTCCCTCTGTGCCCCTGTCCCTGTCCCTCTGCCCTATGTCCCTGTGCCCCTGTGCCCCTGTCCCCGTGTGCCCACAGCTGACCTGAAGAGGACCATCGCCGTGTTACTGGACGACATCCTGACGCGCCTGTCCAAACTCGAGGGCAAAATCCACCTGATGGACAACTCCTCCATCTCCTCCACCAACTCCTCCCAGCCAGCAGGGGGCGCTCTGTCCGCCGCCCCCGTGTCCTTACAGAGGCCTGGTAAACACAAGCCCACCGCCAGGACCACCCGCCTGCACCCACACGCCCCCAACCGCCTCTAGTCCCCCCCCACCCAGACTCTGAGCCTGCTCTTTTAAGAAGCTTCTATTTATTTTGAAGAACTGCACATTTTTGGTTTAAGTATTGATTTTATTTAATCATTTTTTTTCTCTGTCTGATGCCATATTTGCAATGTTATTTTTAGCTGCTGGACTTGTCCTGACACCAGCTGTACTCCTGCTTGAATCAGAACTGGGGCTGCACAATACGACGTAAACTATTACAAGAATGACACGACATGGCCTTTTAATCTGGACACTATTTAAAGGTGCACTGCGTAACCTTTCTGGTAGGGGGTCTGAAAGGTTTCACAGTATGGCATTAAACTCATCTATGTTGCATTCATTTAATTATAGATGTTTTACTGCTCAAAAATACTACGAAAACATGCATTTCTACAGTGAGTGAGCTTGCCTCTCCACAGATCTGAACTGTAACTTGGCCTGGAGGCATTGTTGGCTTGACTCCATCCACTTTCAAATCCAAATCCACTTTATTTCTACAGCACATTTTACAAACAAAGTAGATTCCAAAGTGTTGCACAGAGATCAGAAAATGAAGACGACAAAAAGGTAAACTGCTAAAATTTGGTCATACCAGCCCTAAACCAGTAAAATCAAATAAAAGTAAAACCATAAAAAATCATAAAATGGCAGTAAATAAGTAAAATAAATTAAAAAAAAAATGGAAATGGAAATATACTTTTAATGCCAGACTGTGGGACATTCTGGACAAAGCAGAACATTTCAATAAAGACAAACAGGTGATGGACCTTCCACCCGAAAGTTACACAGTGCACCTTTAAAGTGCATATGACAGGTTTTTATGCTGTTCTAATTAAAGATGCACCAATCCAGTTTTTTTTCAGTTCCGATACCAATATCGATACTTTAAGTATCTGTCGATTCCCGATATGAACCGATACCGGTGTAGGGACAGAAAATGGAACGTATTTATTTCCTTAAACGTCGATGAAAGCCAGTTGTTATGTAACTGTAAAACTTTGAGACGTTCTATGCCAAAATCATAATACAACCATTGATACTTTGCAGTGGGTGTTTTACATGTACCTCTATCGGCAGAATGTTCAGCAGTCTCCATGGTGACGCTACGCAACATTAGCAAACTGTCAAAGTTTAAAAATCGTCTGAAGACTAAAAAAAATCTACAAAATGGATTTAAAGAGCACATTTTCAGGAGCCTGTGATCAGTCCGAGCGTTCATGGTCCTGTTTAAGGGTTTGATTTTACACTAAAAGAGACTGAAAAACTGTTGGCTAATGCTAACTATCCTGGACTGTAATTTTAAGTGTGAGAAACTTGTTTAACAGCACAGATCATCTCACCTGTTGTAGTTCCAGCTAAATCAGCTCTTTCTGCTCAGATTGTGTTAAAATAAAACTCAAAATAAGTCTAACTTGAGTGACCAAGCGTCTAACAGAGCAGTGCTTCCAGTTAGCTTCACACCCCCAGGCTGCAAGCTGCAAAGTATCAATCAAAGGCCCAACCCAGACATCATCAGAACCGACATCTGGGTTCTGATAATAATCTGACTGAGGTTGAGCTCCATTTCATCAGGATTACGTCCAAACAAACAGTGAGTGAAAAGACTTTAAAATGGTGAAGAAAGCAGATGGTGATTGGTTAATTCCACGTTTTTGTAATACGTGTGGTTCTGTTGTGCAGCCTTCATGTGAATCTGAGTATCGACTTGACCAAGTACAGTGCCCTCCTCTCATAATGACTCCAACTTCTGACTGTGATTCAGGAGGATTTGGGGCTGTGGTAGTGGATTCATCTCAAACAGTCATGGAACATTCTAACTTTAAAGCTTAATTCATATTTTTATTTAATGAAATGCAAAATTATGCTTGTGTGAGCAGTTTGTGGTAGTAACGAAGAAGGATCGTTACTGAGAAACCAGTAACAGAAAAATGCCCACAGCTGTTGTAAAAGTGCGACTAAACGCTCAACTTCAGCTGCTAAACTGTGGATTTGCTGTTTTTATAGTATTGTACGTTCCTAGTCCTTTTCTGGCCATTTTAGAGCAAACTAGGTACATTTGGAGGCGTGTGTGCTGCCTCTAGTGGCCACTGCTATTTCAAGTACTACATGACATCACACAGCACTGCCCTGATTACAGGCAGGTGTGTCTGATACAAACACCCGGCTGCAGGGGCGGAGTTTGAAGTGTGGATTTCTGTTAGACCAATCACACTGTTCCTTATACCTGCAGACCCCGCCTCTCCTCACTAAGGGTGTGCGAAAATATTGAAATATCGATATATCGTACGTTTAATGTGATGATACAGTATCAATATCGTGAGCTGCTGTATCAATATATCAGCAAGAGTATTTTTTGGTATATTTTACTAAATTATTTTATGACAGAGCTACAATTGTGTTGCTTATTTGGAGAAAAGAAGCTCGTTTATGCGACACATTTGACATTTTCACTGTTTTGAGTAAAATGGGTGTTTTTCAAATGAACTTTTCAGAAACTTAGCATAATAAAGACTTGTAGTATCACAGCCATAGATATCCTGTCGAATCGTACTGAATAGAAAGTGCAGTGTATCGAAAAATGTATCGTATCGTATCGGCAACTTCTTAATGATACCAGCCCTGCTCCTCACTCTCCCCTTTAGTCCTCCAGGCCACGCCCGGTTTAGCAGCTCTGTTTGAAAAGTTTAGGTGTTTAGTCTCACTTTAAACTGCGATGCTAATGGGTTTTTAATTGTCGTTGCCAAATCTTCAGCTATGAAACATTCTGTAATCATGTTCTTACCTTTTTCCAGCACAAAAGGAGGGCACTGTTTGGCTGAAGCTCATGTCTACCTTGTTGCCTGTTGAGTCCACGGGCGCATCTCATTTCTCTTTCCTCGTTCCCTTCTCCTGGATTCCTTTCCTCGATTCTGCAGGAAATGGGAGAGAACACGAAGGAGACACAGAGGAGGAGAGGAGAGGAGACACGAGCTGAGGGTGAATGAGACAGTCTTTCCTCATGCACTGACCAAAATGACCCTTTAATGATGACTATACTAAGGATTATTTTATTATTATTTCAGAAAGTCAGGCCAACGTCTTTATTTTCAGATAAATGTGTTTTAACATGTATATTTTTTAGTTTTATTATCAAATTCAGGATTATGTAACATGCCAAACCTCCTTTACTATTGTCCCTGTCCTTGTGTAGTTGAGACAAACTCCTCACTGTGAGACAAATATTTTATCTGATGTCTGCTCCTGAACCCTCACTCAGGTTTCCTCTGTGGTTTCCTTCCCTCGCCTCCTCTGAGCTCTTAATATGACACATTTACGGTGGCCGACGGGGGGCCAGTGCGTCTGAGAAAACGGCTTCAGCTACAGAAACGATACAAATTCACAAAAAACAGTTTAAACGAGGTACAAACAAAGAACGTGCTGCAAGAAACAAAGACAAATGTGTCATCATCAAATAGAGAAACGACGAAAACCAAGAAAACACCAGCAAACGAAAAACGCATGAAATAAGTGCTCCAGACCTGCAGGGGGCGCTCTCAGTGTAACAGCTCAATGTTTGTTGCAGTAATGTGGCTTTTGATTATATTCATATACTGTGTTTATGAATAATATACAATAAAATAAATGGCATGTGATGTACAGCGTTTTATAGCGATATTTATATTTCTAAACACAGTATATGAAGATAATCAAATAAAAGCCACATTACGGTAACAAACATTGAGCTGTTACACTGAGAGCGCCCCCTGCAGGTCTGGAGCACTTCCGTTGTGGTGAGCGTTTTTTGTTTGCAGGTGTTTTCTTGGTTTTCATCGTTTTGTGCTTTGCGTCGTTTCTCTATTTGCGGCGCATTTGATGATGACACATTCGTCTTTGTTTCTTGCAGGGTTTTTTATTTTATTTGCAGTGTTCTTTGTACCTCGTTTAAATTTGTGTTTGAGTTTGTGAATTTGTATTGTTTCTGTACCTGAAGCAGTTTTCTCTAAGATGCACTGAGCCGTTGCAGTGCCTTTGGCCCCCGTCGGCCACCGAACACATTTGATTGACGGCTGAAAAATGGAGGATCGAGGAAGCGAGGAGAAGGAAGCAAGGAAATAGAAATGAGACGTGCCCCATGTTTCATCTACAATCCAAAGAGTTGATTTAACATGTAACTTTATGCAATGAGAGGAGAGCTCTTGAAGCACACACTGAGTAGACGTAGTATTCTGTTGTACTGTTAACTGCTCGGTGAAGCACTGTGACGTTTCTATGACTTAAGGCCTTGTTCTTATTTTTATGCTCTGACTCCTATAAGCAATATCTCATCGAAGCTACAGACTGTAACTCAAACGCCAATCAGGAGAGGGAGAAGACATGTTTATTTTGCTTAGAAAATGCAGAACACACAGAATGCATTTAAAGTCTGCTATTTTATGAACAGATGAATTTTAAGCAGTAAAGTTTGAAGAGAAAATCATTTATTTGTATCTGATTTATTGCAATAAAATGTGTACTCACTGTGCCTCCACCAACACTGCTCCAAAGGGTTTTTCTAATCAATGTCTTATATATATGGATACACTAATGGAGAGTTCTACAGCTAATCCTGTCAGTAAAAGGATGTGGTTTGGAGCAGCGTTCACAATTTTTTTTTTTTTTTTGTTGGTCTTAAATGTCACTGATCAAAAGTCTGTAGTATGATCATTTAGTCAATTTCACCCAACTCTGATTTTACAGTCTTCAGTTGTCAAGGGATCACATGCACATTTTAGTAAAATAAGAGGAATATGACGACAAAAAGACCCCTAAAGTAAACCAGGATCTATACCTTTTGTAATGACAGGCGCCCACCACTAGAGGTCATCCTCGCCACAGCATCAGCACATGTAAACTGTCCTGGACACAGTCTCATTAAAGGAGAATTATTGTGCCGTCAGATGTAAATGTTTAAAGAAATGTTACTCTGCACACGTGTTTAACAACTGCACCAACGTACGAGTGCAGAATACAGTTCACCTCTGACCCCGTGTCCCCAGAGTCTTCACCTGCAGACACATCCAAGTTTGTCTCAGTCTCAGTTTATGGACAGGCTCATGTGAAGCTCAACCTCCAGAATTCCCTCCCTGAGCTGCTGAGGTTTAGGGAGTGACCATTCGGATCAGGTGTTTCAGGAGCGGTCCAGAGTGGAACGTTTCAAAGCTTTGGACTCCTCAAATTGACATTTGCGCTGCTATCAGGAAGTCCTCGACAGATTGCTAGTTGTATTCTGAAGTGTGCACGTTAGGAACTTAAAAAAAAAAAATACTTTAACAACTCTAACCCAACACCCTTCTCCTCTACACCTGAACTTTGAGAAAAACAAGACAAAACACAAGATCAGAATTTGAATTTTTTTTTATTCATTTAGAGGCATTTGACAAGTGTGGAGCTGTGAGGGGCACAAGCACGGCTGCAGGGGAGGAAGTCCAGATGAAGCAGAGTCCACCAGCTAAGCACCTGTCACCACAAGACAGGTCACCTGCCAACAGCATAGCACCTGTCACCACAAGACAGGTCACCTGCCAACAGCATAGCACCTGTCACCACGAGACTGGTCACCTGCCAACAGCATAGCACCTGTCACCACGAGACTGGTCACCTGCCAACAGCATAGCACCTGTCTCCACGAGACTGGTCACCTGCCAACAGCATAGCACCTGTCACCACAAGACAGGTCACCTGCCAACAGCATAGCACCTGTCACCACGAGACTGGTCACCTGCCAACAGCATAGCACCTGTCTACACGAGACTGGTCACCTGCCAACAGCATAGCACCTGTCTCCACGAGACTGGTCACCTGCCAACAGCATAGCACCTGTCACCACGAGACTGGTCACCTGCCAACAGCATAGCACCTGTCACCACGAGACAGGTCACCTGCCAACAGCATAGCACCTGTCACCACAAGACAGGTCACCTGCCAACAGCATAGCACCTGTCACCACGAGACTGGTCACCTGCCAACAGCATAGCACCTGTCACCACGAGACAGGTCACCTGCCAACAGCATAGCACCTGTCACCACAAGACAGGTCACCTGCCAACAGCATAGCACCTGTCTACACGAGACTGGTCACCTGCCAACAGCATAGCACCTGTCGCCACAAGACCGGTCACAAACCAAACAAAAGCCCGGCTCTGCGATTTTCTACCACAGAATTATGCAAAAAAGAAACGTGCTATTTGAGCTTTTCACCACAAAGTAAAAGTTCAAATACATGGAAGCCACACCACTAAAGAGAAAGCTGAAAGAAAAAAAACCCATTCATTTTTTTTTCTAAATTTCAATTAATGAGGATATACAACACCGGCAAAAGAAATTTT
This sequence comes from Taenioides sp. WSHXM2023, assembly GCA_029959045.1. Classification (NCBI taxonomy): domain Eukaryota; kingdom Metazoa; phylum Chordata; class Actinopteri; order Gobiiformes; family Gobiidae; genus Taenioides; species Taenioides sp. WSHXM2023. The sequence continues at coordinate 30,409,070 of CM057097.1, read as the reverse complement.
TTTTTTTTGCAAATTTTCTTACATGATTAACATTTTTTTCATAGCTGGGGAATAATGAAGCCTAAATCCTAACCAATACAAGAATGCCTCTATTTCAAATATGTCTCTAAAGAGGTAGATCGGATGAACTTTAGGAGGGGGTAAACTGTACACTGCAACAAAAAAAATTAAATATTCTACACATTAAAATGACGTGAAATCACAATTTGCATCTTGATTTGAGTAGTTTTGAATAGATCGGTTTAAGTCTAGGTTACTCAAAATATTTGGTTTGTTTTAAGACTTTTAGTTGTAATAAGGCAAAATGATCGGCCAGTGGATTAAGAAATTTCAAGTTCAAATTCCACTTGGAAAAAATAGAATGCATTGGTAGATTTACGCAAATATCTTGAAGTAATCCAGGTCAAAATACAAAAAAATCCAATTCAAACTACTCAAATTAAGACCTTGAATGCGTCAATTTGAACTGATGGAGTGATTTTTTGCAGTGTAGGACTTGTGCCCCTCAGTGTAGCGCCCCCTGGTGACACGACTGAGGTATGGAGCGCTGAGGTAGAGCGTTTTCTACTGTGGAAGCGTGGACACTTTAAAAAAAAAAAAAAACACAAAAAAAAACTGTACATTCGGATTCTGCTAACCAAACTAAAAATCATTATCTGAGCACTGCATCAAACGCCTGGGCCACTTCCAACGCTTTTAGTTCAGAAAATACACGAGTTTGAAGTAGTTTAGACTAGTTTCAGTGTAGTTTTGAGGTGTTGGTCAAGTCTTTTGGTTTTAATAGATTCTTGAATGTCTGGGAACGAAGAATTTAAGTAATTTATGTGTAACAAAATTCTTAACTACAAAAAAAATTGGCAGAGAATTTTGCTTTGAAATCAGGGGGTTATCTCAAAATGAGTAAAACTGACATTATAAAGTGGTTTTCAGAACTGAAGTCATTAGAATGGCACAGGTTTGGGGTTTTGCAGTGAAATCAGGCTTTAGGTTCTCTTCCACTCACACAGTCCTTTCCCTGTAGACGACATATTGAAACTCGGGATACAAAAGTCTTAAGTCTTTCGTCGCACAAAACATAAACCATCTCCTGCTCCGTGTGACTCCGTACCCTCACCATGCAGTGAACCTCATGAGGACCGGGTCAGAACTGGGTCAAAGCCTGACCGCAGCCCGCAGACTGAAAGTAAAAGTACCAAGGATGTCCGTGTCAAATCAAATGGCATTGGCTGTGAATAAAGGTGAAGAGAGGGTGAAGAGAGGGTGAAGGGGCGGCGGATCTGCACAGCTCCAGGTGCAGCCTCAGGGGAAAAACTGAGGTCATTGAGGCCCAGGCTAGGTCACATGGCAGCGGACCTCATCTGAATTTTTCTTAAAAAAATAAAACTGTTCAAAGACTATCAGCTTTATAAAGTATACAAAATACCACCAAAGCAAAATAAAAAAAGGAACTTTTTTCCATATATAGAATCATTTTCTTTTCTCTTGAGGTACTCGAGCCTGAGGTAGTTACGTAAAATGCATATTCGATTGCTTTTTAAACGGGCAGCAGCATGGGCACCGTTTCCCCGAGCGTCTGTCAGTGCTCTGCCCTCACCTCCAAATATATATCTATGTATATAGGTCTATCTATAAAATGCATCCGAATTTATAAAATGCCCCTATAATCACGAACAAGACCCGACCAGAGTCCTGTGCTCAAACTAAGCTGTCCCCAACCCTCCCCCCAAATAAATCTCTATAGGTCCAGCCAGGACCTCCACCGCCATGTTCCACAGAAAACTGAGCAGAAACCTTCAACCACCATTAAACACTCAAGAGAAACTAAAGTCATGTGAAGTCTGCTGGGGCCAGTGCCACCCAGGTGAAGGGTATTGTCCGTGTGTTTGTGAAACTGAAAAAGGGCCCCGTGCGGGTGGGGTCAGGGGCCGGTCAGAGCGCAGGGCGATGGCACAGGAGGAGCCACACACAGTTCAAGTAGGGCCCTGTGGGCAGGGCCCCAAGGGGAGGGCCCCTCCCTGCTCTGACAGCTCTCTGGTTGTGTTGTGCAGTCTGCTCCTTGCTCCGCTCACTTCCTGCGGGGCATAGGGGCCGGAGCGCCGGGTCCCGGGGGCTTCACCTGCTGCTGCTGCTGCTGCTGCTGCCGGCGCACCTGAGCCAGGATCTCCTGGATCTTCCTCTGAGCCAACTGCACACACAATCAAAAACACAGATTTAGTCCTCAAAATTAGATTTACACAAACAGCCTTTAGGACAGAAGCTCTGACCCACCTGACAGGCAAAGAAGTGTCCAGTGATCTTGACCACCACCTGGTCATTCTCATCTGGCGTCTGGTCTCTGGGCACTACCACCTCGGCACAGGAGAGGTTCTGTAGCTCTGTCACCTGCACATGGACATGTTTAGAATGGCTCCACTGTCGTACTAAAGCTAATCCAGTGCTAATGCTAACGGTGTACCGTTTTCCCGCCTTTTCCGATGACCCGACCCGCAGCAAACGAAGGCACCTTGATGTGAGCCTCCAGCTTCACCTCCTCTTTAGGGCCGAAGAAGTTCTCCTCCTTTAGTTTACTGAAGATCCTGCACTGGGCCTGTGCAGAGAGCAGGGCTTTAGACAAGAGTGAACTCTATCTGGGACCTTCTCGCTGTGAGGCCTCTGTGTTTAGTGTGTCCAAGTGGGAGAAGAGCCTGTACCTTAAACTGTGCCTCTGGAGGTCCCACTATGATGACGTTCCTGTGCTGGCAATCTTTTGATTCTGCGGGGGCGATCTGGAGGAGCAGAGGAGAAGAGATCAGGACAGTTAAAGGAGGAGCAGGTGATCTCCAGTTGGGTTTGAAGCACCAGGCTGGAGGATTTGCCCATCGTGGGCACAGTGAGCCCTCTGGACACTACACAACATCACAGGTTTTGATGCCTTCAGTGAAAATCTACAGTGTAAATCATGGAAATAAAGAAAACGCATTACGTGAGTGTCCAAACTGAACTGGTCGTGTACATGTTGTTTCTATGAAGCTCAGTGACCGCCCACCCCCCAGTTCTGGAAGTACATTTGAGGGTTTATCAGCCCTGTGAGAAATACCACCAAAAGCAAAATCACAGTCCTTTCCCTGTAGACATATTGAAACCTTGGGATACAAAAGTCTTAAGTCTTTTGTTGCACAAAACAAACCATCTCCTGCTCCGTGTGACTCCCTCACCATGCAGTGAACTTCATGAGATTTTTTTTGAAAAGTCTATGGGGAAAAAAAAGAATGGAAAATTTACTTCCAGAACCAGAGTGAGCCGTCAGTGTTGAGGCCTGTTACTGAAGCATGGACTGAACTGAGTTTCTAGAGCAGACGGGTGAATGAGGTGAAGAGCAGTGGCTGTTTTACTTTGATGGAGGCTCCGGCGAAGTGTGACAGTTGTTTGATGTGCTGGCCCTGCTTCCCAATGATGGCCCCCACGGCATGTGCGGGGATAAACAGGTTCACAGACTCAGACTCCGGATGGGCCTAAAAAAAGACAAAACATTACACAACATTGCATTGGGCCAGCGGGGGAGCACCAGGCCAGCGGGGGCATGTCATTCCCCATTTGAGTCAGAGCCGAATTTGCATCAAATCTTGATATGCGCATGCGCCCAGACAAGCAGAATTGTGAGTTTTTGGACAGGACTGCACATCTCCACACCAGCGTCTCCATAGTTCACAAACGCAGCGCTGTGAGTGTCCTCCTGTCCAGAGACATGAACATGGCGGTCAGCCAAAGCCGTGCAGGGCCAGAGCCATGAGGGACTTACAGAGAAGGGCTGGCTGCCGGCGGCCATCATAGAAGACCACAAAGCCCCCTCCCCCACATAAGGACTGCACTACAAAGGAAACACAGGTCAAACGAAGGGTCGCTCCACTACACCTGCCCGCGCCCGTCCACTGAGAGTGTCACTGTGTTTACATGCACACCAGGAAAACCGGGTAACTGGCCTCGTCCAGTTTACACAGACTCATTAAAATGCAGTGAACCTGGGAACTACGACTGAGGTGTCGAGAATCGAATTTCAAAGATCCCAATAACTCATCTGAGCTGTTACATGCAGTGGGTATCCAAGTATGTACAGACTTCTCCAGTCTGATTTACATTAAGCACAGACTAGCAGAAGCACTCAACTGCACGAGGTAAGAAACAGCCAGGACAAAATTGGACATGGGTTTGGACTTCACTCATTTTTGATCAGCAGTAAATGACAAACTACAGTCCCTCCTCCACAGTCTAGAGAAAGTTTTGTTTCAATCCACGGTGTTAAAGTGAAAGTAAAAACTACCAGAGGGGGAAAAAACTGAAGAAAAAGTATCACATGAAAAAAAATCTGCTGACATAAAAACAATTTAGTTCTTTGACCACTGCTCAACATAAATGAGATGTTGGTTATATGTATGCTTTTTTATCATTAGCAATTGCAGCTGCAGTCAAAGTTTTAGTGCCGATTCTAAACTACGTTTAACAAGCCAGAAAGAGGGGGACACACTTACTCCGAAGGGGCCGTGCCCTCCGTGGGCTCCAGGGGGCATGTTGGACATAGAGGGGCCCATGCAGGGGGCCCCTGGAGGGAACAGACCCAGGGCGTTGAGGTTCAGGCCTGGAATCATCGTCGACTGTAGCTTCAACACAAAACACACACAGTTAGGCTTCCTGAAATTCACACACTCTGTAGACATGCCAACATACATGACCGGCCAGTACAGTCATGTTGGACGTGCACTTACACTCATGGCGGCCATGTCACTGTCGTGGGCCTCTCGGACCTTCTTCATGATCTTCTCCTGAGCTTTGGTGGCGTGGTCAATGGGGCCGTTGATCGTGATGATCCTCTCGGGGTTGTACATGGTCATATCTTGAAAACTTAAGGGTAAAAAAAAAACATCAAAGACTGCACTTTCTGAAGTACAGTCGCTCTGTCCTGTGCAAACGTGTTCTGAAATGTGGTCGTTGCATTAATTGGTCAGCTCACATTTTAGTTTGTCACTTCCTCTAGACATGTTTAAAATGTGAGTAGAATCCCAATAAAACAAATCACTATTAGACATTTTTCCCCAAATGGTTCTGCCCCATCATCAAGTGTATGTCACATCACTAGAACAGAGCCAGAGCCTGACGGACACTCACGCAGAGAACATGATCTGGGTGCAAGTCTCCTCCTCGATCTTCTTCAGGTTCTTTCCCTCTTTCCCTATGAGTCGTCCCACGAAGTTATTATGGACCAGGAGCTTCAGAGGCACGTCCTCGTTACTGAGGAGAGAGAGAGTCTGTGAGGAGGAGAGACTGAGGAGGAAGAGACACACCGAGGAGGAGAGAGACTAAGTGAGGGAGTTTGTGAGGAGGAGAGGGAGTTTAGGGATGTGGCTCAAATGCTGCTCTGTGTTCAGACAGCAGAGGGCAGCAGGGAGCAGCAGAGGGCGTGATATTAGATGGATCTCACAAAAAGCTGCTTTTCCTCTTTACAGGTGGAGCAGAAATAAGGAGAATGAAATAAAAGTAAACCCCTCTCTGTATGACCTGTTGATTGGAGCTCTAGATCGAGTTCAGACTCGGCTCTGATTTGGGCGAGTGTCTTTAGAGCGTCAGAGGCTTTGGACAATAAAAGTGGTTTGTTGCTTCTGAAATTCTCTTATCAGCAGGAGTAGGGACGCACTTATACACTTTTTTTGTTTTGAGAACTCACAGCTTTGTGTCCACGGTCCCGTTCTATGTGCACGTGCCTGTGTGACGAACAGGAATTTGGCAATTCAATTTGGCATCTACAATCTCCTTGTTTGTGTGTGCGTGTGTGCGTGTGTGCGTGTGCCTGCGTGTGCCTGCGTGTGCGCGCGTATGCCTGCGTGTGCGCGCGTATGCCTGCGTGTGCGCGCGTATGCCTGCGTGTGCGCGCGTATGCCTGCGTGTGCGCGCGCATGCGCACATATGCCTGTGCGCCCGTCTGGAGCAGGACTCACAACTTTGTGTCTACGGCCTCCTTGCGCATGATTTCCATGATGATCTTGCAGGCGGCGGTGCAGCCCTCTGGGGTGGAGTGGATGGTGATGGGCTTCTCTGCTGCTCCAGCGTTCTCCTTCCTGTGGATGTCGATCCTAAACGGGAACAAAAAGACGAGATCTAAGGCCTTAGAGCTGAGGGAGAAGAACAGCACCAGACAAAAGTTTGAAAACTTAGTAAATAGTCATGAAATGAAGAAAATAGATGTAGCTTCTCACTGGCATCGAAATTATGAACAAACACATAGCGAGTCATTTCACACTTCTAGATTCTTCTAAAATACCCTTTGCTTTGGTTTCCACACTTTGTGGCAGCCCCACTCTGATGTTCAGTGGACTCACTTGGAATGTGTCTGCTTGGTGATGTTGCGGATGGTGCCGCCCTCTTTGCCGATGATGGCTCCTACAAACTGCATGGGCACAGACATGCGCAGGGGTATGTCGGCGTGGCTCTTTGGGCGCGGGCTGAGGCCTGGCGAGCCTGAACGAGGGGGTCCCCGGGAGTTGAACCCTCGCCTGTTCCCGGGGCCCTCCAGGGCGTTCTCGTCTGGGATGTAAGACACTTTGAGAGAGCAGTTCTCCATCATGGCACAGTTCAGCTTCTCGATGGCCCTGCGCACACACACCACACACACACACACGTTACAAGTCTGATATCGACGGACGGTACACACTGGACTGTACATCATGTTGAGCTGTGCATAGCCCGTCATACTCTAAAGTCAGAGTCTGTGTTGATGCATTTGAGAAACAGTTTACATGACAAGGGTTTGTCACCTGCTCGATTCATTTTGGGCATCCGCTTTAGTTAAGGCTAAAAGGCACTAAGGCTAGACTCATCACAGAAACACTCATTTGTGTGCGAGCTTCTAAAAGCAACACGGTGGAACTTTCTGGTGGGGGCACATCCCCTGCATGATGCTATGGAATCTTCATGGAGAATATTCAACATTGTGGAATTTCTAGCCAAAGGAACGACATTTATTTGGCCTGGAGAAGAGCCTCCTTTGCTTTTTTCCATGGAAGAGTCAGGTTTGTGGAGATGCAAGCCCCGTCACAGTGACGACACACGTTTTTGTGTATGTTTTTCAGTGACAAACGCAAAAATGAAAACCACATGCTTTGAGTCAAGTTAAGCCGTGGAGCCAACATCACATGACTCCTGTGAGGACGATGCAGGAGTCGAAACATGTCAAAGGTCAACAAACCGCTGAGGAAACAGTATTCGGTGTCTGGCTTTAAAGCTACACAACACATCAGAACACTTCAGAGTAACTCAAACCAGCCCCAGGCAGCTTTAAATACTCCATCAGATCTGTCTCCTAAAAATAAAACTCCTCATTAATCATGTATCAGCATTTGAAAAACTCGGGCAGGGCCAACGGCGAGCAGGGCCAGAGGTGTAGCACAGGCTCCACTCACATGCAGAGTGGGACATGGACAGCAGGGGGCACTACAGGTTCACTATATGAGTCTAGGGGTCCAGCCCGGGCATAGACAGTGTTCCTCATGTAGAGCAGTGAGGTGGATTTGTCTTCTGCACCTCAAACTTAAGACATCACCGCCAAAGAAAAGCAAAGCTCAGTTCCTCCAGTGATGGACACGTTTGTGCCACATAAAAAAGCTCCTCTGGAGTCAAAGTGCACATCACAGGCTTTGACAATTCTCTCATTTCTACTTAAGTTGGTGGGACAACACGTGTTGTAATTTGTGCAGAAAAGTCAGAAAATATGTTGAAAATTACAGGAAGTAGAGAGTTCTATTTTAGAGAGTCCCACACTGATGACATCACACTGGGAGAATTCAGTCCAAAAGTTCAGCACAATTTACAAAAGAGAAACATTCTGATATTTTAAACGACAAATTAAACAGTTTTCTTGTATTTTTATTCATCGCACTGTAATCTCCGTGTGCAGCATGGTTGCTAGGTAACAGTTATGGTATTCCCTCGCGTGATGTTAGGATTTCAAAACAGGAAGTAAAATTTGAAACCTTAAAAATGGCCAAACCGAAAGAAAATGTTCCAATGTTTTGTAAAATCTTAAATATAATGATCCAACGGCGTTTTAGTCAAATTAGTAGTTAAAGCGGTGAGAGGCTCGACTCAAACGGGCCTTCAGGTGTGGTCCTCTTTAACCTTCCATCCATTCACAGTAATTATGGGAGTTTAGCAGTGCTCTTATGGCAGGTTATGGTGGATTAGCAGAGTCATTACAATAGTGCTGCAGTTGTAGTAGCAGTAGTAGTATTTGTAGTACTTACAGCCGGGCCTGGTCTCTGGAGGAGTATCGAACATTCACTACAGCCGTCTCTGTGTCGGTGTTCACTGGAGGAAAAACATGAGGCTCCGTAAGTCACAGACTGGGAAATGTGCAGGTCAAACAAACTAAAAATCACTCACTTATGCAACATTTTTATATTACAAAAACCATCTAGTGTTGGTGACTGTCAGTTGATACGAAGGAGGAGAAATGCACCAATCCGGCTTTTTCACTTCTGATACAGATTTCAATACTAAAGCGTTAAGTATGTGCCGATACCCGATATCGGCCGATACCAGTACAGAGACTGAAAAGTGACCAGTAAATAGTCTTAGTTCAGCCAATCTCCTGGTTGGACATATAAATATATAAACATAAATCCGTGTAATGACATTAGACAGGCGAGTTTTCAGTATCGGTGCCGATGTCCGATACCAGAATCAGAGGAGTGCATGAATCCAATCTACAACTCCAACATGGTAAAAATATGTTTTATGATCTGCACAATTATGTGAAATTAATTTATTGTCAAAGTTTGATTTCATAAAGCTGCTCCGAGTCCGGGAGTGGAAATCTGGACAGTGATAATGAAAGTGAAAGTAAGAGTCACAGTTCAGTCGTGTGTTCAGGATTGTGATGAACTGTTCAGTCGGTTCTTCTCACAATAATCTTAACATAACGGACTCTCTGCTGCTCAAATACCAGACAGATCTTCAGAAAGTGCTGTTAAAACAGGCACTTTCCATCCTCAGCTCAAAAACTAAACTTTGCATCTTAGCGACGAGAATTTGCAGAGTATTTGTCACATCTGTATAAACCAGGCGTGGGGTTTTCATTGATATTTCAATATCCAGTTCTACCACAGACAGACGCGCGCACACAGACAGACGCGCGCACACAGACAGACGCGCGCACACAGACAGGCGCGCGCACACAGACAGGCGCGCGCACACAGACAGGCGCGCGCACACAGACAGGCGCGCGCACACAGACAGGCGCGCGCACACAGACAGACGCACACAGTTTTCAGGGGCCTGGGCTCATTGGCTCATGGGCACAAAAATAATTTTCTCTTCCACATTTATTTCCTCAATCCAGACGAGCTCCTCCCACCGTGTGACGTCTGTAATGTGCATGGACCAATCAGAGCACGGCGTGGAGCGTTTAGACCAATCAGAGCGCGGCGTGGAGCGTTTGGACCAATCAGAGCGCGGCGTGGAGCGTTTGGACCAATCAGCGCGGCGTGGAGCGTTTGGACCAATCAGAGCACGACGTGGAGCTTTTGGACCAATCAGAGCGAGCGCGACTCAGAGCGGCGAGGCTCAGTCTGACAAAGATCACTTTTAGGAGCTTTGAGGATTTAAACATTTTAAAAAGTTTATGTTGTGAAAATAGAAAAGAATCCAACAAAATCCGACCTCTGAAAGCCGGATGCCCTGTCAGAACACGGGCAGTTTGAATTCCCAAAATGCATTGCGCTATGGGAGAATTCTGTCTGGGCCCAAACTCCTGGGAGCTGCAGTACCTGGAGCGTCCACTAGAGCGGGGACAGAGGGGGAGATCCAGGTTTATTCTAGATCCACGATGTACACACACGGGAAAAATCAGATCTTTCCTGATAAGCATCTGAGATGTGATGATGAGGTGGTTTATGGTTTTATAACAGGATTGTGTTCAAAGCTCAAAGAAATCTGAACCAACACAAGAATCATGTTTGGACAGAAACTACAGGGAGCAGAAGACGCAGAATAAGACGATTTTGTCGTTTGTGGAGGAAATTATGGGACACAAATTGCAGCATTTGAGATTTGCTAATTGAGTTCATTCAAACTGATTTCGCTTTGACTGAGCTGAATCTTCCAGCCTGAATAATAAACATGTAGAATTCCAAAGAGTCATGACGAGCAATAAAACGCATATGTGGCATTCACAGTACAGAAAAAAGGAGACAAAACCTGATTGGTGTGCAGTCGTTTTTTGTGGTTTTAAGGAACTTTTAGAAAAACCTTCAGATTGTCGTAATGAAACAGCAGAGTTTACCTTGTTCACAGCTCTCCACTGTGCCGTACTCCGCCAGCATACCGTCCAGCGCCTGAACACAAACACAAACACACAGGGTTTGGGTTAAGGTCAGTAACACTTTATTATTCGTCTGTCTACATCTCCAAAGCTCCAAACGCTCTGTTCAACCTTGTGATGTCATGAAGCGGTAGTTGAAGTGAGCAGCTCCTTTTGTTATGTTCAAAATCCGAAATGGCCAATATGAACTCAGAGGTACGGCCGTGTTTATCAAAAAGAAAATCAGAACATTATGAAATTTTGTATTTCTGTTAAAGGGGTGGACGTCTGGAACAGTTGTACAGAAGACCTCAAATTGTGCACCACTTTAAAAAGAAGTTTAAGAGTTGAACTCTGGGCAGATATGAATTATGTTACTCAGTTGTGCTGTAGTGTTACCGATTTGTTTGTCAGAACATCTTAAAACCAGTTCATTCATAAATACAGCAAGAGGAAACAAAGGAATAAACTGTGGGCGTAAAACTCGAGCTTCAGCCGACACCGTTTCAGTCTTAAATCTGAGTGTGGAATAATGTCAGAATAAACCTCTGACCAAAATCAATCAAATTTTACCTTTAGTTCAGTAGAGACAATTCCAGGACTGAAATAATCCAAATGATTCTAGTGAAGGTGTGTGGAGTTTAAAAACACAGTGGAGCACTTCCTGTGTCACCACATGATGACATCACAAGATGGAACAGTGTTTTCAGATTGAGAGAAGAACTCAGCCTAAATCTGCAGGTTTGTGTGTTAAACTTGTTTGAATAGAACAAAAAAAAGAACAACTCCAGGTTTGTTTGTGACGAGGAAACGACAGATCAGAAAATGGGTCACTTTAAGCAGAAAACTCAAACAATCCAATTTGATTTATATGGATTTATAAACGAAAGATCTGATAGTGCTATAAGGTTTTAGCCGCACGGGGTCCACTGAGCAGTGGGGCGTCTAAAATATTGAAAATCAGACGCTGAAAAATCGACACTAAAACTAGGATTTACTCAATGATTTAACAATGGATCAATACTAAAATTAACATTAATGGATAAAACGGGACAGTTTCATCTCCATTTTTAGATTTTATTATAATTTAACAAACAAGCTTTTCAAATGATCATTTCAATATCAAAATCTGTCACTTCTTTAGTATCGTAACACTAATGAACAGTTTAAGTTAAAGTGGTTCCTTCTTCCATTTATTGCAGTTCATGTTTTTTTATATTACAGGTTTACAAAAGGGTCACGTGTGTCAGTGTCAGACGAGCTTTAATATCAACGTCAAGCATCAAAACTGGGTCTGGTATCAGGCCTAAGAAAAGGGCTGGGGCTAGTTTTGTCACCATTCTAAAATTTCTAAACACTGCGATAACAAAGAAAATAAAAACACTTTCTGAATTCAATAGAATCTGAGACAACAGAAACAAATACACTTGTGATAAAACATCGACATCCAGAGAAACCAACGGCCAATAAACTGATATTTTTGGGTCGATATTTACGATTACGATAATAATTCTCCCCAAATGATGCAATTTAAAAATGTACTACAAACTCACCCAGAGCCTTTTTCCACCATAAACATTTAAAAGCTGTTCAGTCACATTTGTGCGATTCTCATACATTAGTGTGTTAAAATAAAGCTTTGTGTGTTGGTCTTTACGCAGCAGCGCGACCAAAACTAAATATGTCCCTGTGCTGAAGGTTTAAGACTGAAGATGTTCTTAAAAGTGTAAATATCAGCCTGATACATCGGTCCATCGATGTGGATCAAGACTAAACCCACAGAGTTACTGACACTTGTTCAAATGAGTTTCTGTGTCGTATCAGTTCACACGCGTTTCCTCCTTCACACCAGTTTAACCCGGTGTGTGAACAGGGGCTGGGCCATGTGCACTAAATCATTTCACACACCCTGGAACGTCACCATTTTAATGAATTTTAATCAGCGTCTGAACAGGGGCTGCGCTTTAGGTTTTCATTCTTATCAGATGATTTTATTTAAGACTTTGTAAAACTGCCTTCAGTTACATTTGTGTACAAGCAACTGCGATTACATAAAAACCTACTTTGTCCGAAAGTCACGAGTGAACCTGCTTTATAACATAATTTTATTTCATTTCATTTAATATACAATTTTATTTCATTTTATTTATTTGACAGGGACAGTGCGGTCATACAGAGTGACAGGGAGAACATGCAGCTGATGTGACACAGGTAGAGTGTGTAGCCAGTGCAACTTAACTGCCCCTGGTTGGGCTTTTCCAACATTCCCAATTCATTTGATTAATTCCCCGGATAGACTGAACTGGACGTTTTGCTGATTACAGCAGTGTTCATGAAACCAACAAGACAAAACTATTTGGACATTAGGGAAAAGTCAATACCACAAAGAAAAGCATTTTTAGACAAGGCAATTTCAACACAATCACTTTGAAGAAGTCAGTGAGTAACTGTCAAAAGTTTATTCCATTTCCAACTTCCTCAAATGAGCACCTTTTTCCTCAATTCTTCCTCAGCGTTAAACTCAGGGCAGTACGTTTTAATTAAATCGTTTGCAGCTTTTACTTTTTAAAACAGCACAAACTTATGACCAAAAAGTGTCTTCAGAAACTACGCCTTTTCCTCATTTTAAAACCACGACTTAAGTCATTTTTTAAAAATATCCATGATAAAATTGCAAATAAAACAGACAATTAAACAGGCCCCATAAGCTTCATACTGAACAAAAAAACATGACATGACGATTCAAACTACAACACTGTTTACAAAAGACGCACTATGAGAAAATACACCAACTCTTTATTTGATCTGATCATTTGAGATTGTGGTCATTTTTAAACCGCCACCGTCTCATTTCCTTTAGTGGAGTTCAATTTTGATTTTAAAAGCCAAGATTATTATACAGATTCTGGCCATGGCCTGTCGAAATAACACATTTTGAAGTGCGATATCGTGCTGAAGTAAATACAGACTAAAAATAATAACTGACACTGATCTATTTGACTGACACAAAAGCCCAAGAGCAGATTTAAACCACAAAAACATTCTAAATCTACAATATTAAAAAACATGAGCTGCGGCAAATAAACAGTGCAATCAAACACTTTAGTATTGAGCATTATGTTGCACAGAAGTCACAAATTCAACTTTTTATGGTTAAAATCTTATAAAAGCCACAAACAAACCGCACAGAAACTGCACACAAATACATCGTTCCAGGTTTCATAGTGAACGATAATAAATCCGTATAGTGATTATGGGGACAGGACTTTTCTGTCCATATTTGGGCGTACGTCCTGTTGCACACACACATTTTGACCTGACAATTAAAAAATAATAATAAATGGTCCAACATCATCACCTGTCCACTGTCCCATTTGAAACTATTAAAAAACAAAAAGTACATGGTTTAAGGTAGTATATAGTATTTAGTATTTTGATTTATACAGTAGTGGAAAAAGTACAAGTAAAAATAAAGTTGCATAGATAAAAATTTACCCCAAGTACTCCAAAATTGTACTGAAATTGTAAAAAGTATGCATGAAAAATACTGCTTAAGGTTTGAATAAATTTGATGACCAATTAGAACAAATACTAAAAGTGTAAAGCCAAGCGGCACAAAGGAAAATGTACAAGGCCTAGATCAGAAAGTTTAATTTGATCTGATAATTTTATTAAATGAGGTGAAACTGTGCCAATTATTATCTGACATTAGAGTAAGAATATTGCAATAAATATGCAAAAATATATTACTATTCCATTTACAGATATTTTAAAATTGTGGTTTTAAAAGATCCTCGATTAGAACCTTCCGGACCGCCTGATCCGGAACCATAACAAGTTTAAAATTCCAGTAAATCGTTTTAAATTACTGCAATAGTCCCTTTTGTCCTGTGCCGATTCTCTGACCGCTCACAGCTCCTCTGAAGCCCCGCCTCCTCGCGCACAAGCCCCCTGCCTGACTCCGCCCCCTCCGTGCCCCTCCCCTCTCCGTGCCCACGTCCCGGTCCCTGCCCCCCCACGCTCCACCAACGGCGCCGCGTCCCGCCCCCTCACGCCCCCTCCGCCTCTCCATTGGCTCCCTCCGGCTAAACATAGTCCAGGGTCACTGGCCGCGCCGCCTGCCCGTCACCGCGCCCCGGCCAGTCAGAATTCAGGCCACTCCGGAAAGGGTGGGGTGCATTCCAGCGGGACGGGGGGAGGGGAGACTATGCTACACATTCTATGAATCGCCTGAGCACATGGAGCCGGACCAGGAGGGAGGAAAGGAAAATTCTGAGCACATTTTCAGACTCTTTTCGATTTGAAATTTAGACACATTTTCTGTTTCGTGCTCGTCCGAGCTCAGGCGAATCTGCACAAGCAAAACAAAACATCTGAGGAGGCTGAAATCTGAACTGCTACACTAACAAATCATATGCATTTCAGAACATGTTTAAACTGCAGGGTTAGCAGCTTTTACACAGAATAAAGAGACACAGGGAGGGCATCTGACACAGGGAAATCAGATTTTACTCAAAACAAGTCCGGGTGGAGACGGTAGAAGAAATTACCCAAATAAAACTAACAAATCTGTTTAAACTGAAGGGTTAGCAGCTTTTACACAGAGGAGACACCGGGAGGGCATCTGACACACAGGGGAGGGCATCTGACACAAGGATAGCAGATTTTTTACACAGAACAAGTTCCCAGCAGGAGAATAAAGAAAACACCAACAAACTGCTGCTGTTAAGACTCCAAATTTAACTTGATGATTTCAGTATCAGAGAAATGTCAATACAGACGACGACAGACACAGGGAGGGCATCTGACACACAGGGGAGGGCATCTGACACACAGGGGAGGGCATCTGACACACAGGGGAGGGCATCTGACACACAGGGGAGGGCATCTGACACAGGGACGGGCATCTGACACAGGGACGGGCATCTGACACAGGGACATTTCAGAACAGGTTTGTCGAGTCTAAACTACAGGGTTTGCAGCTTTTACACAGAATAAGTCCCCAGTAGAAGAATAAATAAAACACTCAAATTGCTGCTGTCAGGACCCCAAATTTTCTAAGTTGATTTCAGTATTAAAGGAAAAAAGTCAATACAGAAAATTCTAAAAACGCAACACGACAGAATAATTAACCCAAAAGTCTTTAATATCACCACATGGAGTTCTGACACGGGCCTGGATCCAGATCATTGGAAAACTATTCAGGAAAAGGTCCCGTTTGTGACCTTTTCCGTATTGATAGCGAGCTGCGTGTTCTCCGCACAGATCTGGCCCCTGGGAGCCGCTCCACAGCTCCACAGCTCCACAGCTCCCTGCGACATGGGTGACAGAGCAGCTAAACGCCACACAGCAGGGGGAGGGCCGTAAAAATATATATACACACGGACAGATTCTAAAATAGAACTCAAAACAAGATCCTCCCTCGAAGTGCAGCTAAACACACCACGATCATTCAAGAAGCTAAAATCATGTTGAAAATCACATCCTCTTACAATTACAGTTTCATATTTTTATTGTGGTGATAAAATACTTTTCTTAATATCAAAATATACTTGAAAATCCTGTATTGTTTGCATTAGCCACACAGCTGTAGATTTCTGTTCAGATTTTCAAATATTACGACAGGTTCAATAGTTTCCCCACAAAAACATTTATTTAAAAATAAAAAATAAAAAAAAAACTGGGACACTCTGAGGCGTTTGGTAATAATAAAATTGTAAAACGAGTGCGTAAACTGTTCGGCTCATTCATGACTAACATGTGAGTCAGTAAAGTCACATTTTCTTTGTTTTGGTCATTTTTAAGCAGCTTTTCTCTATTTTACCCAAACAAATGTCAGTTTGTCTTTTTACTGTTGACGGGGATCAGACTGGTCCAAAATGGGGACACCTGGGACATTTCTTGTATAAAACTGGGACAAATCACTGGTTTTGGATAAATCTGCTGGGACAGGGGACACAGGACTCAGAACTGGGACTGTCCCGGGGAAACAGGGACGTCTGGACACGTTACAAAAACCACCACAACAAAAACTGACAATCCCACTGGAACTGTGTTTAAGAACATACATATTCACTGTACATGTGAGTAAACATACTGTACTTTATATATTTACTGACACTTCTGACTCTTTAAATGACATTGTTCAGGGAATAATCGTACTGATTCATACAGTGGTGTTTACAGAATAGTGAAAATGCACTCAAAAGTAAAAGCTTTCATTCTGGTCGCAGTACTTTTAATTGGGAACATCATTAGCCATGTAAAGAAGCAAAAAAAAAAGTCCAAAACCTGCATGAAGATCAGGCCTGCTGCTCAGTACTAGTCATTTTTCCAAACACAATTGTAGAAGCGTTTCTGATCAGGCTTCAGTACAAAACTGGAGCAAAAAGTACAATTTAATTTAGTAATTTTAAACCACAATCTGCATATCCTGAGCTCCGGCCAATCAGAGCCGGCGATACAGAGCCGTCATTTGGTTATTAATAAAAGAAGAGCACAGACGCCACAGACTGGGACTTGTACAGTACTGAGCAACTTCGATGATTTTTAAATGTGTAATAAACTTTAATTACAGCTGTGATTGTGATTAGTTACAGTAAAAATACAGGTTTAAAAATCTAATCCACGCCAGTATTTGTTAATCTGTATAAATCCAGGGGTGGAACGTAGCTAAGAATGAATTTCTGTAATAAAACTGATGATCTGAATCACAACAACAACCCTAAAGTACTAAGTATCAGTATCAGTATCAGTATCAGTACAAGTTTTCCTCGCGTGTTCCTGTTGCATAATGAACCTGCAGAGCTCAGAGTATCTGGTGAACCATTAGCCCGGCCCTGAACTACTCCATTTAAAACCTACAACAATGTTTTTGTTCCTCCATCTCATTTTTCTGTTTTTTTTTTTTTTTAGAAAAACTAAATGAAATATTATTGGGAGTTTAAAATGCTCGACCAAGGCCAACCAGCTCTGTGGAACCAACATCATTATGTAGGATTAGAAACTTTTAGAAATGTATTTTAAAAATTTTAAAAATATGTGTATTATGCCGTTACCACAAAGATACTGAAGATTTTGTTTTTTAAAAGGAAAAATGAACGAACACACACACACACACACCGACACACACACACACACACACCCCGACACACACACACACACACACCGACACACACACACCCACCGACACACACACACCCACCGACACACACACACACAATATTTAAATGGTTTAATTCTGTGTTTCAAAACGTGTTCCTTTTAAATTCATGTAATTTTATTTTGTGGCACCAACAGCACCGCGTCACATGACTCTACACAAACTATTGCCTCATAGAATTTACGACAGATGCCCTACCAACATTCACACACAAGTGACAGACACCCGGTTAGTACAGAATTACAGATACTGCACATTTAGAAGGAAAAATGGAATAAAAAGCATCTCACACACACACAATTTTATCTTAATATTCATTTTAAATCAGCAGTTGAGTCAAAACTCTGCAATATTTTCACTGAATTTAAATTGTGGAATCCCAAACTTCCCAGAGGCCCCAGTCTGCAGCTCAGTGTGCACGTTAGCACGTTAGCATGTTAGCAGTTAGCATGTTAGCATGTTAGCACTCACCTCCCATTGCATGTGGGGCGGGATGTTCCTGATCTGCAGTTTACAGCTCCTGAGAAGAAACAAAAGAAAGAATTTAACGTGTGCGTGTTGAAAGAACATTTAAAGAACAGATCTGTGACGTCTACAGGGTTTAAACTGTAACATTTAAAATCACCTTAACGGTTTTTAAAACGCTGGAGTCACCCATATCATTATATTAACATGTTTTATAAGGGAGTCCTCACTCTTTGCTCTCCACGCCAAGTCACTCCCCCTTCAGAGCACAATCACAACACAATCAGTGTGCGTCCCACTAATGAAACTACTGCACATCACATCAGGTTAATGTTGCAGAGAATCGTTTTGTGTAATGTTTTTGTGTATTTATGGAGGATTGTCGTGTGGAGAATTGGGGGACGTAGACCTGTGGGCGGAGCCTCCGACAGAATCTTGCAGCGAACCTATAAGGAGGGTTTGAATAGGGCCCGAGAGAGATCGCTAGATTACTGAAACATGCAACGAATGACTCTAAAAAACCTCTTTGGGCAGGTTTTTGATGAGGGAATGCTATGAAATGTTTTTGTTTTTTTTTTAGCTTTCCATCAAACATAAACATCTGCTCCTTAAAAAAAATAAAATAAAATAAATACTGAATTACAGCCAGGCCGACAAAATCAAGTTGTAATAAAGTTCAATATAAAAAGACTTTCAAAAAGGAGGAGCGGAGCTGGAGTCGACTAAATTCTTGGACTAAAGACGTGTTGCTGATCGATTAATCGACTAAAAACGAGGCGTGGCAAAAGCTCAAAACTCATCAAAACTGCACTCACAAGACTACACCTGCAGGGGGAGCTCACGCAAAAACTTTTTTTTTTTTTTAATGCAGAAAAACTAAAACAGAAATTCAGCTTTTTCACTTCCAGTACCAAAGTTTGGCTTCAAGAATCTGCCGATACCCGATATCAGTCGATACCAGCGCAGAGACTGAAAACATTTATTTACTTTAAAGACAAATAAATAAATAAAACTGCTCCCAACGTGTTACGCAGCCGTTATTTACCCAAACTGACCACAGAACAACTCTGTAAATAAAAGTTCAAACATTGAGACTTTCAGTAAAGTAGTATCCGTCAAACCAGGATATCGACTCAACCGATATTTGGAAGCCGATATCTGATCCTGAAAAATGTTTTCTGTATCAGCGTTGGTATTCAACAGCTGTTCTGGATCGGTGCATCCTCAGAAAAAAAAAAAAAAAAAAAAAAAAAAAAAAAAAAGTACTAGGAATCTGTATTTATATAAAGACCGATTAAACTCATGATTCACAACTCTAAATCTTCAGCTCTTTGTCCGTCTGTCGTCCCAGAGAAATCCTGGTCGTCCAAATAAAATTAGTCGACTAATCCACATTTTGGTCGACTCAGACTCCACCCACAGACGAACCGACTGAACGGCTAAAGAACTACAGAAAAAAAAAAAAAAAAAAACAGTCCCTTAATGGAACAAAATAAAGACTCCTCTTATTGGGGTAACAGAAGAACAAGGCCAAACTCCAGAAGCAAAAAAACTATTTTTGTTAATTAGTATTAAAACTAAATGCAAATTTGAGCAGGTATTTGAGGGAAAAAAAAAAAAAAAAAAGATACTGTAAGACCACACTGTACACAAAGTTTGTGTTGAAATTACAATATCGTCTAAAACATTTGGGTATCAAAATCTGTACCGAGTCTCGAGTCCTCTTCAGTGGTTCAGTGTCGTCATACTAAAAAATTTAAATAAAAATGTTTTCATTTCTACAAGACGAGATACGAGATCACGTCAATGAGAACGGGACGAGACGAGACTGACAGAATTTACAACTGAAATATAAAATTGTGAGGCCAAAATTTACCTGGATTACAGTTTTTATTTCATATTTTTGTTTTCATAGAACTACAGCTACTCAAAGAATGACGCGTGAAATTACAACTTGCACACAAACCTGCACATTTAGGCCGAGTTCTTCTCTCAAACAGAAAACACTCTGTTCCACCTTGTGATGTCATCATGTGGTGATACAGGAAGTGCTCCACTGTGTTTTTAAACTCCACACACCTTCACTAGAATCATTTAGACGATTTCAGCTCTGGAACCGACCAATCTCCAAAGGTAAAAGGAGCTGTTCACTTAAAAACTACAGCTTCATGACATCACAAGGTGGAACAGAGCGTTGGGAGCTTTAGACAGACTAATAAAGTGTTACTCAAACATGTGAATGAAACAAACAACTCCAGATCTGTTTTTGAGGAGGAAACGGCATTAGAACACGACTTAAATCTCACAAGAGTCCATTTTGCAGAATATAGGACCTTTAACTGTTATTCATCATTTAAAGTCACTACAAAACAGCTTTAAAATATTAATTTAATCCTCACGAGTCAACATCCAAACTGTCTCATTACACCAATTTAGAAACAAAAAGGGGACATCGGCTGAACTCTTGAAACCGATACCTGATCCAGCTCTTGTTTTCAGTATCGGCGCTGAGATTCGATACCAGTACTCCTGGATTTCAGACGACGTCACAGTGTTAAAATGTTAAAATGCAAAACTGTTGTAATAAATTGAGGTCTTGGTTTAGTCCATAAATGACACGGTCTCTTGCCATCGTTTGTGTTACTTATTTAGAATTTATTACCACCATTTATCTTTTTTACTCTTTATTATAATGTTCTGTGTGAAGCTCCTGTGTCCAAATAATTTCCCTTGTGGCTCAATAAGGTTTGTCCGAGTCTAAGTGAAAATACCAGAGTCCGTGGATATTTCACGTGACCAATCGGTGGTTTTCAGATTCTAGAAGGTGACGATGTCGTACTTACAGATGGGGGGTAAGAGTTTTTCCTGTTGATTGCACTGTACTTTACCATAAAACATCCAAAAGGTAAATTCACAACCTGAACATTTCCATCAGTGTCTAGACACAAGAACCAACCGCATGGAAACAAAAATCTGGATTTAAACAAAATCAATTTAAGCTGCGTTTGGAAACACGTGATGAGAATTCCGGTGTTTTTCCCGACTCTGGACTCGCCGACCGACTGTGATAAATCCCACTGAAGTAAACGTGATCAGCGGGAAAATGAAGATGCAGACGGATGTGCTGTTGGGACCCAGTGCGCTCGGACTTGTGCGTCAGTGAGGAAATGAAGAAAACTGACGTACGGTTGGAACTGTTGATTCGCCGAACATAACGGAACGCCACAGTGACGTGGAAATGAAGAAAACTGGGACATTTCTCATTTTTCCTACATTTTGTCAGACTTTCTACGGCGAACAAATGCCCGCCGGAAGTCTCATCACGTTTCCAAACGTCTTCCTGGTTTGTGACGCAAACGTGACTAGAGCCTGTTAAATAACGCTGGTCTATAGAATGTTGTGACGTCATCCGAAACCCACCAACGGGAAATCTGGGCCTTTGCCCCATTTGGGATCAGGACAACATCGTGTTCTAGAATCTGCAAACCCCCAATGATCGAAGCGTCACTAGAAGTCGACTCCAAACGGCACGAACACGACTCCCGACGCTGCGTCCGTCTCTGAGTCAGATCTGTGTGTGTGTGTGTGTTCAGATCCTGTGTGTGCGGAGGTGAACACACACAGCCTCTGCAGGAAGGGAAACCACCAGCGTCACAGTTAAAGAAACATTGCGCAACTTTCTGGAGGCAGCTCGTCATCTGCACGATTGTCATGGAAACAAAGTTAAAACCACATTTCAGAACATTGAAGTGTTTTTACTGGTCAGTCTTGAAAAATGTAGAATTTAACGTAATGTAGAACTTTGAAAAAAAGGATCACAAAAGAGAAATTCAGTTTTGTTAACTGGACAAAAGTGTTGGATCGAATAAGTTTCATTTACATTTTGCAGGTTACTAAACTAAATAAAAATAATTATAGCTAAAAAGGAACATCTCCATGGAAACAAGAGTAAGTCAGGTTTGCGGAGATGCGAGCCCACTCATGTTTTTTTTCTATACTTCCAAAAAGATGCAATTTTTTTTTTTAGTTTTGTAGTGACTCCGTGGATCTTAATGGAGGAATCAAACATTTTACTGTAACACGGCGCCTCCTGCTCCACTCGCCCGACCGTCGCTTCAGAACGAGAGTTTGTTTCATTTCCAGATCACAGGTCTGACGGTTCATTTTAAATCGTCTTTTCAATTTGACTCGAGACCAAACGCTGCAGGTGAAGAGGGACAGATCTGAAATTTACTGAAATCAGTTTGAAACTTCTTTTGAGTTTAGTCACAAAAATGTAAAAACTAAATGTACACGTTTTTCATCATGTTATGTTCACATAAAAAAAAAAAAAAAGTGATATTCAAAGCAGAAATGCAGAAAGTGCCAGATTTAAATTTGTCACTTCTTTTTGTTGTCATATTAGATACTTTAGATTTTAAGCAAGATTTGGCTGAAAAGTCGCCTAAAAATTCAAATTTCGCCTAAAGTGGAGGTGCGGCTTTAAGGACTGATGGACCTTCTGTTCCTGTGGGAGAAACTGCATTTGGAGAAAAGTGGAACTGCCCCGACGAACCGCCCCGACGAACCGTCCCGACAAACATGTTTCGGGACAGTTTTGTCGTTTCCACACACGACCAAAACAGACCAACGTCTCGCCCTAACCAAAGGTGATTTTTATGGAGCAGCCGAGAGTCTGATTCAACTCTGGACGAGGAAAAATATATATATAAAAAATACAAATTTAAGAATTATTTACAATTTAAAAAGGTGCACTGTGTAACATTTTAATGGAGGATCCACTGCCTGCTCGTCTCCATGGAAATATTCCACAAAGGAGACAAGCAGGTAACAGCACTACACTACAGTTCAGATCTGTGGAGAGTCACCCCTATTCACAGAAGAAATCCTTGAATTTTTGAGCAATAGAAACACCTGTAATGAATAAATGTTAGCTGGAAATGTTTAATGTCATACCTTGGAACATTCCTGGCAAAGCAACATCTCCATGGAGACAAGCAGGCAGTGGACCTCCACCAGAAAAGTTGCACAGTGCAACTTTAACACATCACTACACTATAGAACCTAAAGGACATGTTCTTCAGTTTGAGACATGAACATTGGACCATCTGCAGCAGAGACGAGCCACCAGGTCCAGGACAGCGAGCTTCAGCGCCCCGTCCAGTCAGACTCGGGCGAGCTTCAGCGCCCCGTCCAGTCAGACTCGGGCGAGCTTCAGCGCCCCGTCCAGTCAGACTCGGGCGAGCTTCAGCGCCCCGTCCAGTCAGACTCGGGCGAGCTTCAGCGCCCCGTCCAGTCAGACTCACTGTACGATCACAATGAACAAATCAAAGACCGTTTATTTGCACAGAAGTTTTGGATTATAAATATGCCCTCCCTGCGTGTCAGATGCCCTCCCCGCGTGTCAGATGCCCTCCCCGCGTGTCAGATGCCCTCCCCTCCTCTACAAACATGTTCTGAAAAGCACGAGTCTTGGATTTGTTTAAACGAGTCTTTCGGGTCGGTTTATGCTCCTGGACAGGTTAAAAAATAATTTGATGGCCTTTCTAATAAATCAACATTCTGTGTTAGTGCTGCAGTTTTTACTTTTCTGTTTTTACTGTCACTACGTTTAGACAAAACTAGAGATTAAGATCTAAAATAAAACCCATCTTCATTTACAAGTTGACAAAAGTATTAAACCATTTTACAAATTACATTCTCTATCTATCCATCCATCCATCCATCCATCTATCCATCAGGTTTTTCCGTTTTGTAATGAAAGAAAAGTCTTGATACAGATTTCAAGTCAACAATGACGTTTTGTGGATCAAGACTTTCTTCCGCCTCTTAAATGTTCAGGATGACGTAGGGCGATACGTGCACATGGACTTCGCTGAGGGGACTACATAGACCATGATCCTTTGCTCTGTTTCAGTGCAGCCAACACAAGTCAAATCTGTACTAGACGTGAGCGATTAACCTACAAGAAAATCTAAAGTGTAGTTTTAAGTGAGAACAGAGCAGAGGGCCTTTGTCCAGAGGAAGTGAGGAGAGAACGGTCACAGAATGAGATGAACTTCTTTGGAAACGAGTCCAAACTGAGTGTGTTCATATCCGAAAACGCAAATTAGGACAAACACAATCACAGCATCCATCCGGAGCAGATCACTGGTTTAGGGCTGAGCGAAAATACGTTTGTCTTTATTTAAACACTACAAACAATTAAATTCAAACATGGCCGCTACTTCTGCCTCACAAAACCTGAAGCTTCTACATCACTAATGTTCCAAACGGCATTTCTACTCACTTCAAAACTGCACTTTTCCAGGTGAATAGTTTGAAATGAGGCTGACTGTGAGAAAATAATTTTAAGTTACTACTATCCAACTTTAATTTACTAACTATAACTGCCCAGATCAAAAAGCACAACCGTCTTACCCGCAGGTACAGCACGTTTTCACTCATTTTGGATTAATTTGGAAAAAAATAAAAAAAAAATATTATACTACAATAAAGCGCACACACACGCACACGATCATGTCTCAATGTGGAGCCTGTGAGCACTGGATCCAGAGTCCAGAGTTCAGTGATAAAACTTAAGGGTTTAGTCTGATCACTCACTTTGGCAGTGACTTTTTGACTGGAGCTGCACAATTTTGGGGAAAAAAAAACTACTTGCAAATTTAATCGCAAAAAGTGTAACAAAAAGCAGAATTCTGTTCATAGTCTAAACACAAACATCTCCAGGAGCGTTCACATTTGACAAAAGACTGAAATCTGCCAAATACAAGAATCTTCTTCATTACAGAACGTGTTTGTAGAGGTCCAAACTACAGGTGCAGGATTTAATCAAATATTTGATCTTCTGCAGTGTTTGCGATTTAATAATTGTGGCAACGCAAATTTCAGAACAGTCACGAGGAGTTTTCTGCAGCTCCTGGTGTGATGGATGAAAACTTTTGGTCTTTTATTCCACAATATCTGCTCATCGTTCAATAGAGGAAATCTGGAACTATATATTTTGGGGCTCAGTATTTATAGTGTGTAATGTGTACATTTTTTTTGCAACAGTGGGGAGATTTTAGCATTTTTATGAAGACCTGAGCTGTAGAGGGAGAGAGTAAGAAGAAAATTAATAACTTAAGGACAGGTTCATTCAGCCATTCATTTGCAGCTCAGGCCTTTAATGGGACGGTATTTAAAAACAGGTTCACTGGGATTCTCCTGCTTTGTGTCAGAGCCATAAAGTCGTTTCAGTTTTATCATTTATCGCTTTATTTCTGTCATCTTATATCAGGCTTCAACCGTCGTTGTGTCCTTAGGCAAGGCACTTCACCCTCATTGCCTAGTATGAAAGTGGTGTGTGCGTGAGTGATGTGGTGGAGGGGCCGATGGTGCAGACTGGCAGCTGTATTTCTGTCAGTCTGCCCCAGGGCAGCTGTGGCTACAATAGTGTCTCACCACCACCAGGTGTGGAGTGAATGAAGAACGATGTAAAGAGTCTGTTTGAAAAGCTCCATATAAATAAAAACTTACTTCAAACTATTCAGGGGACGTGTGTGGAGCTCACGCCGGTCCGGAGCTCACGCCGGTCCGGAGCTCACGCCGGTCCGGAGCTCACGCCGGTCCGGAGCTCACGCCGGTCCGGAGCTCACGCCGGTCCAGGGAGGGTCACATTAGAAACCAGGATGTGTCTGAACGACACAGTCACTGGTCAAACAAACGTTCAGAAGAACATTTCTGTAAAATATAAACTGCTGTTTGTTCCTGTTTCACTAAACCTGCTCTGACCTTCTGCAGAACATCAGGAGCTCTGGTCAGAGACGAGGAGTTTGTCTGAAGACACAACGCTCAAAATCCACTTCTGCTCCTGCCTGTGCGTGCCTGTCCTCAGCACCTGTCTGTGTGCACATGCTCCTGCCCTCAGCACATTCAGACTAGTGACAGACCGATATATCGGTTGGCTTTTATATCGGGCCGCTATTTGCTTTAGTGCATCAGCCTTAAATCTCCAGCACGGGACAATGTTTTGGTCGATTTGCTTCCTAAAAATATACAAATCTTTAAACACTTTAATATGTACAAAACGCGAGTACAGCTCTGAGGTGTGGGTGGGTGGTAAATTTAAATTACATAATTTGATGAAAATAAAAATCTGCCGACATATCGGCTGCCCTGGATTTTAAACAATCACTATCAACCATGTTAAAAAAACAAAAAAAAAAAAACAGGTGGATCTGGAGCAGGTTCTCTGCAGGCCTCAGACGGCTGAGCTGTGCCCCGTCACCAGGAGGTTCTACCACATTTACATCGGAGTCAAACCCTCAGCAGAAGGTCATGTGGAGCTCGAGGTGAGACCAGCAAACTGAGCTCTTAGACGGACTCACCACCAGCAGCAGAGTGTGGGGGAGGGGTTCATGTGAGGGTCCAGCCCGTGGAGAAGAGGAAACAGGGGTCCTCTGGCCTGGGGGTGGGGCCCCGTTACCATGGACACATTTAAGTCCATTGACAGAACATGAGGGGGCGTGAGGAGGAGTCACGTGATCAGGAGCAGACCTTTACTCTGTGGGACAACACGTCCACTCGTGTCCACCACACACCGGACACACCGGGGTCACTCCGGTTCCACCACAATCAAGTCTGTGCTCCAACACCTGCCTCACAGCAAGAAGGTTCCAGGTTAAACACCAGGGCCTTTGTGTGGAGTTTTTGCATGTTCTGCCTGTGTCTAGGTCAACCCAAAACATGCACAGGTCAAATCCTCCAGCTGAGGTCCAGACCAAGACCAGCTCCTGGAGACCTGGAGATGGTCCCACTGCTCCTGACAGGTGTAACCCAGAGAGACTGAAGGACGGGTCAAATGCAGAGGACACATTTCTCTACGAGGACAATAAAGTGTAGCTTAGCCTAAGCTGCTACCAGCTTTACTTCAGGACAGTGTCTGCGGAGCGGGGACCACAGTGACCTGTGACCGCTGCAGGTTTCATGTGATTTGTGAAAAACAGGCCGGTTTCACCGAGTGTTTCTGTGCTCGTACAAAAGGCACAAAAAAAAAAAAAAAAAATGTTTAAATGCTCATGTGTTCCACATCCCACAAGTGCGGAACAGGATGTGTTACTGTAATATTCCAACGAGCGTTCACATTAAAACTGTTTAACATACAAGTCATTTAACAGGCGTCCAACACTGTACACACACACACAGTCACACACAGTCACACAGTCACACACAGTCACACACAGTCACACACACACGGCGGGACCGTCACCCAAACAGGAGCGAGGGCCCCATCTCGTCTCAAACGGCACTTCCTCCTTGAGGAGGTCAAAGGTTAAGCCTCAGTGACTGGAGGAGCCCCGGGCTGATGTGGAGACGGAACACAGGGGCCCCGGTCTCCGCCGCCATGTCAAACTAGTAACGCGGCGTGTATCACACCGTGCCGCGTGAGACGAACACACGCACGGCCCCTCCACTCGGACACCGCAACACCGGAGCAACACGGAGGAAAGGGAGTGTCCGACATCACAGCACTCTGCCCCACGCGCCCACACTCCGCCATTTTCGTTTCCACGTCACAAGAAGGGGCCTGCGCGTGTCACAGCAGAACGACTCACTGTAGTTTCACGTGCGCACGGGTCACGCCACGGGCCGTTTCTACCGGAGAGGCGAAAGTGAATCACTCTGCACTTTTTTAATAAAGCCACGTACACCAAAACTGCACAGAAGTGCTGTAGGCCAACGCCTTCCTCTCCAAATCTGTGCGTAACTGCAGCACGCACATCTCACGCACCTCCTCGTGTAAATCAGCACGAGTGGATTAAGATTAAGATAATTTAATCAAAGTATCGTAGTAGTGAACTGTGCACAAGCAACTTTAGAGAAACCAGTAGCTTTGGAGAATTCGTGTCATGCACAACCAGAGCGGGGGGAGGGCGGTCCAGGGACACATCCTCCCTCCGCTAATGGACGCCTCACGTGCCCGTGTGCTCTCCACGCGCGTTCTACCAACACCAGTGACCATTAAACACGGTTCTACAACAAACATTTACCAAAAGCCGTTTCAAAACGGTGCAGTTCTACAAATCACGAGTGGGAAGCGTGGGCGAGGACCAAGCAAGAGAACAGCCAGTTTAGGGCGCATAGCGAGGGCGAGAGAGAAGCACACTACGCCCCTTTCATTTGACCCTAGGAACGTAGGAGTCAGGAAATGGGTCAACACCAGACGATTCCCCAAACCAGGGCAGTTTAATTAAAAGCAGACACACACGGTTTGGGTGAACAGGCAAAGAAAATGTAAAATACGTAAAAGGAGCAACAAAAAAGGGCCTAATTAAAGTAGAGGAAAATGTCGCCTACCTTTGACGTTTAGGCACAGAGTGTTCCACATGGAGGATTTTCCCAAGAAGTTCAACTTTATCTAAAAACACACAAGAGTCATGTGAGTTTCGTGCAATGTAAGGTTTCCTGTTTTCACGACATTTGACCACGTAGGCTTGGGTTAGGTTTAGGAGAGCCCACCAGAGCCACACAAACTCCAAACTCAACCGTTTACGTCACATTGTAGCGTACGTGGCCAGGGGTCTGAAAATGTTGGCGTTTTTGGCTGAAATTGGTTAAAGTACGTGACCTACTTTTACGTAACGTTGAAACACAAAGTGTGCACGCTATTCAGGGAGGTCTGAGGTGGAGTGAGCAGCGCAGGGCACAGAAACAGAAACATGGCTAAAAGGTTAGAGGTGACGAGAGTAAACCAGCTGCAGGAGGAATGGCCGGCTTGGTGGCCTCCTCTGCCCGCAGTCTGAGCACCTGGTGGGGCTGTGGAGGTGCGGACGAGGGCTGGAGGAGGCCTGGTTCTGCTTAAGTTTAAAAAGTGCCTGGTTTTAGGAGCAGGACGGTGGGGTGTTTGGTTCCGAGCCACAGCGGGGTACTGTAACCCAGTGCAGTCCCATGCTCCCGGGGTCCATGGCGTGCACAAGCCGCTGCTCCGCTCGCTCCACACGGGGAAGCCACAGTACGACCACCCCCCGGTCCACGTACACGTACTCAACCAGTAAACTAAGTGCAATCAAGTCAAATTAGGATTCAGTTTGTGCCACGGAGTCAAAAGGCCAAGCAGAAAAAGCATGTGAAGAAGTAACTCGGCTACACCCCCCGCCTGCATCAGCACATGCACCCACACACACCACGGAGGACCCCGAGCCTTTCCCCCGTGCGCAAACCCACAAAACCCGTACACTTTACAACTCTTCCCCACCTGAGAGCACATCGATGGCCTTCATGGCAGCCTTCTCGTCCGGGCAGTCCACGAACGCGAAGCCGGTCTTGATGAGAAAGGGCTCGTTGTAGGGGATCTTCCATTGCTCAAACAGAGTTTCGAAGTCCTTCTCGGTCGCCTCTGTGCTCACGTTGCCGATGTAGAGCTTGTTCATGGTGTAGGCCGACGGGAGACTGTGTGGAGCCCGGAGAGTCGCTCGCAGTCGCAGATGTGCACGGTTTGCGCGGAGTAGAGCCTCAAATCGCCCTCACTACTACGGAGCGGCGGTGGCGTGCTTCCCCCAAGTCACGATAGACTGAAACTGGCAGCCTCGGTGCGTTCGCGCTCCCTCGCCCCTCGGTCACTACCGCGCAATAAATACACGCTCAATTATTAATCTTGGGTCTCCGAACGATGGCGGGCTGTTGAAAAGGAGGAGAAACTACTTTGTGTCTTCCCCCGGAGCCCTTGGCAAAGAGACAGAGAATGCCACACACGGTAAGGCTGGCGCCCGCCTCTGAGTCTACAGCCGCGGAGGAGCGGGGAGAAAAAAAAATCCGCTGCGATTCCGGCTTTTTTGAATGAGCCACGTGTTCAAACTACAAATGAGCCCACACGTGAGGAATCCCAATTGCTCAATTAAGTGTTTGGGATTGGGGAAAAGTGCACGGGGACGCGGGGTGGGGACGCGGAGGGGAGTGGAGAGCACGAGGGATGAGTGGATTGGCGTTGGGAAAAACCTGGCGAGCAGTGCGCGTAAAGGGATTCCGTGAGAACCCCGTGTATCTTTACTAGAATCACACTGGTGTGTCTCTCTGTGCGGAGGCGCGCTCTGATTGGTCAGCTGAGGCATAGTAAAACGGCAGCGCGCAGGTCCATAACAGACGCCTACATTAGCGGGGGTTTGTGCAAAGTGCACTGTACTCCTGACACGGGAGGACGGGGTGGAGCCATTCATAAATGTTGTGCTTCTCACTGTACGGCTAAACTGGATGGTGGAGAGGTTCAATTTGAGGACTCTCGGGTTAAAGGAGTGGTCTGTGGAGCTCCGGGGCCCCTGCGCAATAAGAGAAAGACACGTAGCCTTTGCCCAGCCCGTGCGTCCATCTTCCGTAGCCGCCATCCCCCTCCTGATCCTCGACCCCGGGTCAGGCGCGCCGGCCTGTGCTCCACCATGTCGGCCTGGAGCCTCCACCCTCTGCTCTGGTGCAGCTTTGGACAAGTTTGGAGACATTTGGCCAAAGGGAGACGCACGGGCTCTGCGTAATCCGAAAAGCACATGGCGAATCAGCCATATTCAGAGAGGGAGGGGTCGCCCACCCGTCAGCCCCTCACCACGGACGTGCCGCGCGCACGTGCACGGTTATAAAATGGAACTGGAGCTGAAGGACACAGTTTAAGACCTGCTCATACCTGAGGCCCGAGTCCAAACTGGCGGACATGTTGGACATGTTGGACATGTCCACGCTGCGTAAAGATCCTCTCACTGTAAATCCACACTGTGCACGTTTGTTCTAAATGAAAAGAAGAAGAAGAAGAAGAAGAAGAAGAAGAAGAAGAAGAAGAAGGTTTCAGGAGTTTGGGATCAGCAGCAGAATCTGAGGATGAGAAATGTTTAAAAGTGACACCAGAGACTGACACATTTACCTTTATACAGTTACACATATACATACACACAACACACACACTCAGACTCTCACACACACACACACACACACACACACACACACACACACACACAGTCTCACTCACATTTGTTGTTGTTGTTGTGGTTTTACTTTTAATCACAGCTACAGAAACATTTACAGCACAGATTTATTTAATTGTGTGTTTAAATTTTATTTCATCCTTTACAGAAGATGATACGTTTGTTGAAGCTCAAATGCAGCGCGCCTTTGGGGCTAGAAATAGTAGTAAATAGTAAATAGTATTTTGTTTTGTTTGTTTTTTTGTATTTTGATCTGCTTTTATATAATTTATAAATATATTTGAAAATATCATTTGACTCTTGCCTTCAGTCGTTTTCTCTGTGGAGTTTTCAGCATGTGGAGGGACCGTCTGATAATATGGAGTTTTCAGGGCCAATTACACACACAACCCAGATCACACACACAACCCAGATCACACACACAACCCAGATCACACACACTCAGTCTCTCTGGGGGTTTCACACAGGATGGTCAGGATCAGGACTTTCTTTTCTTTTCTTTTCTTTTCTTTTCTTTTCTTTTCTTTTCTTTTCTTTTCTTTTCTTTTCTTTTCTTTTCTTTTCTTTTCTTTCAAACTTGATCAGTTTTATTCTCTTTAACATCTGTATTTCTCTCAGGATTAGTTACTCAGTAAACCGTGCGGTGTCTACAGATGCCCTACTTTGTGTTCACACTATTAAAACCACAATTATCCGCAGTGGTCGGTTGGATTTAGCTTCCTGTCCACATATTTCCATTATTAGACCACTTTCTCAGCCAAAACTCTGCCCTCAGAACTTACAGCACAAAGATTTTGGTTTGCGCATCTTAAAAAGGCAATGCAGGGTTAAGTTTTCGTCCCTTTGCAGGTTGGACGTACGTACGAATCTGATGTAACTGAAGTTGTACACTTCAGGAGTGTGGCTCAGGGCTGTTGGCTGGTGGAACAGTTCGCTTCTCTTCGGTACAAACACTCCGCGCGCTGTGATTGGTCGGTCGGCGCACCCAATGAGCAGCGCGCAGACCCGCCTGTGCCTCTGCCTTTGCCTCGGCCTCAGCTCGCACCTCCATTGGCTCCTGCACTCCTCGGTTCTATACGAATCCGCGCGCCAACTGCATTTCCCCTCGTGCTACTGCCCCGGTTCCGGCGGCTTCGTCACCGGGCAGCAGAGCGCACCGCACCGGCACCGTAAAACCAACCCCGGGGACACTGTAGCGCTCTCAAAACAACTTAAACTAGCGTGCACGAGCAAATAACTTTAAAATAATTGACAAAACTATGAAATATAAGTATTTTGAAAACACACAAACGAATTTAAGTGTTTGAAAATCTTGCGCGTAATTCTGGAAAGTCCGCTGCTTACGTTAGTTATCCTTACGTCGAATTCTCCTAACATTTCTCGATTTTTAATCAATTCTCTTGCGGTTTTTGCGCCCCAGATGTGTTCTTACATCGTATTTACGCACATACAATTTAATTCGACACGTTCGTGCTGGAATCCGGGCGATTTATGTGGCTTCTTACGGGTTTTTACACGTTTGGCACGGCGTATGTTGTGTCTTTTTGAGTTAGCGACGTTCGGTACAGTAGAGCGGCGAAGCTGCTCTGCTTGTGCGGGGAGGGAAAGAGAGAGAGAGGGAAGGAGGGAGGAGGGAGGACAGAGAGAGAGAGAGAGAAGCTATACCACTCAGGAATGTACACACTATAGAAAGTCTCCCCGCCCCCCGCGCTATGGACGCATTCCATAGGGGCAAAAGAGTCCCGAAAGTTTGAGAGCGCGTTTCGACTTACGCTCGTACAAATCTGACGTCCAGGAGCGGCAGGACGCACGGGACGCTTTAGGTTAACGCGATGGCTATTTTGGGAGGAACGGGTTTGTTTAAGTACAACGGAGCGCGACCTATAGCTAAATTGTGCCGCTGTTGGCTCCGATCCAGTAGAGTAGGACACAGGCGGTAGGTACGTGCCATAGACTGCGCAAACAAGGAGATCGTGGCGGTGAGAATGCTTTGTTTTTGTTTATTTAATTATTTATTTACGTAATTTTTTTTAAAAAGTTGGATTTCCCACGTGGAGTTTTACGTTAATCTCGTGCGTAACCAATTTGGAGCGGTCAGGGCAGATTGTGATTGAACGCCATGTTGTATCAAAATGTAGTGTCCGTAAGTTTTGGGCAGTTTTCGCCGTTTCTCTGCCGAGTTTCAGGAGTTTGCGTAGCTTTTAGGAATTTAGGTCAAAAAAGTTATTATTGGTGTAAATATAGAAATTGTAATTTATGAATCTGGGGTCCAAATGTGTGTTTCAGGGATGAGAGTCCTGGTTTAGAAAATGGCGGATTGAGCCTGTCCAAAACATTCAAGAAGAGCTGGAGTTTTTAGTGTAGGACGCGTAATTACGCACGTATTTATGGTCACTAACAAATATTGGTTAAAATTAAACTAAATGACTAATTTTAAATGTTCTTATAATTTTAGGTTTCAATAAATTAATTATAAAAAGTAAAAAAAAAAATAATAATAATAATAAAATGATAGAAATTGCCCTTACGTTTATGCTAAAAAAAAAAAAAATACTTGAAAAAAATTGGCCTAGAAATTTCTAAAATATTGTTTTAATTTTGTTTATTTTTGTACAATAAATTAAATGTATTTTTTACAAGCTGGAGTTTTAGATAATTTAAATTTCCAGTTTTAATTTGGTAATAATTTAATGGAATCAGGCCATAATTTTGCAATACATATTTCTATTTTATTTATTTATTTATTTTTTCTTTTCTTTTTTTTCTTTTTTTTTTTTTCTTTCAGAATTTTCACTAGCTTTGTTTACAATTCTTATTTTTATAAACTTACTTTTGGATGTTAAATTTTTAGGCATACACTAACACACTTTATAAATGGCAAAAAATTTGAACATTTCCAGAATAAATATACAGTTTGTGTGCAGTTTGTGAGTTTGAGCAGAAGACGACAGCATAAGTTTAATGTTTGAGTGTGAAACCGCCTGCTCCTCCTGCTCCTCCTGCTCCTCCTGCTCCTCCTGCTCCTCGCTCACACTCGTCTCAGGAAAAAAAAAAAAAAAAAAACTCCCTACGCTTTTACAAAAATGTAGAGAATCCCTTTAGAATAAAGTGTTTGAGGATTTGCAAACTTTCCAATAGTTTTCCATTAACGTGTTGTCTCCTTTTTATCCATCATGGCGGATGGTCAAATTAAAAATGATTCTGTGTTGAAATAAAGCAGGATTTGAGCTCGGTCACTGCAGCTGACTCGTATCTGAACTATTCCAGGCCACAGAAGGAGAACGAGTCTATACCATAACGAGGATTCTGTATTTAGTGCATGGCGTAAATAAAACAAATGTGTTTAAATGTACCCAAGAAAACGTGTTTAAAGGAAATATATCAGGGCTGTAGCCTTTTGTCGATTAATCAGTCAAAAATGCTCAGTGCTGTCGCTTTATTATTATATTTAGATTATAAGGATGTATATGAGGCATCAGAAGTGAGTGACTGAGCTGAAGATCTGGTATTTTTTATGTTTCTGTGTAAAAAGTCTGAAATTCATGTTTCACAAGTTTAAAGGTTCAATATTAAGCAAAATTGACTTTTGTGAGGTTCAAGTTGTGTTCTAATACTGTTCCTCCTCAAAAACACCTGGAGTTGTGTTTGTTTCATTCACATGTTTGAGGAACTCTTTATTATTAGTCTGTCTACATCTCCAAAGCTCCAAACGCTCTGTTCCACCTTGTGATGTCATGAAGTGGTAGTTTTCAAGTGAACAGCTCCTTTTACCCTTTAGTTAAATAAAGATCAGCAGTTCCAGGGCTGAAATGATCCAAATGATTCTAGTGAAGGTGTGTGGAGTTTAAAAACACAGTGGAGCACTTCCTGTATCCTGAATGTGCAGGGTTTGTGTGTTAAATGTGTGTGAATGACACAAAACACAACTCCAGGTCTGTTTTTGACGAGGAAACGACATTAGAACAGGTTAGAAAATAGTGTAACATGGGCCCTTTAATCGTCTTTATATAAATGTGTTGTTTCCTAGTACTTTTTTGCTGTATAAATAGTAGTTTTTGCATGAACTCCCCCTGCAGGTGGAGTCTGGTGAGTGCAGTCTGGGTCAGATACACAGAGATACAGAAAAAATGTGGAGATCTTTTGCCACGCCTCCTTTTGTGTCGATTCATTGATCAGCAGGACGTGTCTTTAGTCCAACAAGAATTCATTTTGTCGTCTACGCGTTAAATCTTTACATAACGTCATTTGCAGATGTTTAACCTGGTTTATGGTTCATATCTCTGCAATTCCTGGGCCTGTCCATGAAACAAAAACCGGCACGAAGTCCAGCGTTTTCTCTGTCAGGAGAAATAAACTAAAGCGGAATTAAATTTTACGACAGCTTCAGAAAGTGGAGCCATTATTCCTCCCCCAGGACGTGAGTGTTTCAGGTGAAAGCGAATTAACACACAAGATGAATATGACAAGTTTGTGGAGCTGATCCCAAACTAATCATGAGATGGAGAAACATTTGTGGGTCAGAAGTTTGGAGATTTCTTTAAAAACGGTGAACCTGCCCTAGAGTTCTGCTGATGCTTTGCAGTGACACCGCGCTGGGGGGGTTCTACATATTTAAAGAGCACGTTTTCATCTTTCTGTGATCAGTCCGAGCGTTCGCGGTTCTGTTTAGGAGTTTGGAGTTTTTATTCCTGAGCAATGCCGATGGCGTTGGTCAGAAGGATGTTTTTGGTCATTTAATGAATAATGTTCCCAAAAAGTTTGAAGACGGTGAAACAAAAGTGTATTTACAATATTTACACAGGGCAGCAGAAATATTCTTCATAAACCATAAGCTCCAGGCGGTACCAGCTCCGTCACAGCGACTCACCGAAAAACTGTTGACTAATGCGAACTGGACGGTGACTCATTTTGTGTGCGAGGGACGTGTTTAAACGCACAAAACTGCTCACCTGTTGTAGCTCCATCGAACTTCTTTCTGCTCAGACTGTGTTCAAATAAAGACCAGCTTAAAGTTTTTTTTAATTGGAGTAACAGAGCTTCAGACAGAGCAGTGCCTACAGTTAGCATCACACACACAGGGACACATGTTGGGGACATTATTTTCATAGAAACAATAGGCCCCTCCCTCGATTTGAGATTACGACATCATGAAAACCCGACCTGCGCTCAAACCCGACACTTTCCTCTTATTGGTCCGCCTCCGTCAGGCTCTGAGTGATTGACAGCTGGATTTGACCAATCAGAGTGAAGCGTGGACTGAAGCAGCATGTGCCTTAAAAACATGAAGCAGGATTAAATGTTTTGCCCAGTGGCCCGTGTCTTTACTGTTCCTGTATTTTGTCTTTATTTTCTACTTTTGATTCTGATTTTACGCTTTTTGTCGTCCCTGAAAACTCCTGGACCGAATCTGAAAATTAGAGATTCAGGAAAAAATGGAACTGAGCACCAAAATTCTGCCCACAGTTCTGGTTTACTTCTGTTTTAGTCCACTTTAGTCTTCTTTTGGTCCTGGTTTAGTTCTGTTTCAGTCCTGGTTCAGTCCTGGGTTTAGTCCTGGTTTAGTCCTGGTTTAGCCCTGCAATGCTGGTCCTGGTTCTGGTTCAGTCTGGTTTAGTCCTGGCTCAGTCTTCGTTCTTGTTCAGTCCTTGTTCAGTCCTAGTTTAGTCCTGGTTTAGTCTTGTTTTAGCCTGGGTTCAGGTTCAGTTCTAAACGTGATTTTGGACTCATACCTGCAGAACTCACTGAGCTCATATTGTTCATGTTTGTGTTTTACAGTGAAGTGCCCTCCACATCGGGGTCCTGGTGCTCCTCATCGGGGTCCTGGTGCTCCTCATCGGGGTCCTGGTGCTCCACATCGGGGTCCTGGTGCTCCACATCGGGGTCCTGGTGCTCCTCATCGGGGTCCTGGTGCTCCACATCGGGGTCTTGGTTCTCTTCATCAGGTCCTGGTGGTCTTCGTCGGGGTCTTGGTTCTCCTCATCTGGGTCCTGGTTCTCCTCATCTGGGTCCTGGTGGTCTTCATCAGGTCCTGGTGCTCCACATCGGGGTCCTGGTGCTCCTCATTTGGGTCCTGGTGGTCTTCATCAGGTCCTGGTGGTCTTCATTGGGGTCTTGGTGGTCTTCATCTGGGTCTTGGTGGTCTTCATCAGGTCCTGGTGGTCTTCGTCGGGGTCTTGGTGGTCTTCATCAGGTCCTGGTGGTCTTCGTCGGGGTCTTGGTGGTCTTCATCAGGTCCTGGTGGTCTTCTGATGGTCCAGGAGAAGCAGTGAGTCTGTGGTCCTGTTATAACATGAGATTTTTCAGTGTGTAATATTGTGTTAATGTCCTGTAAAATAACACTGAGGGAGTTGATTTGAATAAGATTTGAATAAAAACTACGCAACTAAGTTTTTAAACCAACCCTCAAACGGAGAAGGTTTGGTTTAGTCCTGGGTTGGATCTGGTTCAGTCCTGGTTTAGTCCCGGTTTAGTCCTGATTTAGTTCTAGTTCAGTTCTGTTTAGTCCTGATTGAGTCCTGCATTAGTCCTGGTTCAGTCTGGTTCAACACTGGTTTAGTCCTGTTTTATCCCTGGTTCAGACCTGGTTCAGACCTGGTTTAGTCCTGGTTTAGCTCCCGGTGATAGTCCAGGTCACAGTGCAGTCTTGTACCTTTGGCCCCCTGCTGTGAGTGTGTGGGGGGAGTGGACTTTGGATGGACCTCTCCTCAGATACCTGGGGCCCCTGGGTGAGTGAGGGGCCCCTCTGTGGCTCTTATTATTAACCCTCTGTGAGCTGCTGCTTCTTCCTGTGGTCTTGTTTCAGAACCAGAACAAAGCTTCAAAAATCACAAACTTTAATGTATTCAAGGTTTAAACAGTCCTGGTTTAGTCCTGGTTCAGTTCTGGTTTCATTAACATTTGCCTTTAATCACCTTCTCACACATTCACACAGGAAAGCGGAGAGTGTCTTGCCCAAGGACACATCAGCAGTAGCGTTCCAGTCGGATCAGACCAGTCGCCCTCCCGTAAGTGGGCACCTGCCCTCCAGACGTTTACAGTCGAAATGTGTCGTAAATATGATACGAAAATATGAAATATGTGAGTCTGTGTGTGTGAGTGTGTGTATGAGTCTGTGTGTGTGTGTATGAGTCTGTGTGTGTGTGTGTATGAGTCTGTGTGAGTGTGTGTATGAGTCTGTGTGTGTGTGTGTGTGTATGGACTGTGTGTGTGTAGTGTGTGTTTAATTGTCTTCTATCATGTGTTTGTGTGTTTCGCGTCATTTTTTTTAATGTAAACACTGAATGGAGTTGTGGTAATAAAGATGCTCTAAAGTCCATTGTGGTCTTGTGTTATGTAACGAGTCTCTGTGAACTGGAGGTTCAGTCCTGCTTCAGTCCTGGTTCAGTCCTGGTTTAGTCCTGCTTCAGTCCTGGGTTAGTCCTGGTTTAGTCCTGGGTTAGTCCTGGTTTAGTCCTGGGTTAGTCCTGGTTTAGTCCTGGTTTAGTCCTAGGTTAGTCCTGCTTCAGTCTTGGTTTAGTCCTGGTTTAGTCCTGGGTTAGTCCTGCTTCAGTCCTGGTTTAGTCCTGGTTTAGTCCTGGGTTAGTCCTGCTTCAGTCCTGGGTTAGTCCTGGTTTAGTCCTGGGTTAGTCCTGGTTTAGTCCTGGTTTAGTCCTAGGTTAGTCCTGCTTCAGTCCTGGTTTAGTCCTGGTTTAGTCCTGGGTTAGTCCTGCTTCAGTCCTGGTTTAGTCCTGGTTTAGTCCTGGGTTAGTCCTGCTTCAGTCCTGGGTTAGTCCTGGTTTAGTCCTGGGTTAGTCCTGCTTCAGTCCTGGGTTAGTCCTGGTTTAGTCCTGGGTTAGTCCTGGGTTAGTCCTGCTTCAGTCCTGGTTTAGTCCTGGGTTAGTCCTGGTTTAGTCCTGGGTTAGTCCTGGTTTAGTCCTAGGTTAGTCCTGCTTCAGTCCTGGGTTAGTCCTGGTTTAGTCCTGGGTTAGTCCTGGGTTAGTCCTGCTTCAGTCCTGGTTTAGTCCTGGTTTAGTCCTGGGTTAGTCCTGCTTCAGTCCTGGGTTAGTCCTGGTTTAGTCCTGGGTTAGTCCTGGTTTAGTCCTGGGTTAGTCCTGGTTTAGTCCTGGGTTAGTCCTAGGTTAGTCCTGCTTCAGTCCTGGTTTAGTCCTGGTTTAGTCCTGGGTTAGTCCTGCTTCAGTCCTGGGTTAGTCCTGGTTTAGTCCTGGGTTAGTCCTGCTTCAGTCCTGCTTCAGTCCTGGGTTAGTCCTGGTTTAGTCCTGGGTTAGTCCTGCTTCAGTCCTGCTTCAGTCCTGGGTTAGTCCTGGTTTAGTCCTGGGTTAGTCCTGCTTCAGTCCTGGGTTAGTCCTGGTTTAGTCCTGCTTCAGTCCTGGGTTAGTCCTGGTTTAGTCCTGGGTTAGTCCTGGTCTGTACTGTAGGTCTGAGTGATGTGAGGAGCTTAAACAGAAGTGAAGAGCTTCAACTCTGATATAAAGTTTAATTAAATTAAGTATTAATTCACTGTATTGTAATATCAGTATTTGCAGTATTATAGTATCAGTATTTGCAGTATTATAGTATCAGTATTTGCAGTATTATAGTATAAGTATTTGCAGTATTATAGTATCAGTATTTGCAGTATTATAGTATCAGTATTTGCAGTATTATAGTATCAGTATTTGCAGTATTATAGTATCAGTATTTGCAGTATTATAGTATCAGTATTTGCAGTATTATAGTATGAGTTTTAGTGTTTACAGTTTAGTTTAAACTAAAACTGTTTTCAGGCTCAGTTCACCTGTTTGGTCTTCCTCCTAAACCAGGTCTAAACCAGGACTAAACCAGGTCTAAACCAGGACTAAACCAGGACTAAACCAGGACTAAACCAGGTCTAAACCAGGTCTAAACCAGATCTAAACCAGGTTTATGATCCAGTCCTGCAAAGTTTGACTCTTCAGAAACTAGATGAGAACTTGACAGATGAGAGAGGAGCTGTAGAGGAGCTGTAGAGGAGTTTTAGAGGAGCTGTGGAGGAGCACAGGAGGAGCTGTGGAGGAGCACAGGAGGAGCTGTGGAGGAGCTGTGGAGGAGCTGTAGAGGAGCTGTAGAGGAGTTTTAGAGGAGCTGTAGAGGAGCTGTGGAGGAGCTGTGGAGGAGCACAGGAGGAGCTGTGGAGGAGCTGTAGAGGAGCTGTAGAGGAGCTGTAAAGGAGCTGTGGAGGAGCACAGGAGGAGCACAGGAGGAGCTGTGGAGGAGCTGTAGAGGAGCTGTAAAGGAGCTGTGGAGGAGCACAGGAGGAGCACAGGAGGAGCACAGGAGGAGCTGTAGAGGAGCTGTGGAGGAGTTTTAGAGGAGCTGTGGAGGAGCACAGGAGGAGCTGTGGAGGAGCTGTAGAGGAGCTGTGGAGGAGTTTTAGAGGAGCTGTAGAGGAGCTGTGGAGGAGTTTTAGAGGAGCTGTGGAGGAGCACAGGAGGAGCTGTGGAGGAGCTGTAGAGGAGCTGTAGAGGAGCTGTAAAGGAGCTGTGGAGGAGCACAGGAGGAGCACAGGAGGAGCACAGGAGGAGCTGTGGAGGAGCTGTAGAGGAGCACAGGAGGAGCTGTAGAGGAGCACAGGAGGAGCACAGGAGGAGCACAGGAGGAGCTGTAGAGGAGCTGTGGAGGAGCACAGGAGGAGCACAGGAGGAGCACAGGAGGACCCACAGATCAGAGGACCAGAGACCGGGTGATCTGAGTCTGAGCGGAGGTCGCCCTCTAGCGGTGGAAGTCCGTCATCACAGCCTCGGGAGCGCGCCTGTTGGATCCGTGCGCAGTTTGACGTAGCCTCAGGGCGTAAGTTTTATTAAATTATTACAGTTTTAATAAATCATGTAAACTTGGACTGCGCATGTATAATAATAATAATAATAATAATAATAATAATAATAATAATAATAATAATAATAATAATAATAAGTTGGCAATGAGATAACGCAGATGATAATAAAAGACACTCCGGGTCATGATGAAATAAAAAAGAGCGCCTGAGAGAGTGGCAGCTGGGTACAGTAGCTCCTGCGTTTTTTCTTGATAACATCTGCCTTTTAAGGTACTCTTGTGTGCACTTTAAGTTTTGTACTTTATTTGTATTTACTCTATTTGGTCAATAAAACACTCATCATGTATTTTGGGCATTTTTGTTGTTTTTTCTTGATTTTTGCTGGCCTCTTTGTCTCTTGCTGTGTGGCTCAGCAGTCCAGACTGCCCTTTGTGTATTCCAGGGAGCACCTTCTTTCACTCTCTAAGTCCCCAGTGCTGTTTGGAGTTAAGCCTGACATTCCTGTGGAACTACAGAGGAGGAAGAACAGAGGATGCCGCGCTGGAGTTAGAGCAAAACAGCGGAGAAGGAAATTTAGGCCTGCGGTTCCGTCAGTTCTGATGGGGAACGTAAGGTCACTGGGAAATAAGATGG
Source organism: Taenioides sp. WSHXM2023 (assembly GCA_029959045.1). NCBI lineage: Eukaryota > Metazoa > Chordata > Actinopteri > Gobiiformes > Gobiidae > Taenioides > Taenioides sp. WSHXM2023. Next base: position 30,367,752 of record CM057097.1, on the reverse strand, counting down.
ACGAACTGCGTGCGCTTGTTCGGACCCAGAGGGAGTTCGCTGTCAGCAGTATCATGTGCTTCACAGAGACCTGCTTCATACAAACTTCCCGGACAACAGTGCATCTGTACCAGGCTTTAAGACAGTGCGTGCGGACAGAGACACTTTCCTTAGCGGTAAGAAGAAGGGCGGCGGGATTGCAGTTTTTGTGAACGAAAGGTGGTGTAATCCTGGCCATATTACTGTGAAGGAACGGATCTGTACACCGGACATTGAACTTATGGCCTTCGGAATACGTCCATATTATTTACCGAGGGAATTTACTTCTGTCCTGTTCATCGGAGTTTACATCCCTCCCTCAGCTGACGAAGATGCAGCGTGCGACAGGATACACACTGTGGTCGCTGGGCTGCAGTCTAAACACCCGGAGGCTTTGTTACTGATTTCTGGAGACTTCAACCATGTTTCACTGGACAGTGTTTTACCCACACTTCATCAGTATGTGGATTGTAAAACTCGGGACAATAGAACTCTGGACTTACTGTATGCCAATTCTAAGGAGGCATACAGTGCCACTGCCCTACCCCCACTGGGACGATCTGACCACAATCTGGTCCTGTTAATGCCTCAGTACATCCCTGCAGTAAAGAGGAAGTCTGTCACCACTAGGACTGTAAGGAAGTGGAGTCAGGAAGCCAGCGATGTCCTTCAGGACTGCTTTGAGACCACAGACTGGAATGTGCTCTGCCTGCCGCATGGGGACAACATCGACAGCATGACGGACTGTATAACGGATTACATCAACTTCTGTGAGGATACAGCCGTCCCCACACGCACTGTCCGCTGTTACCCCAACAACAAGCCCTGGATCACCAGCCAGCTGAAGGATCTACTTAAGAAGAAGAAGCGGGCCTTCAACTCTGGTGATAAGGACGAGGTGAAGAAGGTGCAACAGCAGCTGAAGATCCAGCTCAGACTAGGGCAAGAAGCGTACGGGAAAAGGCTTGAGGCAAAACTCCAGCAAAATAACACCAGGGAAGTGTGGCAAGGCATGAAGGCCATCACGGGCTTCAGCCCTCGATCAAAGCTGCAGGACAAGAGCCCAGACAGAGCAAACCTGCTCAATCTGCATTTCAATCGCTTCTCATCCCCTGGTCCCCCATCTCTACACCTCCCAGACGCCCAATTCACACCTCACCACAGACCACTCAGACGACCATTCATCAGCCCATCACCTCTGCTCCCACACCTGCTCCCACCCCCACGGAGGAACTCAGCTCTTTGTGTTTGCCACCTGCGCAGGTGAAAAGGCAGGTGGAGAAAATTCACCAAAACAAGTCTCCTGGACCGGACCAAGTCCACCCCCGCGTGCTGAGGACATGTGCAGCTCAGCTCACTGGGATCTTTCACTTTCTCTACACACTGAGTCTGAAGCTTGAGAGGATCCCGGTGCTATGGAAGACCTCCTGCATTGTGCCTGTGCCCAAGAAGCCTATTCCATCTGGACTTAATGACTTCAGACCAGTGGCTTTGATGTCTCATGTCATGAAAGTGTTTGAGAGACTTGTTCTGGCTCAGCTCAGACCCCTGGTGGTACCATCCCTGGATCCTCTACAGTTTAGGCCCACATTAGTGTGGATGATGCTGTAATCGATCTTCTGCAGCGGCTCACTCTCACCTGGATAATGTTCATGTTTTAATCGATCTTCTGCAGCGGCTCACTCTCACCTGGATAATGTTCTCTGTCTGTGAGGATATTGTTCTTCGATTTCTCCAGTGCTTTTAACACTATCCAGCCATTTCTGATGAGTGAGAAGCTGCTCAGGATGGGTGTCAGCTCCTCCACTGTCTCCTGGATTACTGACACCTGTCAGGCAGGCCTCAGTACGTGCGACTGGGGACCACCCTGTCTGACACGGTGGTCAGTAATGTAGGAGCTCCCCAGGGTACAGTCCTGTCTCCGTTCCTGTTCACTCTGTACACCTCTGATTTCCAGCACAGTTCCGGGTCCTGCCATCTGCAGAAGTTCTCTGATGACTCTGCAGTGGTCGGGTGTATCAGGGATGGACAGGAGCTGGGACAGGTGCTGGGACAGGTGCTGGGGTGTATCAGGGATGGACAGGAGCTGGAGTACAGGACACTGATTACAAACTTTGTGGAGTGGTCCCAGGCAAACCATCTGCTCCTGAACGTTGATAAGACCAAGGAACTGGTGTTTGGCTTCAGGAGGAAGAGGACACCTGTGGAGCCCATTACCATCCAGGGCCAGGACGTGGAAATAGTGGACGCTACAAGTACCTTGGCGTACAGGTGAATAACAGACTTGACTGGAGGGACAACTGTAATGCTGTGTACAAGAAGAGCATGAGCAGACTCTACTTCCTGAGAAAGCTCAGGTCCTTCAATGTTTGCAGCAAGTTACTGGAGATCTTCTCCCAGTCTGTGGTGGCCAGCGCGCTGTACTTCACTGTGGTCTGCTGGGGGAGCGGCACCAGGAAAAGAGACATTGGGCGGATTGACAAACTGATCCGTAAAGCGGGTTACGTGATCGGCTGTGAGCTGGAGACATTTGTCACAGTGAGGGACAGGAGGTCACTGGACAAACTGCTCTGCATCATGGACACTCCTGCTCACCCACTGCACCAGACTATAGAGGGACAGAGGAGATAATACTCCCTACAACACCAGACTATAGAGGGACAGAGGAGCTCATTCTCCAACAGGCTCCTACAGCTCCACTCAAACAGTGAGAGATTCAGGACTACATTCATACCATACGCCATACAGTTGTACAACAACTCACCCTTATGTAACAGATAATACTCCCTACAACTTAATCTTAAGTAACAGATAACCTCATGCCCTGTCAGTCAGCAGAGTATTTACACTGTCGTTCTTGTCTCTTGTTTATAGCTGTGATTTTATAGTTTATTTTATAGTTTATTACTTATTTTTCTATTTTATTTTGACTTGTACATTTACATTTATTTTTATAATTTTGTCTCATTTGACACGTGTCTCTTGCTCTTTTTGCTACACCATTATATTTTTGTTCCTCTCTGTTATTATATTATATTGTGATGTTTGAGCTGCTGTGTCCAAATAATTTCCCTTGTGGATCAATAAAGTTTGTCTAAGTCTCAGTCTGAGTCTTGTAAATAAAATGATCTTCCTCTATAACTGAGCCTCTGTCTTTCTTTCTTTCTTTCTTTCTTTCTTTCTAAACGGTGTCATCACAACCTGAACAAATCATCTGCTGTTGTTTCTGCACAGACCCTGAAACTGTTTCTAATTGGTCAGTTTTACATTTAACCTTGATTTAACTTTTACTTTTACAGATTTCGTCCCATTTTCAGTTTCATCAGAGTTTTACAGTTAAATAAACTGTGTGAAGCCTGAGCTCTTACTGATTTAAAAAAGAAACTCCAGTGACCTCTGACCCTGTGTCCCCAGAGTCTCCAGCTGCACACAGAGACACAGAGACACGTCCTGCAGACAGAGACACGTCCTGCACACAGAGACACGTCCTGCACACAGAGACACGTCCTGCACACAGAGACACAGAGACACGTCCTGCACACAGAGACACGTCCTGCAGACAGAGACACAGAGACACGTCCTGCAGACAGAGACACGTCCTGCACACAGAGACACGTCCTGCACACAGAGACACGTCCTGCAGACAGAGACACGTCCTGCACACAGAGACACAGAGACACGTCCTGCACACAGAGACACGTCCTGCAGACAGAGACACAGAGACACGTCCTGCAGACAGAGACACGTCTAACAGACAGAGTCACGTCCTGCACACAGAGACACGTCCTGCAGACAGAGTCACGTCCTGCAGACAGAGACACAGAGACACGTCCTGCAGACAGAGACACAGAGACACGTCCTGCAGACAGAGTCACAGAGACACGTCCTGCAGACAGAGTCACGTCCTGCACACAGAGACACAGAGACACGTCCTGCAGACAGAGTCACAGAGACACGTCTAACAGACAGAGTCACGTCCTGCACACAGAGACACGTCCTGCAGACAGAGACACGTCCTGCAGACAGAGACACAGAGACACGTCCTGCAGACAGAGTCACAGAGACACGTCCTGCAGACAGAGTCACGTCCTGCAGACAGAGACACAGAGACACGTCCTGCAGATAGAGACACGTCCAGGTTTGTCTCAGTCTCACTTTATGGACAGACCATAAAGACACAGTCCGGGTTATTTGAGTAGAAAACGCGGCTCCTTTTCTCCCTCTGCAGTCAACGTTTCACACATCACACAGAACAGCAGCGGTTAGTTCATCTTTATTATTTTCTTTACATTACACCGAGTTACTGCAGAAGCCGCTTTAACCTGTCAGACTTCTTTACATACATACATCTTTAAAGCAACAATACGGGTTATTGTTGACGAATTAAAGACGGTGGATTAGTCCAAGCAACAGTGTGAATGAACGTTTGTGTTAAAAAGTACGACTAAAGATACTATGACTTCTGTGTCTGTAACTTTTATTGTTCTTTAATATAAAAATCTGAAGCAAATAGTAAGAAAAAGCGGATACAAAGATGGCTGGTGTTAGTGCGCTCCGGAGGGACAGAAGTGACGATGTCGCTCTTGTTACCGTGGTGACGTGTAAACTACAGCGACGAACAGGCCGAAGCTCAGGCTGTAGGTCACACGTGTGTTTTTAAGTCGACTCAAACCTTTTCTGAAACTTAAACCTAACTCTTAACTTAACCTTAACAAACCTTAAACTCAAAAGGCCGTCGTCTATGTTTTCCTTTGCCTGGAATGTTCCACAGTATGGCATTAAAGTTATCTATCTTGCATTATTATTCCAGTTACATGAACCTGTACCTAACGTCAGACTGTTGGGGCTCCCCTCCTGTCTCCATGGACATAGATAACTTTAATGCCATACTGTGGAACATTCCAGGCAAAGTGATAACATCTCCATAGAGATGAGCAGATGGCAGACTCTCCACTAGAAAAGTTACGTAATGAACCTTTCATCAAACTTTATCCTTAAACATTTGTCAAACCTTAACCATAACCTTAAAGAGGGCGTTATGTAAAACTGATTATCTGGAGCTTTTCTCCCACGTTCTAACGATGTTCCTCCTCAAAAACCTTCCTGAAGAAGTTTTAGTCTCCAACCTGGAGCTCAGGAGCTTCCAGAAGCTCTCCACCTTCTTCCAAGCAGCTCGTCAAGGGATTTCGGAATTATACGTATTGCTCTGAATAACTCAAATTTGATGAATTAAATGCCTATTTCCATTGTAAATGTATAATTTTGATGCCTAAATAACTGGATAATGGTTTATGTTTTACAGACGTCTAACTGTTCCTCATCTTATTTACTCCATTTCTGGCGACCGCTAAGATGAGCAGCTCTCTGGTATTTTCGTTTTACAAAAAGTAGCTCACAGGGGAAAAAGTTTGGAGACCACTGGTTTAGAGTCATCTGTGCATGTTTGAGTAATCTAGTGATCCCTCTCCTTACTGTTAGCAGTACGAGCCTGTACAAGGCTCCGCCCACAACAACATCCTCCCACACGTTGTGATACAGAGAGGAAGTGAGACTTATAAAACATGTGAATACAGCATTTTTAAAATAATAAAAGGAACATGATGATCTAAATATGTGACGTGTTACAGCGAAAACCCCAGAGAAGTAAAACACCTCCTCTTGATTTATTCGTCTGCTCCTGGACGTCACTTTGAAGGACCAATCAGAGCGTCCCGTCCCTCCAGACTGACCTGAGCGCGTTCACAGACACGACGGTGATGTGAATATAAACCACACAGAAGCTCTGATCTGTCATTATAGAATCTCTTTAACGTAGACGCAGACACATTCTGAACACGGCGACGAGGCTCTGAAGCACTTCCTGTTACAGCGGGCAGGGCGGGGACAGCAGGTGCACGCTCTCCTCGCCCTGGGGGAACAGCGACTCCCGGAAGCGGATCATGTGACCTCTGACCTGGGTGGGGCTCAGGGCGTCGTCCACCAGGATTCTGCGCACTGGTCTGTACACGCGGTAACGCCTGGACACAGCAAAGAGGAGCTCTGAGAAAATACTGAAGCAAAACTACTACTACTACTACTACTACTACTACTACTACTACTACTACTACTACTACTACTACTAGAATCACAACTAAACCATGTTCTAATGTTCCTCCTCAAAAACAGAGCTGGAGTTGTGTTTGTTTCATTCACATGTTTGAGGAACTCTTTATTATTAGTCTGTCTACATCTCCAAAGCTCCAAACGCTCTGTTCCACCTTGTGATGTCATCAAGTGGTAGTTTTCAAGTGAACAGCTCCTTTTACCTTTAGTTCAGTCGAGATCGGCAATTCCAGGACTGAAATGATCCAAATGATTCTAGTGAAGGTGTGTGGAGTTTAAAAACACAGTGGAGCACTTCCTGTATCACCACATAATGACATCACAAGGTGGAACAGAGTGTTTTCTGTTTCAGAGAAGAACTCTAGGTCTGTTTGTGATGAGGAAACTATAATGACGGACTCACCTGTAGACCATGAACGCCACAAAAGCGAAGAGCGCAGTGAGGACAGCACTGGAGGAGATGACCACCTCTGTAGTGTGGGGGCGCTGTGGAGCTGTACACACACACATACACACACAGACACATACACACACACACAAGAAAGGCAGAGTTACGGTTACCCAAAGGTGTGGCGACTTTACGAGTTTCTGAATCTTAAAATCCATTTGTTTCTACTGAATGTTTGTGTTTATGTCGTGTTTATTTGAATTTGAAGGAGAAAAAAATCCAAAATGGATTTAAAGAGCACATTTTCAGGAGGTTGTGGTCAGTCCGAGCGTTCATGGACCTGTTTAGGAGTTTGATTTTCAACAAAAAGGTGAACTGTTGGCGAATGGTAGCTAGCTTGTGTCTGTAATGTTACGTGTGAGAGATTTCTTTAACAGGACAAACAGCGCCTGTTGTTGTTCAAACTAAAGCAGTTCTTCCTGATCAGACTGTGTTAAAATAAAGCTCAGAGTAAAGTCTAACTCAGACAGAGCAGAGCCTACAGTTAGCATCACCCCCCAGGGACATCAGCTGCGGAGTATCAGTACACAGTTCACAGAGTACACTCCTTTTTCTGTGGACCCAAAGATCTGCTGGTGTGAGTCTGACCTGGAGGCTCCTGGGCCTTGTTGATGGTGATGGTGGTGCTGGCCAGCCCCACACTCCTGCTGTCCTCCAGGGTGATGTTCACGCAGTAGGTGCCCGGCTCGGGGAAGCTCCGGCGCAGGAGCACGAGGCACTGTGGAGAGGGAGGTACGTCATCACACAGGATGCTCTGGACCTCGGAGCAGCTGGGGTCAGACACGATGGTGCAGGCCGAGGTGGGAGGGCTGGCAGGGGGCAGAGAGAAGGGAGGTGTTTTAAAGTTAAGGTTCTCTTTATTGTGCCTGTAGGACATTTGACCCATCCTCAGTGCTCAGTGCTCAGGGTTCTATCTCCAGATCTTGGGCGAGTCTTGGTCAGGACTCCCTCAGACTTTTGGGTTAATGGAGGAAATCAGAGTGCCCAGAGGAAACCCACTCAGAAGCTTCTTGCTGTGAAGCACGAGAACCAGTCGCCCACCGCGTCGCCCAGTCCAAGACCCAACTGTGTCCCTAGACGTCATTTCAACAAGTTCAGATCAAATACAGCTTTTACTGACGACACTTCTCAAGCTGATTTATTCTAAATTATGAAAACATTGGACAGGATCACCAAGTTGGTTATGTTATAATCTGATGTCTTGGCTTCCATGACTTCCATCAACCCCAGCACCTGCACCAATCCAGAGTCAGTGTTAGTGCAGCCTCTGCAGCTCAGGGAGGGACTTCTGGAGGTTCTGAGCTTCACATGAGGCCTGTTCAAATTGAACCCTGCAGGTACTTGACCGTCACTTTGAGAATGCCTGATTTGGTCAGATTTCTGAAGCTGAAGGCAGGGCCTGGTGGGTCTTGGTTGTCAAACATGTGCATTAATTTAGGGGATACTTTGTGAAATACCAAAAGTAGTCACAGGATAAGTACACAACTACTCAAGTACATAAATACAAAAGTACACAGTCCTGTCCTCACCTGCCCACGCACTTGACCGTGAAGCTGACGTCGGTCTTGGTTTCTCGGGCAGCAGCCACATCGATGATTTTATTATTGGGCCACGTCCTCACTGCAGGTTTCGGCTCTGATGAAGAACAGGGAAATATGATGGACCGTCATCTGAAACTTACAACTGTTTGATGTACACACACAGAAATGTGATATAAGGTTATCTGAAACTGAACTGTTTCTGACATAAACAGAAGAAAATGAACTGGATGTTTTGGATCACTTTAAGGTGACAGTTGTAGCAAGTACATTAAAAAAAAAGTGGATCTAAGGATGTTTGTAGTGTGTTTGAATGTATTTGTAGAGTATTTATTGTGTATTTATAGTGTATTTGTAGTGTATTTATTGTGTATTTGCAGTGTGTGTATTTACAGTGTGTGTATTTACAGTGTGTGTATTTGCCGTGTGTGTATTTGCAGTTACCGACGATGGTGATGTTGGCGGAGAAGGTGCCGTGGACGTAGCGGAAACACTGGTTAGCGTTAGCAGGGTGTCTGTGGAGCCAGGGGCCCGTGGTGACGGGGCCCTCGGGTGTCGGTCCGAGCGTGGGGGGGAGGGGCTCTGTGGAGAAGAGCCCGGAGGTGGAGACGGAGGGGGTGGAGGAGGGGGGCTGAGGTGGAGGAGGGGGTCTGCTGGTGCTGGGGGGGACTGTGGGGGACAGAGACGTACAAACTCAGACTCTGTTTCCCATAAATGTCCCTGTGGTTTTCCTCGGCCCGTGGATCTACAGTTCCTCTACTGAATACTGGGATTGGAACCAGCGACCTGATGTTTCTGATGAAGTTCGCGATTGGATGTTTAAAAATAACATTCGCTCCTAAACTGACTCTAGAATCATTTGTATTTCAGAACAACTAAAGCCAGCTCAGAAACTACAGTTTAAATTTAGTGAAATGCCAAAAATGTAAATCACTGTATATGGGCTCTGTTCACACTTACGTCACAAAACCGGAAGACGTTTGGAAACATGCGGATGGCGACTTCCTTTGGGCTCTGTTGGCGATAGGAACTGGCCCGGTTTTCTTCATCTAGATGTCATTGTGTTCTTTCTTTTTTTCTTTTATAAACTGCCTCTTAATTTGTGCATTATAGTTTGTCTAATTTAATTAAAAGAAAATGTGATTGTAGCGTTCCGTTATGTTCAGTAGATCAACAGTTCTGACCAACTGCCTGTGAGTGACATTGAAGACATGATTAGAGTCTCGTCCTCCATGTAAAGCTTCGGCAGGTTGTGAAGACGCTGCTGCTGAATCCGCATGTTTCCAAACTGAATAGAGCCAGTTCTTAGCCTAGATCCCATTCCCATTTCATGATGAATGCAGTTAGACTCTTTATAATATTGCTGTAACTTAACTAATCATCTGCTGCTTCTGTCAAACTGTCCTTGCTGTTCAGAACGTTTACTCCAAAATCCAAACCTTCTCAGTCCAGACACATTCGACTATTTCCTGAACATCTTGCCTCATTATCTGTGCTCCTACACCCATGTCTCCATTACCTGAGGTGGTGTCCATCCTGATGGTGAGGGCGTGGGTCCCAGGGTTCACTGTGGATCCTTCTAGAACAAACAAGAGTCAATGAACCAGGTCATCTCTACCTGCTGCTAGGGACTATGCTATAATTTCATTTAATTTATATTTGTCTGAGCCACATGCCTGTGCAAGGTACAGTACAATAATGTGTACATGTACATGTAGGTACCACGCTGGTGCATAAGGAGCAGGTGAAAACATATCGAGTCTCCATTCACCTTTACACTGGCCTGTTATACCATAGACTTTATAATGAAGTGGAATGAGTGTGACGTCACCAGGCCGTGGGCTCCGAGTTTGGCCCCAGCAGTCATAGGGGCAAACGTGGAGCCAAGTTCCATATTTGGAATTATGACCGTGAGTATCATAGCAACCAAAGAAACCAAAATCCGGAGCGAAGCTGTTGAAGCTAGAAAGCTCCAAAAAGTAAAAATGGCAGCTCACTACAGAGTTATTTAAAGCTATCCAAATGATCTACTTTCACTTATAGTTTTCCCCAAATGCCTTCAGCTCCTACGGCTGATGTTGAGGTACAGACCAAGCACACACCTCCCAGTGACCTGCCTGACCGCTGCTTGGAGAGGATCAGATGTACATGAAGGGGTACCTGGGTGGTGGGTGGGTGCTGCAGAGGGCACACGGGGGGTGGCAGTAGCAGCAGAGGGAGGGCACTCGATGGGGAAAGCCGCCTCCACCACCAGCTTCAGGCTGCGTCTCCCTGGGGTGCTGTAGGTGTGGGTGATGGTCTCCCGGTGGGTGACCAGCTGGTTACCGTCCCTGAAGTCCCAGAGGAAGTCCACAGAGGCGGCGGTCTTCAGGTACTCACTGGGGTCGTGCAGTTTCACCTGGAACAGAAGCTCCTCCCCCTGGAAGAACACGCCATCGGACATGTTCACCGCCGACTTCTGAGACATGCTCACGGACACCGGGATCTTATCTGAGGAGAACAGCACAAAACAATACCAGTCAATATATAAATCAGGCTCGATTATTTGCTTTTTGTCTGAGATGTGGAAACTATTGATTTTTTAACAGCTACTAATGGCTGCTGCGGCTCAAACTAGCACCGCTAACACAGCTAACACAGCTAACACAGCTAACACACCTAACACAGCTAACACACCTAACACAGCTAACACACCTAACACACCTAACACACCTAACACAGCTAACACAGCTAACACACCTAACACAGCTAACACAGCTAGCACCGCTAACACCAGAACGGTTTATTTAGTCGTGTTTTATTCAGAATCAGGATCAGAGCCATAAACCAGCACTTTTATGTTTCATTCAGTCGGGTGAGTAATAGTACTATAGTAGTAGTACATGAGTATAACAGTAGTAGTATTTGTAGTACTTTTATCTGCTTCATTCAGTCGGTTGTGTCCAGTTAAACTCTTGTCGCTGTAGCCGTTGTTTCCCGCTCTAGTGACCATCGATGCCCACTCCTTTTCAAGGTGCATTGTGGGAAATTTTGAGTGAATTACTTTTTCACCAACCGGACACTCGGACACCCCGTGAACTGTAGATAGTTCCCTAAGTAGGGAGTAGTGTAGACACTCGTTCACAGCCGTAGACTGTATAAACTGACATAGCTAACCCTTTAGCCGCAGCGTTCCAAACACTGTTGTTCCAAACAGGAAGTTGAACTCGACCTATTTTCTTTTGCTGTAAATTACTTTTGGATATTTTTACTCACTGTACATATTTTTTTGGCCCTTTGGACACTGGCGCAATAAAGCCACTTGCAGTTGGAAATTTGATCTTGACCTGAGTTTTTAATAGAGCCTCACAACAATGGTCGAGCTTCCGACTCCACTGACTCTGGCTCCCATTGACTCACATTGGAATATTGTGGCCCCTCTCTCTGTACCTGCTGCTGTGAGCCTCATTATTTTGGTCTTAAAATGTTCATATTAACCCGCTCTACATGATCCTGGGGTTTTTATTTCGCTATCTTTTTTCTTTTTTCCTAATACGAAACTCAGCTCCAAATTCGCTCCTCATGCCTGCTAGCCTCATGAGCTTCATTTGACTGGAGCTGAACGCTGTAGGTGACGTCACACTCCCTCATTTCTTTATACAGTCTGTGACATAAATAAGAGTTTACCTGTGATGTGGTAGACGGCAGAGTCTGTGGTCAGGGGGCTGTACTTCCTCCTCTCTCTCTGTCTGTACACCAGAACCTCCATGACCTCTGCCCCCACAGGGAACGAGCTGGTGTTCAGGCTCAGGCTGGAGGACGAGCCGTCACACGTCTCATAGTACTGACCTGTTCAGATATACACAGAGAGACACACACACACACACACACGCACACGCACACACACACACACACACACACACACACACACACACACACACAGTCACAGTGAGCACAAATAAATTCAGTCAAAGATTCTTTCCAATAATGGGGCTCTTCACTTGGGAGTTCGCTCCTGAAGTGCACTCATCACTCATCTGGAATCTAAGATTGACAGGCCCAGGATTCTGTCTCGGTCATGAAAAACTAATTCAGCTCTACACCTCTATCAGCAGCTCAAGGGAACATGGGAGTTCTCCAATCCACTGCTAATACACTGTCTCTGCAGTCTAATCTGGTTATTATTTGGAATCCCCCAGGGCTGTGCTTTGGCCCCTGTCATGTTCATTATATTTCTAGGCACAATTTCTTGGTGTCGTCTGTCAGGAGAAGCAAAATGAGAGGGTTTGATGGACTATGGATAGACAGTCCAGTAACTCTGGATAAAACATTAAAACAAGAGTTATTTTGTGTTACAATATGTTGGCTGCTTTGTAACAGTGTATGTATGTGTGTGTGTGTGTGTGTGTGTGTGTGTGTGTGTGTGTGTGTGTGTGTGCGTGTGTGTGTGTATCGTACCTCTGGTGTGCCACACATAAACGTAGTTCTTGTGTCTCCAGTCGTTGCTCTGAGGAAACGGTTTCCCATCGGGAAACACATTACACTGATTTGAGTCCAGACACTTCCCGTACCCATAATCCTCCAACCAGGAAGTCCAGTTGTACACGTACCCGGAGCGCACCTGCCCATTGGCTGCACAGACAGGTCAGGGGTCAGAATGTGTCTGTTAAAAAGGATCTACTGTGTTCATTGTTGCTTGACTAAAACATTGAAATGTCTGAAATGATTTTGGTCCCATGAATGTGTATTTGAATGTCCTGCCTCCTAAAGTTTTCAATAATTAAAATAATCTGAAAATTTAATATAATCTGAAAAATATTCTCTTCATATTCGTCATAGTAAACCGGTGGGCGTGGCTTGGCAGTGTGGGTTGCCAAGGTGTGGCAGTTTAAAATGGGGGTGTGACCTGGTGTAGTGGGCGTGGCCTGGGGTTTGGTGGGTGTGGTTCTGTTGGGATGTGGGTGTGGTTTTGGACATGGGTTCATTGTTTGTGGGAGTTGTGTTTTTTGTGGGCGTGACCTGGTGTGTGGTGGGCGGGGCTTTTTTATTTGTCGGCATGGCCTGGTGTATAGTGGAGGTGGTCTGAGGTATGGTGAACATAGCTTTGGACTTTGTGGGTGTAGCCTGATGTGTGGTGGGTGTGGTCTGGTATGCAGTGGGCGTGGCCTGGCTCCGAGCACCTGAGGCCTCCAGCTCCGTACCGTCCTCGCAGTGCTCGTCCCACAGCAGCTCCCCATCGGCGCCATCCTTCTGGCAGGGGGGGTACTGCAGTTTGGCCGTGAAGGACACACTGGAGCCGTTCAGAGCCGGACTGTCACTGGTCAGAACCACCTTGGGTTTACCTGCACCACCAGGAAAACACAATAAAAACAATATAGTTCCACGTCACCATAGTGCTATAATGTCGCAGAATTATACAAAAAGTCAGTCAGTCAAACAGACACCAACATAAACTGTGCTGGACACTACACAACTTGTATAAAAGTTACGTTAACCTTTTCTGTCCCTGTAAAAGAAGTTTGTCTTTTGTATTTGACACATTCTTCACTGGAGCTGGGTTTAACCTGTCAGGAGCAGTGGGCGACACAGATCTTGAGCTAGTCTGTGCATGTTTTGGGTTGATGGAGAAAACTCACCCAAACACAGGGAGAACATGCAAACTCCAGGCAGAAAGGCCAGGGCTACGCAGGAGTCAAACCAGAAAGCTTCATCCACAGGGATTTATTATCATTTCAAAGGTGTTTTGTCGAGATGGCCTCTTCTCTCTTTCTGAATTACAGATCAGATCAAATATCCCAACTCTTACAGAACAGTAGGTGGAGCTAAGGGGTAGGTGAAAACAGAGATTTTCTGAGCACTTAAGCCTCAGATGGAGGACAACACTAGATTACTCAAACATGTATGAATCAATTGATAAATAACTGTGAGTAAACTAATGATGAGGGAACTGTGCTGAAACATGGTTAAACGCTCATGAAAGCCAATTTTACATATGCCCTGAGTCGCCTGTCCCTAAACTGTGACATAACAATACATCCAGAGTGTTTATACCCGAAGAGGCACAAGGCAAAGGGACGATACAGACACATAAGATCCTCCAAGGACGGGTCAGCACAAGGCTGGGTCAACAATCCAGAGAAGAGCGAGTTACGATTGATATGAGCAATAAACGTGATGGAGGCACAAGGCCAGAGCCTCTACATAAGATTAAAGGATCACAGCAAGTTACTGGTTAGCGAGTTACAAAACCCAAGAGCATTAATGAACAACCTAAACCCAGAAAAAGACACTGATGTGAAGATTTCCAGAACGCCCCTTTAACGGCTCATTAAAGGGTCTGTACTTATACTGTGTTTGGGCCTCAGTACGGATTTATTGTTTAAGCAGCTCTTGAGGTCAAAATAACCCACTGCGCACTGTCTGCAACTAATTATAAAGTGTCTGACAATCAGGAAGTGTGTGTTTGCATGCAAGTTGTTGTTAGCTTTAGCTTTCGTTGTTGTGAAAAGTGCTTATAAACTCATCGTGGTGAATAATGAGGACGCTCTGAATGCAGAAGGGAAGAGAGGAACAACTGAGGACCTCTGCAAACTGTTTATAATGAACTTTTTCTCTTTTTTTTTTTACTTTTTTAAGACAGAAAAAATGAGGTACAGCACCTTCAAGTGTCCTAATAATACTGTGTATAAAAGTGTCCAAACGTGAACACTGTTGGGTGGTTGTATTCCCGTGTCTCACCTCGGTGTCTCTGCAGCTCTCTGGACAGGGGCGGATACAGCGCGTCGTCCCAGGGGGCGCTGTCGGGGTCCCAGCCCGGGATGGGGGGGACAGGGAAGGGGAACCAGCCTGAGGGGGAGTGTTTGTGCTGGAACATGTCTGCGTACGCTGCAACAGAGAAGAAGATAGAAAAAAATACTATAGTTCTAAGAATGTTAACAGAAGTGACATTTTAGTACTTTTAGAGATAGATGTGAAAAATGAGAAAAAGGAGAATACTTTGCACAACCTGGAGGTTTTTTTGTTTTTTTTGTTTGTTTGTTTGTTTGTTTGTTTGTTGTTTGTTTGTTTTTTGCCATGTGTTGGAATTGGAGCCAGTGCTGTATGAGGCCGTCCTGGCTACTTTAAAATGAAATTTAAGTACAAAAGTACAAAAATACAGGAAGTATGTCTGAGTTATAAAACAGAATCCCTCTGCTTATGTCATCAACAGGAAACTCCATCTAAAATACAGAGACAAGGAAGGACTTTTCACACTTCAAGGACACTTCAAACCTTCATTTAACTAAATAAATGTAATTTATTTCTATTAATCTGACCATAACTATTGTATAATTTAGACAAGTTTAAGCTTTTGTTTACATGATGTTTGTACAGGTAACAGTTATAGAATTACCTTTATGTATTTCACATCTGCTGCCTGTGCCCAACCAGGAAGTCAAAAAATGAACTTCACTAAAATAATTTAAATAAATAAATAAATAAACTAAGCAAGAGCTTTATGAACTAAAACAATGTCCTGACATGTCACACGCACCTGTAATGAGGTGACATCATTATTTAGGTCAACATTTCTGTCTTTTTGTGTCAGACTGTTTCTGATTAAATTAGACAAACATAACGTCCTCTGTCCCTGAAAACACACGAGACGACTGATGTGATTAAACCGACGGAAAACGCTCCAATCACACAAGGATGAGGAGACAGACGAGGGACAGGGGAAGGACAGAGGAGGGACGGAGGAGGAGGACTGACCCAACACACACACACACACACACACACACTCATGTTTCTACAATCACGTAGCGTCTGGTGTCACATAAAAGTGTAGGACCAGAATTCACTGCAGTGAAGTTTATTCTCAAAGCCCTGTAGGCACTTAGTTAAGTATATTTTGTGTACTTGTGTACTTGTATACTTTTAACTCTTGAGTTTAGCTCTAACATTACTGCATAAGTTACATGACTGTGGTCGTTTACACAAATATTCATTATTTTCACTGTCCCTGTTCAAATAAACACATATTTACATTAAAATCAGATCAATAAATAAAGGACAGAGTCCAGTGACTCTTTCCTTCAGAAGTTCAGAAGTTTGTTTATTGAACATTCAGAATTGGAACCTTAATGGTATAATCTTCCTATAATCTTCCACAGTATGACCTAAAGCTCATCTATCTCAGAGGATGGAACCATGCAGGTGATGTTCCACCTCCAGAAAGTTCCATACTGTCACTTTAATGTACTTATATCACAAACGCCATGACGTCAGTATGAGAGGAAAACATGTGTTACATATTCACAGTATCAAGACCTGCACATTCCACAGGTTAAAAAGAGTTTCTGCAGAGGAGAAGAGAGGAGGAGAGAGGATGAAAGAGAGGAGAGGGAGGAGAAGAGAGGAGAAAGAGGAGAGGAGAAGAGAGGGGGAAAAAGAAGAGAGGAGAGAGAGGAGAGGAAAGAGGAGAGAAGAGGAGAAAAGAGAGGAGAGGAAAGAGGAGAGAGCCCTCAGAGCAGAGGACACCTGACCAATGAGCTGTAATGAACCTCATGGGACTGTGGCTGTTCACTGCCCTTATGCCCCACAGAGGCGGAGCTACAGGAGAGTCACGAGGGGCCCCAGGTCAGAAGGGCCCCACAAAAACAACAGAACCCATAACAGTGTTTGCCTTGAGGATTCTGTCAGCAGTAATGAGGACTTCAGCTGAAGTCACGATTGGCCCTCACCTGTTCACCCCTGTGGCCCTCACCTGTTCACCCCTGTGTGGCCCTCACCTGTTCACACCTGTGGCCCTCACCTGTTCACCCCTGTGGCCCTCACCTGTTCACACCCCTGTGGCCCTCACCTGTTCACACCTGTGGCCCTCACCTGTTCACACCTGTGCTCAGTTTAGGGTGTGGCTCTTGGCTCTGTGAAGTGCAGTGAGTCTAATCCTGCCGTATTTAGAGAAAGATTTCTAGGTCCAATATTACACAGAACTGAGCTTTAAGTCGTGTTATAATGTTTGTCCTCAAAACATACGCAGTAACGCTGACAATTATTAGTCTGTCTACATCTCCAAAGCTCCAAACGCTCTGTTCCACCTTGTGATGTCATCAAGTGGTAGTTTTCAAGTGAACAGCTCCTTTTACCTTTAGTTCAGTGGAGATCGGGAATTCCAGGACTGAAATGATCCAAATGATTCTAGTGAAGGTGTGTGGAGTTTAAAAACACAGTGGAGCACTTCCTGTATCACCACATGATGACATCACAAGGTGGAACAGAGTGTTTTCAGTTTGAGAGAAGAACTCAGCAACAAAACACAACTCCAGGTCTGTTTGTGATGAGGAAACGACATCAGAAAACAGAGTAATATGGGTCCTGAACGGGGTTATTTTTGTTTTCATATTTTTATATCAAAAAGTAAAAATAAAACAGCTGGACTTAGTTTTCACTTCGCTCCGTACGAACAATGAATAAAGCTCTAAAGGTAATTCTCTAAAAATGTTCTTCTAAACCTGTGGGGCCCCTGTGAATGAACGCTCAAGGCCCCTGAAAACCCTTGCAACGCCACTGTAGGTCTAAATATGCACTCACAAGACTTTAAGATTCTAGAAACAAGAAAGAAAACAACCAAAAAGTGAGTCTTAAACTCAGTGATGTACAAAAAGTAGACCACACTATTAAAGGGACATTGTGTAACTTTTCTGGCAGAGGATACACTTCTTACCTCTTTGCCTGGAATGATTAACAGTATTTTATTAAACATATCTATTGCACTTTTATTCAATTACAGGTCAAAGAATCTTTAAAAAATCTGGTTACTGTGATGGGCACACCTCTCCACAGATCTGACCTGTAATGTCTTAATGGAGATGGATAGAGAGAGGTTTAATGCCGTACTGAAGAACATTCTCGACTAGGGTTGTCAGAAGTATCGAAAATCAGACTCTAGTCGATACTTAAACAGTATTGGTCCTGGTTTGGTCCTGGTTTGGTCCAGGTTTTGTTCTGGTTTAGTCTGGGTTTGGTCCTGGTTTGGTCCTGGTTTGGTCCAGTATCCAAGCAATAACATTTCCTTGGAGACCATCAGAAAAGTTCCGTATTGCTCCTTGGACTGCAGACTTACTTTTGCGAGTTTCTCCTTGACGCACAAACCACGACACACACACGAGAAGAACGCCACAGTGAAGAGCCCCCATGTTTGTAGAGTTTAAACCGACTGTGGTGAAACGTGGAGAAAGTTCCGGTCCCTCGGCTCCAGGCGGGTGGGTCCTGGTGCGTGTGCCCAGACTCGTGGCCCTTCTCTGGGGCAGATGGTTTAATGCGGGGCCCTTAGCGCGGGGGACATGTGACGGGCTAACGAGAGACAACGTCCCTCTCATTATCCTCCTCACAGGCCTCTGCACATGCGCACGCACAAAATCACACAATCATGACATATTTGACACTGAATTTGAGTTTAATATAGACGTATTCGATTTAAGTAGGTTTGTCTAAAGTATCGGAAATCAGATATCGATACTAAGAGTAGAATCAAAACTAGATTCTCCCCGAAAAGTCCCATTCACATTTCTCTGTTATTGTGCAGTTTCGTCTTCTGTCTCCAGCGTCTTTCCTCGGTGAGACATTTTTACAAAACAAAAATAGTAGAGTAAATATTTCACTTTACAAATTGTGAGAACAGTCGGATTTAAATGATTCAGAGTAACATGTGTAACTCTTGAGTTCTTTGGGAGCTACTGGAATGAGCCAGAGAACTCAGGAACTACAGGCAGGAGACCCCTTCACATAGTCCTGGATTAGTCCTGGATTAGTCCTGGTTTGGTCCTGGTTTGGTCCTGGTCTGGTTCTGGTTTGGTCATGGTTTGGTCCTGGTTTGAAAACATATTAAGATATTATAAAGACGCTGCTGGAGTTTCAGGCTCAGAAGATCCAGTAGCGTCGTGAGCTCAGCGTGGAGCAGATTCTCCACTCAGAACAGCTCCTGCCAGCTCCTGCCAGCTCCTGCCTGCTCCTGCCTGCTCCTGCCTGCTCCTGCCTGCTCCTTTATTCAATTATAAAATTAAGTGTTTAACGAGGCTCATGTGAGTCCAGTATTATTCCACAGAGAGTCCATCAAACACACTGCTCAAAGCTTTGTACTTGAACATTTGCTCTGTTCACGTCAGAACTTCTGTTCCATCAAACCAAGTTCAGCCTGTGGGACTTAAAGGAGCTGCACCTCAGATTTACCGTCTAAAAAACATAAAAAACGAGTTGATTTTAAACATAAAAAACAAAACGAGTTGATTTTAAACAGTTTTGAGTCTGGTCAGTTTGGTCCAAAGTTGTTCCTCACTTACCTCAGGAGTTTTTAAACACTTTTCGCAACTTTAGTAAAGATAACAGCAATTAGCATGCTAACACGCACTTCCTGATTCTATGACAATGAAATACTAGATGCACACAGCACACAGAGGACACAGCACACAGAGGACACAGGACACAGAGGACACTGTACACAGAGGACACAGCACACAGAGGACACAGGACACAGAGGACACTGTACACAGAGGACACAGCACACAGAGGACACAGGACACAGAGGACACAGTACACAGAGGACACAGTACACAGAGGACACAGTACACAGTACACAGAGGACACAGTACACAGAGGACACAGGACACAGAGGACACAGTACACAGTACACAGAGGACACAGTACACAGAGGACACAGGACACAGAGGACACAGTACACAGAGGACAGAGGACACAGAGGACACAGTACACAGAGGACACAGTACACAGTACACAGAGGACAGAGGACACAGAGGACACAGTACACAGAGGACACAGTACACTGTACACAGAGGACACAGTACACAGAGGACACAGGACACAGAGGACACAGTACACAGAGGACACAGTACACAGTACACAGAGGACACAGTACACAGAGGACACAGGACACAGAGGACACAGTACACAGTACACAGAGGACACAGTACACAGAGGACACAGGACACAGAGGACACAGTACACAGAGGACAGAGGACACAGAGGACACAGTACACAGAGGACACAGTACACAGAGGACACAGGACACAGAGGACACAGTACACAGTACACAGAGGACACAGTACACAGAGGACACAGGACACAGAGGACACAGGACACAGAGGACAGAGGACACAGAGGACACAGTACACAGAGGACACAGTACACAGTACACAGAGGACACAGTACACAGAGGACACAGGACACTGTACACAGAGGACACAGTACACAGAGGACACAGGACACAGAGGACACAGTACACAGAGGACACAGTACACAGTACACAGAGGACACAGTACACAGAGGATACAGTACACTGTACACAGAGGACACAGTACACAGAGGACACAGAGGACACAGAGGACACAGTACACAGTACACAGAGGACACAGTACACAGTACACAGAGGACACAGTACACAGAGGATACAGTACACTGTACACAGAGGACACAGTACACAGAGGACACAGGACACAGAGGACACAGTACACAGTACACAGAGGACACAGTACACAGAGGACACAGGACACAGAGGACACAGTACACAGAGGACACAGTACACAGAGGACACAGGACACAGTAGACAGAGGACACAGGACACAGCACACTGTACACAGAGGACACAGTACACAGTACACAGAGGACACAGTACACAGAGCACACAGGACACAGAGGACACAGTACACAGAGGACACAGTAGACAGAGGACACAGTACACAGTACACAGAGGACACAGTACACAGAGGACACAGTAGACAGAGGACACAGTACACAGAGGACACAGTACACAGTACACAGAGGACACAGTACACAGAGCACACAGGACACAGAGGACACAGTACACACAGTACACAGTACACTGTACACAGAGGACACAGGACACAGAGGACACAGTACACAGTACACAGAGGACACAGTACACAGAGCACACAGGACACAGAGGACACAGCACACTGTACACAGAGGACACAGTACACAGAGGACACAGGACACAGAGTACACAGAGGCAGTGCACAGTGTGTCTCCACTGGGGCAGCAGAAGTAAAAACATGTTGTTGTGTCCTTAGGCAAGGCACTTCACTCACATTGCCTAGTCTGAATGTGGAGTATGAGGGGCCGATGGTGCAGATTGGCAGCCTCACTTCTGTCAGTCTGCCCCAGGGCAGCTGTGGCTACAACAGTGTCTCACCTCAGAGTGGAGTGAGTGAAGAAAAACATCAGCTCAATTCTTTATGATTCAAATCAACACGTGGAAGTTCCAATATCATGAATCATGAATTATTCTGCCAGATCCATAAATCTCCAAACTACAATAACAACTCAGAGAAGTTCTACTGAGCATGTGCAGAGGGGGACATATGGACTGAGCATGTGCAGAGGGGGACATATGGACTGAGCATGTGCAGAGGGGGACATATGGACTGAGCATGTGCAGAGGACGATATGCAGCATATGGGACAGGAGACACCTCTGTGTCCTGCTCTCACCTCACAGCTCCATCCACTCTGTTTTATTTTATTTAACCTAAATTTAACCAGGTCCATTGAACCAGTTTTCATTTACAAAGACAATTTTTATCTCATAATAAAAATAAAATGGTGTTTTGGTTCCAGACGATTCTCCAATCAGAACGCAGAATGAGCGTCACATGACTCTCTCATGTGGGTTGCTGGTTCAAAGCTGAAATCCAGTGTGTTTAAACCTAAAATGTCTCTGATCTGAACGTCACTCCCTAAACCCCAGAGTCAGTGCTAGTGCAGCCTCTGCAGCTCAGGGAGGGAATTCTGGAGGTTCTGAGCTTCACATGAGCCTGTCCAGAAACTGAGACTGAGACAAACGCAGGACGTGTCCCTGTGTCTCTGTGTCCCTGTGTCCCTGTGTCTCTGTGTCCCTGTGTCTCTGTGTCTCTGTGTCTCTGTCCCTGTGTCTCTGTGTCTCTGTCTCTGTGTCTCTGTGTCTCTGTCTCTGTGTCTCTGTCCCTGTGTCTGTGTCTCTGTGTCTCTGTGTCTCTGTCTCTGTGTCTGTGTCTCTCTGTCTCTGTGTCTCTGTCTGCAGGTGAAGACTCTGGGGACACAGGGACAGATGTGAACCTTCTCTTTAAAGCAGGACTCAGGACACAGCTCCTTCAGGTCATCTGACACAGATCAAAACATTACGGGACATTGTGAGAACCCCCCCACCCCCACCCCTCCCCCTTCTGTGTTCTGTGATCAGGACCCCCCCACAGCCCTGTCATCTGCACCTGCCCCGCCCCCTCCCTGTGGACCTGCGCTAATGACAGAGACATGTCCACTCAGCTCATACATCAAAGACAGGGACAGGACAGGACCGCCAGGGGCAACAGGACCGCCAGGGGCAACAGGTCCACCTGGGGACTGACCTAAAGCGTGACAATACACGGACCCATAGACCCACCCGGACCCACACAGACCCCCACACTGACAGGTCCCACGCCTGTGGGAGGGGACAGGGGGCTCGGGCTGAGCGGGTTTAGTGTCACAGCGGAGTCCAAACACACGTCCATGTGTGAACGCGCCGGACTTTGTGAGGAGGCTCCGGGATCACAGCGAGAGCGCGTCAAGTGCGCGGTCATGTGAGGACGCACGAGGAGGGGCAGTCTGTTTGGGTCCGGACCACTCCGAACCACGTGACTCTAAACTTAAGTGCACGAGGTGGTTCTGAGCACAGTCCCAGCCGCAGACTGACCCGCAGACTGACCCGCAGTAGCGCGCGCAGTCCCGGTGCACCGGAGCAGGCTCCAGGATGAGGCCGTGCGTCAGAGCGCTGTTCCGCAGGAGAACAGTCCGCCTGTGGGCTCTTCTGCTCGGGTTGGCAGCGCTCTCCCTGACGCTGACGGATCTGTTAAATCGGGGCCAGTACCGGGACTGGGCAGAGGATGAGCGCACAGCCCCGGGGGCCCCTCTGCGGTTCGCCTCTCCTCCGGAGCTGGAGGTGATGGTGGACTTCCGGGACGCGGCGTCAGAGCCCGGTGTGGATGTGCCGCTGGAGTCGCTCCAGGAGGAGCAGCTCTTGTCCGTGTCCTCTGCCGGAGCAGAGCGCGTCACACCGGAGAAGAACAGGAGCTACAAGCTGCTGATGCCGCGTGCGGTGAAGGAGCCGCGCGGCAATCCGCCTGTGACGCGCGCGCAACACGGTCCAGAGAGCGCGAGGAGTGAGAGCGTCCCACTGCGCCGAGACCTGCCCGAGCCCAGAGCCCCGGGGTGAGTGCGCGAGGCCGGGGTGAGTGCGCGAGGCCGGGGTGAGTGCGCGGGGTGAGTGCGCGGGGCCGGGGGTGAGTGCGTGGGTCCGGAGGTGAGTGCGTGGGGCCGGGGTGAGTGCGTGAGAGCGCGGGGTCGGGGGGTTAATGCTTTGTAAGTTTGTATCATCCAGCATCACAACAGAACTTCATTAAAATAGTGAAACTGAACCTCTCCTCTCAGAAGCTCTGATCAGTGACAGCCACATGAAAACATCTCCACCTTCCTCTGAGACGCACAGAAGGAGGTGATGGAACCAAAGACTTGTGGAGGTCAAAGTTCACAACTGTGGCTCCCTGTAGTGTGGCGGGAACAGGGGCCAAAAGCTCTTAAAGGTCAGACCCCCACAGTACAGAAATGACTTTGTGATCAGTTATGTTCTCCTGACGACCAGGGAAGAGCTCTGCCCCTGGTGGTGAGCTCGGTGTACTGCACGTGTGTTTAGCTCTGCCCCTGGTGGTGAGCTCGGTGTACTGCACATGTGTTTGCTCGTACCTGTCATGTCTCGGTGTTTGTGTGTCGCACAGGTGCCTGGTGGGGGAGTACCCGCAGACCCTCCCCTCGGTCAGTGTGGTGCTCTGCTTCAGGGACCCGCCCCTCTCGTCTCTGCTGCACACGGTCCACAGCGTTCTGCACACGGCCCCTCCCCTCGTGCTGAGAGAAGTGCTGCTGCTGGACGACCACAGCCACGGCGGTGTGTAAACACAACACAACAACGTAAACACAACACAACACTGTAAACACAACACAACAACGTAAACACAACACAACACAACACTGTAAACACAACACAACACTGTAAACACAATACAACACTGTAAACACAACACAACACTGTAAACACAACACAACACTGTAAACACAACACAACACTATAAACACAACACAACACAATGAATACAACACAACACTGTAAACACAACACAACACTGTAAACACAACACAACACTGTAAACACAACACAACACCGTAAACACAACACAACACTGTAAACACAACACAACACTATAAACACAACACAACAACGTAAACACAACACAACACTGTAAACACAACACAACACCGTAAACACAACACTGTAAACACAACACAACACCGTAAACACAACACAACACCGTAAACACAACACAACACCGTAAACACAACACAACACTGTAAACACAACACAACACTATAAACACAACACAACAACGTAAACACAACACAACACTGTAAACACAACACAACACAATGAATACAACACAACACTGTAAACACAACACAACACTGTAAACACAACACAACACTGTAAACACAACACAACACCGTAAACACAACACAACACTGTAAACACAACACAACACTATAAACACAACACAACAACGTAAACACAACACAACACTGTAAACACAACACAACACTGTAAACACAACACAACACCGTAAACACAACACAACACTGTAAACACAACACAACACTATAAACACAACACAACACAATGAATACAACACAACACTGTAAACACAACACAACAACGTAAACACAACACAACACCGTAAACACAACACAACACCGTAAACACAACACAACAACGTAAACACAACACAACAACGTAAACACAACACAACACCGTAAACACAACACAACACCGTAAACACAACACAACACCGTAAACACAACACAACAACGTAAACACAACACAACAACGTAAACACAACACAACACCGTAAACACAACACAACACCGTAAACACAACACAACACTGTAAACACAACACAACACCGTAAACACAACACAACACCGTAAACACAACACAACACTGTAAACCCAACACAACACCGTAAACACAACACAACAACGTAAACACAACACAACAACGTAAACACAACACAACACCGTAAACACAACACAACACTGTAAACACAACACAACACCGTAAACACAACACAACACTGTAAACCCAACACAACACCGTAAACACAACACAACAACGTAAACACAACACAACAACGTAAACACAACACAACACCGTAAACACAACACAACACCGTAAACACAACACAACACTGTAAACACAACACAACACAACACCGTAAAAACAACACAACACTGTAAACACAACACAACACCGTAAACACATTACAACACTGTAAACACAACACAACACCGTAAACACAACACAACAACGTAAACACAACACAACACCGTAAACACAACACAACAACGTAAACACAACACAACACCGTAAACACAACACAACACAATAAATACAACACAACACTGTAAACACAACACAACACCGTAAACACAACACAACACTGTAAACACAACACAACACCGTAAACACAACACAACAACGTAAACACAACACAACACCGTAAACACAACACAACAACGTAAACACAACACAACACCGTAAACACAACACAACAACGTAAACACAACACAACACCGTAAACACAACACAACAACGTAAACACAACACAACACTGTAAACACAACACAACACCGTAAACACAACACAACACAATAAATACAACACAACACTGTAAACACAACACAACAACGTAAACACAACACAACACTGTAAACACAACACAACAACGTAAACACAACACAACACTGTAAACACAACACAACACCGTAAACACAACACAACACAATAAATACAACACAACACTGTAAACACAACACAACACCGTAAACACAACACAACACCGTAAACACAACACAACAACGTAAACACAACACAACACTGTAAACACAACAGAACACCGTAAACACAACACAACACAATAAATACAACACAACACTGTAAACACAACACAACACCGTAAACACAACACAACACCATAAACACAACACAATAAATACAACACACCGTAAACACAACACCGTAAATACAACACAACACCGTAAACACAACACAACACTGTAATACAACACAACAACGTAAACACAACACAACAACGTAAACACAACACAACACCGTAAACACAACACAACACAACACCATAAACACAACACAACACAATAAATACAACACAACACAACACTGTAAATACAACACAACACCGTAAATACAACACAACACTGTAAATACAACACAACACCGTAAATACAACACAACACCATAAAAACAACACAACACTGTAAACACAACACAACACAACACAGTAATACAACACAACACTGTAAATACAACACAACACTATAAATACAACACAATACCGTAAATACAACACAACACAACACAGTAATACAACACAACACTGTAAATACAACACAACACTGTAAATACAACACAACACTGTAAATACAACACAATACCGTAAATACAACACAACACCATCATAAAAATAACACAACACTGTAAATACAACACAATACTGTGCTCTGACCTGTGGGGAAACGGGAAGGGGTGGTCTTCATTTACATTTTTTACTTTTTTGGACAATTTTTTTCTTTATTTAAAATGATTTAAAATGTATTTATTTATATTTTAGATGCTGTTAATAAGACATAAATATTTAAAACGAATTATTCACAAAAAAATATTAAATTTAAATTCCCCCCTCCCAGTGAATAAAGCCTGGACCCGCCCCTGCTCCTTCCATCACCAAGGCCGTACAGCGCCCCCTCCTGGTGGACTCAAGCTAATGCAGTTCAAACTAAGAGTCTTTTTTCTTTAATTTGGAATTAGACAAAAAAAAAAAAAAAAAAAAAAAAAAAAGAGCACTGTGTAACTTTTTGGTTGGGGGTCCGTCACCTGCTTGTTTCTATGGATACGTCACTGCTCTGCCTGGAATGTTCCACAGTGTGACATTAAACAGCTCTACTTTACATTTATTCAATCACAGGTGGTTTTAGAGCTCAAAAATACCTAGAAAAACAGACATTCTGACTGTGAGCGGGGTCGCCTCTCCACAGATCTGACCTGGAACTTGGTCTGGTTTGGTCTCCATGAAGACAGAAAGGTTTAATGCCATACTGTGAAACATTCCAGACAAAACAATAACATCTCCATGAAGAAAAGTATCTGACGGACCCTCCAGCGGAAAAGTTACACACTTCACCTTGTGCGTTGTTGTATTGTTCCAGCTCCACACGGTTCTGTTCAGATGATCCAACCCTGAACTCTGGGCTGTTCTTCTGTGTGTCCAGAGGAGCTGAGAGGAGCTCTGTCTCAGTTCGTGTCTCGTCTGAAGAGGGTGCGTTTGATTCTCACTCCTCGTCGTCTGGGGCCTGGGCGGTGCAGGAGCCTAGGGGCCTCCAAAGCCACGGGGGACGTGCTGGTGTTTCTGGACCCCCGCTCTGACCCTCACACGGGCTGGTTAGAGCCACTGCTGGAGAGGCTGGCACAGGACAGGTACGAGGAGCTGCGAGAAGTAGGATTTTATTTACTAAAAGAAGTGATGAAGTGACAGTGTTAGGGAAAATAAGTGTTTTCCTGACGAGTCCTAGAGATGTACAGAGAGACAGGAGACTCTGGAGTTTATTTACCATCAATCTGGGACCCGGTGAACTCGAATACTCAACACTGCACATTAGTGTTGATCTTGTTCACAACAGCCGGAAGTGCCCCGCTGTAGGTTTGTGGAACTTCTGGTTAAAAATATGTGTGTAAATGTCTGGTGTTTTCTCCACCAGCTTCATAAATCTGCTCCATCACCAAATCTTCAACCAACAAGGTCCACAAAGGATAAACATTCTTCATGAAGAATTTATCCACAACGATCAAGGGAAGAAAGACGAAAGCTTAAAGGCGAACAACGACGAGCGTTAGAGAAATACAGAGAAAAACTTTATTGTTATAAATGCCGTATTCATCGTTATCGATGAATACGGCATTTTCCAAACAATAAAAGGAAGATGGTGATCTAAAGATAATAATACCCCAAAGAAGTGTGATACCCCCTCTGTAAAGTGTGATACCCCCTCTGTAAAGTGTGATACCCCCTCTGTAAAGTGTGATACCCCCTCTGTAAAGTGTGATACCCCCTCTTTAGAGTGTGATACCCCCTCTGTAAAGTGTGATACCCCCTGAAGTTGGGGTCACACTTGTTGACAGCCTTGCTTCACTGTCTCCTCTGCAGGACTCTGGTGGTGTCTCCTCTCATGGATGCTCTGGACCCAGAGAGCCGGCAGTACAGCGCCTCCCCCTGGCCAATGAGGGGAGTGTGGGACTGGGGGCTGGACTTCCACTGGGACCCCTCCTCCTCTCCCTCGTCTGCTCCAGTGGGACAGCCGCAGGAGGACATGGACATCCTGCCCCTCAGGTGAGTTCCTTGTAAACGGTCCTGAC
This sequence comes from Taenioides sp. WSHXM2023, assembly GCA_029959045.1. Lineage (NCBI taxonomy): Eukaryota > Metazoa > Chordata > Actinopteri > Gobiiformes > Gobiidae > Taenioides > Taenioides sp. WSHXM2023. The sequence goes on along the minus strand of CM057097.1, from coordinate 30,339,108 downwards.
AGTTTAAAGTAATAACAGTAAAATGAACAAATATTATAGGACTTTTGTCATGATGCAGTTCTTCAGGAGATCAGGCTCATGTTCTCTGATGATCTGAAGCTCCGTGGTCCTGGTGGTGTCTCCGTGTTACTCCAGTGTGTGTGTGTGTGTGTGTGTGTGTGTGTGTGTGCTGTAGGAGCCCGGCTCTGGGAGGGGAGGTGCTCGCTGTGGACAGGCTCTTCTTTAACACACTAGGAGCCTACGACCCCGGGACTGTGGCGTGGGGCCCCCAGCAGGTGGAGCTCTCCTTCAGGGTAAACGCGCACTCTCACACACACACATACACACACACACACACACACACACACACTTTTCTATCTGCCAGCAGAGGGCGTAAACCACATTCAATAATGATCTCTTCATATTGTACAACAGGAATTAGACATTGGACAGTGAAGTGTGATTTCCCTGTGATCTGACCTCCTGCTGGTGCTGTTCCAGGTGTGGTCTTGTGGGGGCGCTCTGGAGGTGGTGCCCTGCTCTCGTGTGGCCCTTCGGAGGGGCCCCAGTGCCCTGTACGAGGAGCCCGAGCCCGAGCAGCTGCAGAGGGACAAGGTGAGGGTGGCAGAGGCCTGGATGGGCCCCTACAGGGGGGCCTTCTACCGGAGGAACACACTGGCACACTCCATCAGACAGGTGAGGGGGGGCACTCCATCAGACAGGTGAGGGTGAGGGGGGGCATGCCATCAGACAGGTGAGGGGGGGCACATTAAGTAACTCCATTTTCTGCCTGTGCCTGACCTCTGACCTCTGACCTCTGATCTGACCTCTGACCTCTGAACTCTGATCAAACAAGATGGCGTCGTGTTGTTTTCAGTCGTCTGGACTCACTGGAGCATCACAACAAAAACATTTTGTACTTCTGTGTTACTTCCTGAGAAGTGCACTGACCGCACAACGACAAACGAGGAACGCCAGGAACGTACAACTCTGACCAATGAGAACGCCTCACCAGTATAACCCTGTGTGTGTGTGTGTGTGTGTGTGTGTGTGTGTGTGTGTGTCTGTTTGTGTGTGTGTGTCTATGTGCGTGTGTCTGTTTGTGTGTGTATATCTGTGTTTGTGCAGGTGGAGGCCCCTAATGTGACGGCCATGCTCCACCTGCAGGGGGCGCTGGGCTGCACAGACTTCAGCTCGTACCTGTCCTCTGTGACCCCTGACCTCCATGTGCCCCGAGACCTCCCAGGACTGTCCGGAGAGGTACCGCACTGTCCACAGTGTCCACTGTGTCCAGACTGTCCACTGTGTCCAGAGTGTCCACTGTGTCCAGACTGTCCACAATGACTGAGCCTTATGGTTATTTTCATTATTCACTAATTCATCTGTTATATTTTGACTACCTTTGTGTGTGTGTGTGTGTGTGTGTGTGTGTGTGCGTGTGCGTGTGCGTGTGCGCGTGCGTGTGCGTGTGCGTGTGCGTGTGTGTGTGTGTGTGTGTGTAGTTGTATAACGTAGGCAGTGGAGGCTGTGTGGACTTCCCCAGAGGACAGAGTTCAGCACAGGGACGAGCCGTGGTCCTGGTCCCCTGCAGTGGGACTGGAGCTCAGGTACATGTGTGAGTCACAGGTACATGTGTGAGTCACAGGTACATGTGTGAGTCACAGGTACATGTGTGAGTCACAGGTACATGTGTGAGTCACAGGTACATGTGTGAGTCACAGTCACAGTTGTGTGATGTTTATCCTGTTCAGACTCCAGGGGGAAATGAAGATTTGACTTTGGACGTGAGATCATTCTCCACAGCTTCCTAACCTGTGTGTGTGTGTGTGTGTGTGTGACTGTGTCTGTGTGTGTGTGTGTCTGTGTGTGTGTGTGTGTGTGTCTGTGTGTGTGTGTGTGCGTGTGTGTGTGTGTGCGTGTGTGTGTGTGTTTACAGCACTGTGAGCTGGGCTCCTCGGGGCAGTTGCGTTGGGGCCCCAGATCAGAGTTGTGTTTGGACTCGTCCTCCTCACAGCAGCTCCTCCTGTCTCCATGTGCCGCTCAGACAGCGCCCCCTGCCTCTCAGCGCTGGAGCTACACTGAGGTGTGGAGTCTGAGGTCCAAATATATCGAGTTTATGTCGCTCACTTCTGAAGTGTTTTTAAAATCTGCTCTTTAACTGTCTCCTCTTGTCTTCAGACGACCGGTCAGTTGGTCCACTCTGCGTCTCAGCTGTGTCTGGAGGCAGAGTCGTCCTCTGGACAGGTCCATGTGGACGCCCAGGCGGGTCAGGGTCCTTCGGGTGCCCGTGGGGTGGGTGGAGTGGGTGCAGTGGTGCTCAGGTCCTGCTCTCAGCGCCCCCTGCAGCAGTGGAGCTTTGAGACGCTCGTGGATCCGGATCTGAACGTCTGAGACTCGAGACGTCAAAGAAAAGTTTTCAGTAGTTTTTTTACGTAATTGTAAATATAAAAGTTCTGGACCAGAGAGTTCTGTGTCTTGATCCTGTTTTAAGGATCACTTTATAATTCTTTGAACTTTTAAAGATGCTGATGTTACAATAGAACATACACATATACAACATATATTATTTTGTATTTTGTATCTATTTATTTTGTATTTTTATAAATAAAATACATTTCATATAATACGCTTAATTGAAAATGTTCTCAAATATTTTGTTTTATGGCAGGTTTATTTTCCTTTCTGCCCTTCCAAAAAATGTGCGTTTAATAAATTAATTTAAACAGTGTTTATACAGGCCTCGTGTGGAGGGTGATGGTGGAAAATAAGGCAAGAGGCTCCAGCAGAGACAGGACTACATTCATACTATAATACTCCCTACAACTGAACAGCAACTCACCCTTATGGAACAGATAATACTCCCTACAACTGTACAACAACTCACCGTTATGGAACAGATAATACTCCCTACAACTGTACAACATCTCCCTGTAAATCATCATATCATTTGTATATAACCACTTGTGTAGCTTATTTTTCTATTTTATTTTGACTCCTACATTTACATTTATATATTTCTGTCTTATTTGACAAATTTCTCTTGTGCTTTTTTTTGTTATTTATTTAGAATTTATATTGTG
>CM057097.1:30281260-30330949 GCA_029959045.1 Taenioides sp. WSHXM2023 | reverse complement strand
AGAGAACAGAGAGAGAGAAAGAGAGGGAGAGAGAGAGAACAGAGGGAGAGAGAGAGGGAGAGAGAGAGAACAGAGAGAGAGAAAGAGAGGGAGAGAGAGAGAACAGAGGGAGGGAGAGAGGGAGAGAGAGAGAACAGAGAGGGAGAGAGAGAGAGAACAGAGAGAGAGAGACAGAGAGAGAGAATGGGGGGGCGGAGAGAGAGAGAGAAAACAGAGGGGGGAGGGAGGGAGAGAGGGAGAGAGAGGGAGAAAGAGAGAGAGAGAACAAAGGTAAAGAGGGGAGCAGAGAGAAAAAGATGGAAAGATGGACACCACGGTTTTCTAACGCTGAAGTTGATGGAATCAGTCGCTGGAAGAAATACAAAAATGAAAAGAGTAAAAAAAAAACATAAAAACACAAACAAACCGAGATGACAAAAAGCCGGTAGCAGCTGAAGTGTGAGTTTTCCTCCGGTCGACGTAAATCCGTTTGTGTCTCTGTCCAATCAGAACCTTCCCCACCCCCAGACGATGAGCGGAATTAAATAAAACCGATTTAACGTGTTTTCCATGTGAACCTCAATTCAGAATTATTATTTCCATGTAAACTCAAAGGAGAATAATTTAATTCCGAACTATTTAAATCAGAACAGTTAATTCAGAATTAAAAAACATCATGTAAACGTGGCCAATGTGATTTAAAATGTCAGTTAGAATAGAACAATCCACAGGTGTCAAAGGTCACAACTATACACACACACACACACACACACGCACACGCACGCACGCACACACACACACACACACACAGTTCTCACCTTTTCTTTAGCCCAATCCGCTCCTCTTTCCCTCTTTCCTCTTTCTCTTTTCCTCTTTTCCTCTTTTCCTCTTTTCCTCTTTCCCTCTTTCCCTCTTTCCTCTTTCCCTCTTTCCCTCTTTTCCTCTTTTCCTCTTTTCCTCTTTTCCTCTTTTCCTCTTTTCCTCTTTCCCTCTTTCCCTCTTTTCCTCTTTTCCTCTTTTCCTCTTTTCCTCTTTTCCTCTTTCCCTCTTTCCCTCTTTTCCTCTTTTCCTCTTTTCCTCTTTTCCTCTTTCCCTCTCTTTCCTCTTTCCCTCTCTTTCCTCTTTCCTTCTTTCCCTCTTTCCTCTTTTCCTCTTTTCCTCTTTTCCTCTTTTCCTCTTTCCCTCTTTCCCTCTTTTCCTCTTTTCCTCTTTTCCTCTTTTCCTCTTTTCCTCTTTTCCTCTTTTCCTCTTTTCCTCTTTCCCTCTCTTTCCTTCTTTCCCTCTTTTCCTCTTTTCCTCTTTTCCTCTTTTCCTCTTTTCCTCTTTTCCTCTTTCCCTCTTTCCCTCTTTTCCTCTTTTCCTCTTTTCCTCTTTCCCTCTTTTCCTCTTTTCCTCTTTCCCTCTTTCCCTCTTTCCCTCTTTTCCTCTTTTCACTGGAGCGTTTGAATAGAGCGGCTGTATTTGGGTCAGGACTCTGCAGAGTTAGAATGCTCCGTATTAAGCACATCGCCGCGGTAACAATAAATAAAAGGTGTCCTGGTGCGTTCGGGGTGAGGAGAATGGGTGAACGGCGCTCCGGAACCAGGCCGGAGCGCCGTTTTGTCCCGTCAGGAAACACCAACCTTCACAGACGTAAACAGACGGAGCTCAAACGTGCGGGTTGAGATGAACAGCTGCTTCACAACAACAGTGTGAAAAGACTCGACCTGAATACAGAAGAAAAGAGTTTCAGAAAAGAAAAAGAAGAAAAAAAAAAAACAGTTTTAGAAAAGAAAAAGAAGAAAAAAAAACAGTTTTAGAAAAGAAAAAGAAGAAAAAAAACAGTTTTAGCAGAAAAATCCAGAGTTACTTCAAGGTTCTGTGTTACACAAAATGGACTTTCATGAGATTTAACTTTGTTCTAATGTTGTTCCTCCTCAAAAACAGAAAATCAGACCTGGAGTTGTGTTTGTTTCATTCACATGTTTGAGGAACTCTTTATTATTAGTCTGTCTACATCTCCAAAGCTCCAAACGCTCTGTTCCACCTTGTGATGTCATCAAGTGGTAGTTTTCAAATTCACAGCTCCTTTTACCTTTAGTTCAGTCGAGATCGACAATTCCAGGACTGAAATGATCCAAATGATTCTAGTGAAGGTGTGTGGAGTTTTAAAAACACAGTGGAGCACTTCCTGTATCACCACATGATGACATCACAAGGTGGAACAGAGTGTTTTCAGTTTGAGAGAAGAACAAAACAAAACTCCAGGTGTTTGTGATGAGGAAATGACATTAGAACAGATCAGAAAACAGCGTAACATGGGCCCTTTAAAGCTTTGCCTGGAATGTTCCGCAGTACGGCATTAAACGTGTCTATTTTCATGTTTATTGCTAAAAATACACTGGTAAACTTACATTCATGCAGTGAATGGAGTCGCCTCTCCGCAGATCTGACCTGTAGCGTGGCGTGTAAATTTAGCAGGTGAATCCTTCAGTTTGTTTTAGAGCTGATTTTAATTCATCCCGACAGCCGAGTGACGCTCCTGGGATGAGGATCGGCTCCTCCAAATCCGAGGCCGTGGTTCTCGACCGGAAAAAGGTGGCGCCCTCAAGTGGAGGAGTTCAAGTATCTCGGGGTCTTGTTCAGGAGTGAGGGGAGGATGGAGCGTGAGATTGACAGGTGAGACTGACAGGTGGATCGGTGCAGCGTCGGCAGTGATGTGGTCGCTATATCGGACCGTTGTGGTGAAGAGGAGCTGAGCCGAAAGGCAAAGCTCTGGATTTACCGTCAGTCTACGTTCCTCCCCTCACCTATGGTCATGAGCTTTGGGTAATTACCGAAAGGACGAGATCGCGGACACAAGCTCCTCACCCGATCTCTAAGGGAGCGCCCTCAGTCACACGGGAGGAGCTCGGAGTACAGCCGCTGCTCCTCCACGTCGAGAGGAACCAGGAGAAATGAAATGTATTGATTTGAAATGTTTTAAAATGAATGAATGTCGAGTCTGGAAAAGGGGGATGACTCGTCTTTCTGCTCATTTTCATTCATTTCTTGTGTGTTTAATATTAGGACACTGCTAATGTCTTGTTATACTTTATGAATGAAATAAATATAAATATAAATATAAATATAAATATAAATATAAATATAAATATAAATATAAATATAAATTTAACGCTGTGCAGCAGACGCTCTGTCCTCAAATCCCCCGGGAGCAAAACAACTCCATGTCCAGGACGTATTTTTATTTCTTTATTTATTTCTTCACGGTTGGAGCTCAGACCTTGAGATGAAGAGGAGGAAGAAGAGGAAGAGGAGGAGGAAGAGGAGGAGGAGGAAGAGGAGGAGGAGGAGGAAGAGGAGGAGGAGTAAAAGGAGGAGGAGGAAGAGGAGGAGGAAGAGGAGGAGGAGGAAGAAGAGGAAGAGGAGGAGGAAGAGGAGGAGGAGGAAAAGGAGGAGGAGGAAGAAGAGGAAGAGGAGGAGGAAGAGGAGGAGGAGGAAAAGGAGGAGGAGGAAGAGGAGGAAGAGGAGGAGGAAGAGGAGGAGGAAAAGGAGGAGGAGGAAGAAGAGGAAGAGGAGGAGGAGGAGGAAGAAGAGGAAGAGGAGGAGGAAGAGGAGGAGGAGGAGGAAAAGGAGGAGGAGGAAAAGGAGGAAGAGGAGGAGGAAGAGGGAGAGGAGGAAGAGGAAGAGGAGGAAAAGGAGGAGGAGGAAAAGGAGGAAGAGGAGGAAAAGGAGGAAGAGGAGGAGGAGGAAAAGGAGGAAGAGGAAAAGGAGGAGGAGGAAAAGGAGGAAGAGGAGGAAAAGGAGGAAGAGGAGGAGGGTGAGCTGCAGGAGATTTAAGGAAGAATCTTCTGCACAGAAACACAAGACTTTAACTGAGCCGTCAGATGAACTCTGTACAACTGAAGACAAAGGAAACACAAACACTGGATTAACCAGGTTCAAAGATGAAACTAAAAAGTCTCTGGTCTAAACCCGACACCTGCACCAGTCCAGAGTCAGTGCTAGTGCAGCTTCTGCAGCTCAGGGAGGGAATTCTGGAGGTTCTGAGCTTCACATCTGTCCATAAACTGAGAATGAGACAAACGCAGTCTCAGTTTATGGCGGTTTGAATCCCGCTCTCGACATAAACATTATTGGTTGAGCGGCGTGATTCCAGCTCCCACAGATGAATGTTGTCTATGTGCCCTTGGGCAAGACACTTAACCCTCCTCAACCCGAGCGTGTCTCGGTAAACGGCCACATTTTTATACGGCGCTTTTCCATTTTCGAGACACTTAAAGCTCTTCACACCAACTTCACACACCAAACACTGGGGCTCTGCGAGGGGGTTCAGTGTCTTGCCCAAGAGCACAACGACAACATTCATCTGTGGGAGCTGGAATCACACCGCCAACCTGTGGGTCAGTGGATCTGACGCTCCACTAATGTTTATGTCGAGAGCGGGATTCGAACCGCCAACCTTCAGTGGACAAACGACCAACTGAACTACAGTCGCCCTTGGGCAAGACACTTAACCCACCTCAACCCGAGTGTGTATGTTCTGTGTGTGTTCTTTACCCGAGTGTGTGTCTTCTGTCTGTGTCTGTGTGTGTTCTTTACCCGAGTGTGTGTCTTCTGTCTGTGTGCTCTTAGTGTGTGTTCTTTACCCGAGTGTGTGTCTTCTGTCTGTGTGCTCTTAGTGTGTGTTATTACCTCCGCCAAGGAGGTTATGTTTTCACCTGCATCTGTTTGTTTGTTTGTTTGTTTGTTTGTTTGTTTGTCTGTTTGTTTGTTTGTTTGTTAGTTAGCAAGATAACTCAAAAAGTTATGGACGGATCTTGATGAAATTTTCAGGAAATGTTCCTAATGGTAAATCCAACAGATGATTAAATTTTGGTGATGATCCAGAAGAAATCCTGGATTCTGGATCACTTTGAAAACTGAGCTGCTTGGCGGAGGTCTGCGCTCTCTGGGTGCTTTTCTAGTTTCATTTGTACATTGTAGTTATGGTTGTTGCACTTTTTTGTATAATTCTTATTGTTTTGTGTTTTTAGGGTGACCATATGTGTGTGTTTGTCCCTGATAAATAAACCAAATAAATAAAAAACTGTGTGTGTGTGTGTGTGTGTGCGTGCGTGCGTGTGTGTGTGTGTGTGGTTCCTGATCTAAAGCGCTTTGAGCCTTAAAGGTGGAAAACAGTTGTATAAAGTCAGATAAAAATGTGGTTATTTACTAATAAAAAACATCTGGAAGTGTGCTCTGTTATAGAAGATTTTGAAGAGCGCAGGTTCCACACTGTAGCTTTAAATCACACACAGACGTCACTGTTGGTGCTGAAGAACGAGGCGGGGCCCGTGCTCGTATTACTGGTTTATTGGCATATCATTTTGTATCTAATAAATATAAAAGGTAATGCTCAAAGTGTCAGGTACAGTACATTCCATAGCAGGAGCAGACAGGAGCAGACAGGAGCGCCCCTGCCCTGCTGCCTTCTCTGAGGTACAAAAATACATCTTTAGAGTAGTTCATACATTCACAGAAATATAAAAGCTTCGGCTAGTTTCATTGTGCTTTTTGGAGGAGTATTGCCTTCGCGCGGTTACCATGGAAACGGCGAGTGCACAAGCCACGCCCACTGCAGCGGAGAACCAATCACGGCCCTGCTTTTGTTTAGCGCGAGTAGAATTTTTGCACTTTTTACTTAAATATTATATTTATTATTTAAAGACTTTAAATATTATAGTTTTAAATGTAATAAAACATACTGGCCACAATATTAGGTACACCTCCCGAGAGAAATCAGCAGTTTGTGATTTTTTTTTTTTTTTGGTGGAATGTGATGTAATGGCAGTCGCTCAAGAGTAAATTAAAGGTTGGCAGTTTGATGCCCTCTTCCACCGTGCCCCCGGGCAAAGCACACAGCCTGTCCTCGGTGGGAGTGTGATGGAGCAGCTGCTGACAGTGGAATTCTGGGAGTCAGCAGCGTCCAAACATTTACAAAACACACAAAAACTACATTTTTTAGCATTAAATATGAGGATTTCACATGATTTTCTATTAATAACATATTTAAAGACGCACTGTGGAACTTTTCTGGTAAAGCGTCTGTCTCCTGCTGCTGGTCTCCAAGGAAATGCTATTGCTTTGTCTTTAGAATGTTCCACGGTATGTCATTACTGAGACTCTGCAGCAGATTTCATCAAGATTCCCTGGGGGCGTGATGCTAACAGGAGGCACTGCTCTGTCTGACGCTCTGTTAGACTTTAATCTGAGTTTTGTTTTAACACAATCTGAGTAAAAAGAGACGATTCAGCTGAACTCCAACAGGTGAGTTCAGCTGAATCGGCTCATCTTTTTGTATTTATTAAGTACATTGTGTCTCCATGGTAACTGCTGCACATAATATACAAAATATTGTCGTTTTGGTCTTAAATGTTCGTATTAACTCGTTCTACATGATCCTCGTTTTTATTTTGCTCTTTTATCTGTAGATAAATTCCTGTTCCTAATATGAAGTTTGGCTGTGGCTGACGTCACACTCGCTCAGTCCTTTAAACGGTCTATGATTCTACCATAGAGATACATGTAGAACACCCCCCAGCATGATGTCACTGCAAAGTATCTAGTAGTTACAGGTCAGATCTGTGGAGAGGTAAGAAAGCATGTTTTTCAAGGTATTACTTTTTAGAAATAAAAAGAACTGTTCTATTTAAAATCGTGTTTCAGAAGAATCGAATATCAGACACTAATCGATACTAAAAACTGGTATCGAAACTAGATCCTCGTTTTTCACAGGGATCGATACTGTCGTCCTTTCCTGAATGTGTTTAGAACAATCTGGAACTGGATCAGAACAAGTATAAGAGCACAGAGACGAGTATACACCCATGGACCAGGTTTAGACCAGGTTTAGACCTGGTTTAGACCTGGTTTAGACCTGGTTTAGACCTGGTTTAGACCTGGTTTAGACCAGGTTTAGACCTGGTTTAGACCTGGACCACTATAGAACCTACTGGACACAGGGATTATACAGATATAAAGACACATGGACCAGGGACTAAACCAGGACTAAACCAGGGCTAAACCAGGGCTAAACCAGGACTAGATCCCTGGATTACACAAATATAAGGACACGTGGGAACAGAAAAGAACGTTCTTCTATTTAATGTGGAAAATCACATTCTCGTGTCTAAAGAAAGACGTTTTTTTAAAAATATTTTTATTTGAATCAAAACTTTTCCTTTGTATTGAAATCAAGTTTGAAATGTTTGTATTGTGACACTAACATGAATAAATATAAGGCAGATCACTTCGGAACATTCCAGGCAAAGGAATAACATCTCCATGGAGACGAGCATGTGACAGAACCTCCATCAGGAAAGTTATACAATGCAGCTTTAAATTCTGATGGTGGTATTAATCTGCTACACCTGCCCTGGGGCAAGCTGACGGAGAAAGTCCTGACATTTTGTGTGTGCGGCCGCCTCAGAACAGGTCACTACACAATCAAAACACACGCTGCAGGCATGCTCGTGTGCGAGGCCCAAGGGCACAAAGGCAGTGTGAGGCGGGATTGAACCATTTTCGCTCGTAAATACCAACTCCGTGATCGTCCTGACATTTTGTGAGTAAATATTACATTCAGAGAGCAGTTTATAAGACGCACAACCCGCATAGGTCAAACGCAGAGGACGGATTTCCCCACGGGACCAGGAAGTGTCCATGTAGGGAAAATGTGTACTGTTGCCATGGAAACTAAAGGTCCAGTATTACAGAAAACTGACTCCTGTGAGTGACGTGTTCTAACACTGTTCCCTCCTCAAAAACAGACCTGGAGTTGTGTTTGTTTCATTCACATGTTTGAGGAACTCTTTATTATTAGTCTGTCTACATCTCCAAAGCTCCAAACGCTCTGTTCCACCTTGTGATGTCATCAAGTGGTAGTTTTCAAGTTAAAAGACACTTTTTACCTTTTGTTCAGTAGAGATCGGCAATTTAAAGGTTGAAATTGTCCGACTTATTCCAGTGACAGTGTGTGGGGTTTAAAAACACAGAAAAAACAATGGAGGAAAAAAAAAAAAAAAAAAAAAATCTACTTAAGTAAAAGTATTTAAGTACCTGTTTAAAAATGTACTTAAAGTAAAAATAATTTGCACATATTTTGAGATTTAATAAAACAAATGAAGTGATTTTGATAAAGATTTGTGCTGAATTTTGTTTAACAGAAACAACTGAATCAATTGTGAGTTTTTTTTTATATTTCTGTTTGCTCAAACTACAAACTTGTTAAAAATAAAGCCTTAAACCTTTTCCAAAAAACAAAAAACAAACACTTCCTGTTTTACCACATGACATCACAAGGTGGAACAGAGTGTTTTCAGTTTGAGAGAAAAGCTCATCTTAAATCTGCAGGTTTGTGTGTTAAACATGTGAATGAAACAAACACAACTCCAAAACACAACTCTGTTTGTGACGAGGAAACGACATTAGAACATCAGAAAACAGCGTAACATGGGCCCTTTAAACATTCAAAACATTATATTTGAACTTTTGAATATCCAGAAGTCCTCAAAATGGCGTCCGTTACCATTACCGTTAACCATTCATACATGTTACATCACTTTTTTTCAGTGGCTTCTATAATAAAGCATCCATCTGTCGCTCGGATGTTTGTAAAAGTCGATCTCAAACTCCCTGGTCGTTGTGGGCGTGGCCTGTCCCTCTGCACTCCGCCCGGCGCTCTCAGCAGGACCGCCCCCTTCGCCTCGTGCCTAAAATACGAGTCTCGCGCGGCTAAATACTTGTATAAACGCGCGGGAAATGTCATCTGGAGCTATTAAAAGGAACGCTTCTTTAAATAGATGCAGAGAAAAATGCCAAGGCCGTGGGGAGGGGCAGGCGGCGCGGGAGTGTGGGCGGGACTACGTGCAGAGAGGGGGAGGAGGGTTTAAGATCTATGGGACAGAGCGGAGAGGAGGAAGAGGAGGAAGAGGAGGGTCAAAAACTGGACCAGACCCGGGTTGGGATGGTTGTAATAAAAGTGAAAAGAGCGAGAAACATTCACCTGCAGCTCTGGTTCAGTTTTGCTGGTGCATTTTTTTTTGGTCATTTTCCACAAATATAAAACGGTAGATCTCGTGTTCAGCCGCTTGCGTTACGCGTTAACGCCGCCGCCATCTTGGTACGGGGGTTCCTTGGTCTAAGGTAAAGTTTTTCACAGTATCAGCGAGGGAAGATGCCGGACGTTTGTGCCGCCTACGAACGAGCGGAATAAGAAAACGAACGAGCAAAGCAAAACATTTTATAGAGAAGATTTCATTTTGTAGAACTATGATACTAAATGTTGTGTTTTGAACCCAGACTGAACCAGGACTGAACCAGGACTAAACCAGGACTGAACCAGGACTAAACCAGGACTAAACCAGGACTGAACCAGGACAAAACCAGGACAGAACCAGGTTTGAATCAGGACTAAACCAGGACTAAACCAGGACAGAACCAGGAATAAACCAGGACTAAACCAGGACTAATCTTGGGCTTGTTCTGCTCTGACCTGAAGTCTAGCTTGGGGCCCAGTCCGTTCCCCACGGCCATTGTCAGGCTGCTCCCTGCCGCTGCCCCCGCCACTGCCCCCGCCGCCTCCGGAGCGACTGACACCGGGCGCCGCCATCCTGATCTCCGCTATCTGAGCAAAACGCTGAGTCCGGACCGAGCAGAACCGAGCACCGAGGTTCAGTAATACCTTAAAAACATGCATTCCCATTGTCAGAGCAGTCACCTCTCCACAGATCTGACCTGTAACTTGGCGTTGGGGCGTCGCTTCCTTGCTTCTTTGGAACGGGATACGTTTAATGCCGCGCTGTAGAAAATTTCAGGCAAAACAACGACATCTCCATGGGAACAGGCCGTTGGCGGACTCTCCACCAGGAAAGTTACATGTTGCACCTTTAAATGATGGATAAATCCTCTCGGTGCGGTTCTGTTCTGACGGCAGTCGTCTGAACAGAGGCTCAACTCCACTGAACTCCATTTATTCTCAGTCCGCGTGTTTCTAAAGGTGCTGCTGACATGACATTTCCTGTGATCGATAACGGAACGCAAAGACAAACGAAGCAGCGACGAGTCTCTCTGGAACCTTCAAACCCTGATAAGTCCTGACTTTAGGATCATCTGGATCATTTCAGACCCGGAATTTCCAATCTCTACTGAACTCTTAACTTGAAAACTACCACTTGATGACATCACAAGGTGGAACAGAGCGTTTGGAGCTTTGGAGATGTAGACAGACTAATAATAAAGAGTTCCTCAAACATGTGAATGAAACAAACACAACTCCAGGTGTTTTTGAGGAGGAAGAACATTAGAACATGATTTAAATCTTGTAAAAGTCAGTTTTGTGTAATATAGGACCTTTAAAGCTGCACTGTGTAACTTTCCACCATGGAGATGTTGTTGATTTGCCTGGAATTTTTCACAGTATGACATTAAACTGATCTATTTCCATGGAGACAAGCACTAGACCAATTTACAGGTCCAATCTGTGGAGAGGTGGTATTGTTTTATTGTAATTACATAAGAAGCCAGTTTAATGCCACACTGTGCTATATTCCACGGAAAGCAATCTCCATGGACACAACCAGGTGCTGGACTTGTACCAGAAAAGTTCCATAGTGCAACTTTAGGCTTCTAATCCCCGACATGTGTGAAAATGTGATTTAAAAAGCAGCTTTATGAATACGAAATTTACTAGGGGTGTGTAAATATACTGAAATATCGATATATCGTACTGTTTAATTTGATGATACAGTATCGATATCATATATCGCAGTGAGTATTTTTAGGTATATTTTACTAAATTATTTTGTGTAAGAGCTACAGTTGCATTGACATTTTTACTGTTTTGAGGAAAATGGGTGTTTTTCGTATTAACTTTGCACAAACTTAATGGACTTTTAGTATCGCAGCCACGATTTAGCCTGTTTTTGCACTGTATCGAAAAACGTATCGTATCATGGCCTGAGTATCAAGGTATGTATCGTATCAGCAACTTCTTAATGATTCCCGGTATTAAAATTTACTGAGAAAAGTGGGACCATGTGACCTAAAATCCTGCTCCTCTGTTCCTCATCGTATTTACATTTAAACCCATTGTGTTCTGATCTTTTTCCCATTTTCGCCTGTTTGTGAAGTAAAGCGGGTTGTCCAATTAGTGACCTCTGCTTTGTTTACCGCCACTCGCAAAGCATTCTGGGGCATTTGAATTCGCTGCTTTCGCTCTCACACCCACATTCATATAGATACAGGTGCGGGGGACAGTACGGGGGTGAAAGGGGGAGCGGGGTCTCCTCCGGGGGCACTGGAGCTGAAAAAGTGTCCGTGGGCAGTGACAGTACCATCCATCAGACCATTACCACCTCCACCTCCTCCTGTTCCTCCTCTACGGCCTCTTCATCACCTCATTTGGAGCTGCTGTGGATGTCTGTCAAACTGCGTTCTATCTTTTCAAAACGGTTTCCAGAGCCTGTGTTCTGCCAAGTCGTTTTCACAGCGTTTATTGTCGTCGTGTTTCTAAAAATACCTGGAGTCGAGTCATTTTACACATACCTGACGTTGTCTTTAAAGGACCCACGTTACGCTGTGTTCAGGTCTGTGTTCTAACGCCGTTTCCTCATCACACACAGACCTGGAGGTGTTTTTGTTTCATTCACACAAACACAAACAAGCTGAAAACACTCTGTTCCACCTTGTGATGTCATCATGTGGTAAAACAGGACGAGCTTCACTGTGTTTTTAAACTCCACACACCTTCACTAGAATCATTTGGATCATTTCAGTCCTGGAATTGCCGAGCTCTACTGAACTAAAGGTAAAATGAGCTGTTCACTTGAAAACTACCACTTGATGACATCACAAGGTGGAACAGAGCATTTGGAGCTTTGGAGATGTAGACAGACTAATAATAAAGAGTTTCTCAAACATGTGAAAGAAACAAACACGACTCCAGGTCTGTTTTTGAGGAGGAAACAGCGTTAGGACATGGATTAAAGCTCAATATAGTACTTTTTTATGGTGGAATATGTAAATTTTCTGAGATGTTATTGCTTTGCCCGGAATGTTCGACAGTATGGCATTAAACGTATTTCCATGGAGGCAGGCAGACGACGCAAATGGGCCAAGTCAGATCCATGGATTTTTTGAGCAATAAAAATGTAATAAATGTGATATATCAGTAGAATATTCAAGACAAAGGAACAACATCTCCAGAAGGTAACGGACTCCCACCAGAGAAGTTACATAGTGCCCCTTTAAAGCTCAAAATTCTGTGTTCCCCCTTATGATGTCATTAAGTGGTAATCCAGGACCAGAATCAATTTGTTTCATTCACATGTTTGAGTAACATTTTATTATGTGTCTGTCTACATCTCCAAAGCTCCAAACGCTCTGTTCCACCTTGTGATGTCATGAAGCGGTAGATTTCAAGCTCCGTCAAGCAGCTCCTTTTACAGTGGAGCACTTCCTGTATTATCACATGATGACATCACAAGGTGGAGCAGAGTTTTTCCTGTTTGAGAGAGTAGTAAGAGAGAGCTTTAAACATCTGCGTTCATTCATTTTGTGTCCAGTTAAAGACCCGTCCCTGTCCGCTGTTGTGTTTACGTCTTGCAGTGCATTGTGGTCTATACTCACCTATAGCACCCATCGCTGGACACTGCTTTTCAAGGTGCATTGTGGGTAATTTTGAGTGCGCACTGTGTGACATTTGGACACCAGTGTAAATGGCTTGACCCTAAATAGTGCCCTGTGGAGAGAACAGTGTGGGGACTCGGACGAAGCCTCAGCTTTAGTTTGAAATGAAGTCAGACTCGTGATTATTCTGCATAGTTCGGTTTGCTCACTGCTTGAAAACATCTTTGCGTGGACCTTGAGCGAGTGCGTAACGGTAGAAAAAACTGCTCTATATTGAAAAGGCTTTTGTAAAGACGACTTAGTAATGTTACCATAGCAACTCCAGAGCAAGTGCAGAAAACTATCTGGGCATGCACAGTTTGATAAAGGTACAAATCAGGTAGGGACCAAACCCGGGATTCTTCTTCTTCTTCTATGGCCACGAGCTCACTGGCTTATTCTTCTTCTTCTTCTTCTTCTTCTTCCTCTTCTTCTTCTATGGCCTCGGCGGTGCGGGGTTAAAGGGATGCAAGTGGACCAGGCCTCCTAGTGGTTGATCCATGCCTCTACAAAACTACATCTCTATAGGGTAAAGCTAACATACCTAAGCCGTCTGGAACTTCATGCATCTTGGCTTGGAATCGTGCCTTAAAAAAAAGAAAAAAATCATAAAAGATATGAGCTGCATTCCCGTCCGTCAGTTTTTAAGGTCCAATAAATAAAGTCAAGTTTCCTCTGTTATAAATATCATAAATAACATTAGAGTCCTGCATATTCCCGTGGGCAGAGCCAGAGGAGTCGTGTGCTACAAGGTGGCGCTCCGGTTGTGCTCCCAGAGGGCGTCGTCCGTGTACAGGGACGGGCAAGGCATCAGGCTGTGAGCGGCGAGGGGGGCGGGGTCAGTGGCGGTGAGGGGGCGGGGCTGGAGGTGCGTGTGGGCGGGGTCAGCGGCGGTGAGGGGGCGGGGCTGGAGGTGCGTGTGGGCGGGGTCAGCGGCGGTGAGGGGGCGGGGCTGGAGGTGCGTGTGGGCGGGGTCAGCGGCGGTGAGGGGGCGGGGCTGGAGGTGCATGTGGGTGGGGTCAGCAGCATGGGCGTGTATGTGCGGCGTGGGGGACGGCGTGGAGCGGGTGATGTTGCCAAAGGCCAGGTGCAGCTCGTGCGGTCGGTGCAGGTGCGGCGAGCAGGGCAGCGAGGTCGGCGTGTCCGTCCAGTGCGGGGGACCGGAGGGGGGCGGGGGTCCGGGCGGGGAGGGGTGGGGCAGGTAGGCGTGGTGCGGCGAGCAGTGGGTGGGGCAGACCGAGGGGGCGTGGCTTCGGGACATGAAGGAGTCCATGAGCTGCGCCATCCTCGCCATCAGCTGACCGAGGTCTGACACCTCCTTCCCCAGAGAGCTCACCTGCACAAACACACACACGGACGCACACACACACACAGGTACAGTTACATAACTTTCATCAGGGAGGCACCGATTCAGCTCTTTCAGTTCCGATACTGATATCGATACTATAGCTGTAAGTATCTGCTGATACCTGATATTACCGATACCGGTGCAGGGACAGAAAATGGCTTTTTTCCCTTAAAACACAGTTAACAGATTCACACAAGAGACACAATCGTGTTATGTAACTGTTGTCTATCCTTCACATCACGACTGAACAGATTTGTATGAATAAAAGTTCAAATATGAGACATTCTGGGCCAAAATCAGACATCCAACTAGCCCCAACCAGGTGAACACAACAGGAAAAGCCCCATTCTTTCTCCGCTCTGGTGTTTCAGTCAGTGATGAAATGGTTCATTCCCTCAAAGTGTTTCCTCTGGAAGGTCTTCTGCCACATTTGCTGTCACATATGGTGTAAAAAGCCTGTAGCATCTCAAATGTCCATATCTTGCTAAGAATACACCGTGGAATTTTGTGTGGCCCTCCAAGAATGTCACGATTCTAAAATGTCAAACTCAATACTGATTCTGATACCACAATGATAATAATAATAATAAACAAACAAAACACTCTTTCTTCAGACAATATCCTGTGATTTTCCATATTAAATGGTAGTACTTTCTTTTCTAGTCTCATGTGTCCTTAAGTGGAGTTAATATGATGAACTTAGATTCAGGAGCTGGACCACATCTCAACCTCCTCTCCAGCCAATCACAGCTCATCTCAACCACGCCTTCAATTACCCAGAAGCCCTCAGTGGTCCTGTAGGTTCATAGTGGTCCATGGGTGTATTCTAGTCTCTGTGCTCTTATTCTTGTTCTGATCCAGATCCAGTTCGTTCTAAACACATTCAGGAAAAGGTTCTGCTCTGTCCTGAAAATGGGACTTTTTTAGTATCGACACCTGTGAAAAATGGATACCAAGTTTCGATAATAGTTTTAGTATTATTAGTATTATTAGTGTCTGATTTTCGACAGTTTTTGCCAGCTCTAGTTTAGGTGTTGCTCAGACCACATTATGGACATTGTAAGCCAGGTATGCTGTAATTCATTTATTGTCATGTGCCCCCTGCTGGTCAGATTAGTCACTACACCACATTGCCCCGCTCTCTGTCCATCAGCCTCCTGCCCATTCATCATCATGGACACACACACACACACACTCCACACACCTGAGGGCCCCCGGACACGCTCAGGGGCCCCCCACAGGGAGAAGGTCACTGGTCAGACAGCGTGCGGTCCAGATGAAGTGTTCCGTCGTGTGATTGGATAATGAGCGGGAGCCCGGGTGAGTGCGGCGCTCTCATGTGTCATAAAACCACTGTACTGTAAAGTGGAGCTGCTACAGTTTGGACGTCTCTGAAGAGGAGGTAATCGTTATAATGTGACTCTAGAGCGCCCTCTGTCTGCCTCTGCCCCGCCTCTGACAACAATACATGAAACCCCAATAAGAACAGGAATGAATAACAATTAATTAAAGGTCCTATATTTCACAAAACGGACTCCTGTGAGCTTTAAGTCGTGTTCTAACGCTGTTCCTCCTCAAAAACACCTGGAGTTGTGTTTGTTTCATTCACATGTTTGAGGAACTCTTTATTATTAGTCTGTCTACATCTCCAAAGCTCCAAACGCTCTGTTCCACTTTGTGATGTCATGAAGCGGTGGTTTCCAAGTGAACAGCTCCTTTTAGCTTTATTTTCTATAGAGATTAGCAATTCCAGGGCTGAAATGATCCAAATGATTCTAGTGAAGGTGTGTGGAGTTTAAAAACACAGTGGAGCACTTCCTGTATCACCACATGATGACATCACAAG
Organism: Taenioides sp. WSHXM2023; assembly: GCA_029959045.1. Classification (NCBI taxonomy): domain Eukaryota; kingdom Metazoa; phylum Chordata; class Actinopteri; order Gobiiformes; family Gobiidae; genus Taenioides; species Taenioides sp. WSHXM2023. The sequence goes on along the minus strand of CM057097.1, from coordinate 30,315,089 downwards.
GTGGAGTGTTTTCAGTTTGAGAGAAGAACTCGTGCTAAATCTGCAGAGTTTGTGTGTTAAACATGTGAATGAAACAAACACAACTCCAGGTGTGTTTAAATAAAAATCAGAAAACAGTGTGATTTGGGCCCTTTAAGTGCAGTCTGAAGTCTGTGGGATTCTGGGGTCAGTGATGCCGTTTCAGATCAAAAATAACTGTAATATTTGTTCTCTTATTGGTTTAAAAACTATAAATACGTTACAACTGAACCTGGGACTTCATCTGCCACATTCTGGAGACACAGATCATAGAGAGTCCCTTAGTTTTATCCATGGATCTCCCCCTCTGTCCCCGCTCTAGTGGACGCTCCAGGTACTGCAGCTCCTGGAGTTTGGGCCCAGACAGAATTCTCCCATAGAGCGCAATGCATTTTGGGAATTCAACCTGCCCGTGTTCTGACAGGGCATCCGGCTTTCACAAAGGTCGGATTTTGTAGGATTCTTTTCTATTTTCACAACATAAACTTTTAAAATGTTTAAATCCTCAAAGCTCCTAAAAGTGATCTTTGTCAGACTGAGCTGCTCTGAGCCGCGCTCGCTGATTGGTCCAAACGCTCCACGCTGCGCTCTGATTGGTCCAAACACTCCACGCCGTGCTCTGATTGGTCCAAACGCTCCACGCCGTGCACGTTACAGACGTCAGACGGTGGGAGGAGCTCGTCTGGATTGAGGAAGTAAATGTGGAAGAGAAAATTATTTTTGTGCCCATGAGCCAATGAGCCCAGGCCCCTGAAAACAACACGACGCCATGTTGAGTTCAGATTCAGGTTTGATCATAATTCTGTGGGTTTATTACAAACTCGTTTATATGGGATATGATCAGCCAAAGTGAGGAGCTCATTCTGCGTTCTGATTGGATAATCGTCTTAAGAAACAAAACGTGTGTAAACATAAACCTTTGATATCATTTTATAATTATGGATAAATCAAAAGTACATTTATTATCAGTAAAAATCAGTAGTTGATTTGAACATGTTTACTTCATATTTAATATCACACTTCAGCTGTAGGACCACATATTACTTAATTTGCATATATGCTAATTAGTTGTCTGTGTGATCCCTCAGTCATTCAGTATGTGTCTGTCTGTGTGAAGAGAGGAGCTCACTACACTGCACACAGTGAGTGCACACAATGTGTGCGGGACACACATGCGCTCGAGTGTCTCGCTCCATGTTTAGCCCCTTGCCATATCTGTGCCATAGTTACTATAGCAACCAGTGTAAATATCCAGGATCCTCTGATTCCTCATGTGCACAGGGACACGAGTGTCCTGGTTTCTCTGAGCGCAGGTGAACACCACATCCAGAACACTGTCAGAACCGGGATGAGACTCAGAACCGGGACACTGACACATGTAAACACACTCAATGTGAACCAGATCATTTCTATTTGTCACTAGACCCAAACACTCTCTGTATCACAACACAACTCTTACACTAAGCTCTCGTCTGTATTAAATACGACGTCCTGAAGCACAACTGTAGTTTAAGACATTTGTCCCCAACAGTCCAACAGTCCAACAGTCCAACAGTCCAACAGTCCAACAGTCCAACAGTCCAACAGTCCAACAGTCCAGCCTCAGCCTCCGTCCAGCATCACGGCGTCTTTATCGTAGTGACCACAGCATCTTTCTGCACAGCCTCCTGCTCCTGCTCCATCTGAGTTTTGTCAAATATGCTGCTCCAGGCAAATAAGCAATTAGCCGATCTTATTTGCATACGGGGAGAGCGACAGGCGAGTGGCAGGGCCGGACCTGCATCTGGCTTTGTCCCTGTCCCTGTCCGTCTCTGGAGCACAGATATAAATAGAACTGAAGTGAGAGCCAGAGGACAGTCCAATCTGACACAGTGTCCACCCACAAGACACAGACGGACACCAGCACACACACATACAACACACACACACAACACACAGAGACGGACAGCAGCGCACACCAGACACACTACACACACACACACAACGCACACAACACACACAACACACACAAGACACAGACAGACGGCAGCGCGCACACATACAAACACACACACACACACACACAACACACACACACAACACACACACAACACACAGAGACGGACAGCAGCGCACACCAGACACACTACACACACAACGCACACAACACACACAAGACACAGACAGACGGCAGCGCGCACACATACAAACACACACACACACACACACACAACACACAGAGACAGACAGCAGCGCACACCAGACACACTACACACACACACACAACGCACACAACACACACAACACACACAAGACACAGACAGACGGCAGCGCGCACACATACAAACACACACACACACACAACACACACACACAACACACACACAACACACAGAGACGGACAGCAGCGCACACCAGACACACTACACACACAACGCACACAACACACACAAGACACAGACAGACGGCAGCGCGCACACATACAAACACACACACACAACACACACACACAACACACACACAACACACAGAGACAGACAGCAGCGCACACCAGACACACTACACACACACACACAACGCACACAACACACACAACACACACAAGACACAGACAGACGGCAGCGCGCACACATACAAACACACACACACACACACACAACACACACACACAACACACACACAACACACAGAGACGGACAGCAGCGCACACCAGACACACTACACACACAACGCACACAACACACACAAGACACAGACAGACGGCAGCGCGCACACATACAAACACACACACACACACACACAACACGCATACACACACAGAGACAGACAGCAGCACACACCAGACACACAACACACTACACACTCACTCACTCACACAATGAGAGAATCTATTAATGTGGCACAACAGATTTGAATCTTCAGACCAACAGAGTCACTGCGTCACTTCGACGTTGTGATTCGATTCAGATTTGTACTGATCCATGTTTGTACTTTGATCCATGTACTTTGATTCAGGTTTGTACTTTGATTCAGGTTTGTACTTTGATTCAGGTTTGTACTTTGATTCAGGTTTGTACTCTCATTCACGCCGTTTGCAGACGTGAGTACAGTGGCCAAAAACTGTACTCAAGTAAGAGTACCATTACTGCAAAATAATATTATTTATTACTATTAAGTAGAAGTACAAAGAAATTACTCGAGTAAGAGAAAACAGTATCTGGGAGAAACTACTACTCACATAACTTAAAGAGTACTGGGACGTGACATCTGGTTTATTTGAAGTTATTGTAATTTAAAGGACAAAACATAAAATAATCAGAGCAAAAGAAAATTTAATTTGTTCACTGGACAAAGGTTTTCGAGTGAAACAGTTTCAGAGCTCATCCAAGAGGTTTCTTCAGACCTCACCCTAAGCCGTGATGAGCTGCAAAACGTCTTCACTCAAAAAACTTTTGGATTTTCCTACGTGAACGACTGAGGGAGTACACACATCCACATACAGATACACAAAATAATACACAAAAATGAGACAAATTAAATCAGATCTGAAGGAGCTGCAAGAAACACAAACGTGAGAATCTTTTTATATTCTCACTTAAAGCTTATGTCACTTTAGACTCACAGTGGGAAAAAGAAGCACAACTTTTAATCGAGTAAGAGTACTGTTACTGCAATACAAATATGACTGAAGTAGGAGTGAAAGTATCCTGCTAGAAAAGTACTTTGAAAGGTACAATTTCTTTAAAAAATGACTCACAGGCACAGAGCAGGAGAGGCGTTCAACTGCACCAGGTAAGAAACAGCCAGAACAATATTGGACACGTGTTTGGACGTATACTCACTTGTTTCTTGGCAGTTTTGGCTACAGTTTGGTGCCAAAGCTGAATGAGTATTTGCACCCGTCTGTCTCGTCCGCACCTGTCGGGTTCTGTGACCTGCTGCAGACAGGTGCCAGAGCCGCGCAGGGTTTGGACCAAAGATTATTTGAATTCTGTTGTTTATAGTTTGGAGTTCCAGAAATGACCTTCTCTGCACCATTTCCACCAAAGTCGCATTCTTTTTGTCTAAACCACAGACTGTTTATATAAATGGACTTAGCTAACCTGCTAGCCGCTGTGTTACAAACAGGAAGTGAGCATGGGGGCACTTCAGGCTCCATCGATTCTGGCTCCATTTCACTTTACATTGGAATATTGTGGTCCCTCTCTGTACTTGATGTTGTGGCCTCGTCATTTTGGTCTTAAATGTTCGTATTAACCCTCTCTACGTGACCCTGGGGCTTTTATTTTGCTCTTTTGTCTGTAAATAAGTTCTAAATCTAAAAATGGAACTTTTCTCTAAATTTGTCTTCATAACTGCTGGCCTCATGAGCTTCATTTGTCGAGAGCTGAACACTGTCCACTTAGTTCACTTCTTTATACAGTTTATGGTCTAAACAAGCTAATCAGCTCATATAATTACATAATGTGAGGCTAAAGCTCCATGAGGCTAAAGTTCCTCTCTGTGTCTGACCCTGGACACATCTGCAGAGTAATGATGGTATCTCTACAGAGAGTCTGTGAATTTGCGTCATCGACCTCTGACCACCACGGACGCCACTTTCTTACTTGGAAATGTGGGTGAAGTGTCTTGCCTCAACCACAATGTTTTTTGCTACTACTGCCCCACTGTGGCACTGTGGTACCAGGCCAGGCCTTCCTTAGCTTCTGAGATCTGACGGGATCAGGATTTGACAAGGAGGTGCGGCTGCATACGCTTACGTTCTGTTACTGCTTTGGTCTAAATCGAAGATCAGGTGTGAAACTGGACTCTAGAGCGTAGATTCCATACGGCCTGTGGAGCTGATGGTCCTCTGATATCGACTGGACTCCAGATCGTAGATTCCGTACGGCCTGTGGAGCTGATGGTCCTCTGTGATATCGCAGAAGAAACACTGGAGCAGTCGAGTTTAACCACGATGAACATCTGAGCTCTGTCCCTCCAGTCAGGCAGAGCTCTTATGGCAGAGGAACCCTGTTTGGTCTTAGATCTCTGAACACTGCTGTTCATTTCAGGCACATGGAGCTCCTGGAAACCCCAAAGGTCAAAGGCAAATGAAGACATTAATATTGTGGTTTCTTCAGTCACATGAGGAGCATTCAGCCTTTGGACCGTGTTACATGAACCTCACCGCTCTGCTGCTGATGGAGATCTTTTATTTTATTTAACACTGTGTTTTTAACTCCCACTGGATTTAACCCCTCGCTGACCACACACACACACACACACACACACACACACACACACACACACACACACACATACACACACACACACACACACAAAACAGGAGGTGGGGTTCAAAGGTCAGGGAGCGAGCAAACACCTGCGTTTTGCTAAAATGCACATTTGTAGCTCATTAACTTCATTAGCCAAAGGTTCAGGTCAAATCCATCCACAGAAGTGCAGTAGTATATAGTACTGCAGTAGTATGTAGACCCTGTACTGCAGTAGTATATAGTACTGCAGTAGTATGTAGACCCTGTACTGCAGTAGTATGTAGACCCTGTACTGCAGTAGTATATAGTACTGCAGTAGTATGTAGACCCTGTACTGCAGTAGTATATAGACCCTGTACTGCAGTAGTATGTAGACCCTGTACTGCAGTAGTATATAGACCCTGTACTGCAGTAGTATATAGTACTGCAGTAGTATGTAGACCCTGTACTGCAGTAGTATATATACCCTGTACTGCAATACTACATGGATCCTGTACTGCAGTAGTACATGGATCCTGTACTGCAGTACTATGTCACTCTTGGTTTTCGTTTATTAATACAACATTTAGGCCCCTCTGACCTTCCTCAGACGTTCCTGAGGAAATGTCGTATTAATAAACGAAAACCAAGAGTGAGACGGTGTGCAGGAGTCTTCATTCCACCATAGAGCTTCATGTAGAACACCCCCAGCGTGATGTCACTGCAGAGAATCTATATGGTGTTTAAAGAAACTGTGACTGTTGTGAGACTAAAACCACAAACTTGTCACAAATCACAAATACAGAATTTCCATATCAGCCTCTTCCTATTGCACTCTTATCACCATGGCAACGCTGCTCTCCCTGAAACAGAGCCGGACTCTCTGGAACGCTCTGGACCTGGATCACTCTGGGACTGAGCTGGATTTATGTAGATCTGTGTCCTCCCAGCAGCGCTCTGATGAAGCTCTGGTACAGCCCAGTCCTGGTTCAGTCCGGTCCTGGTATAAGTCTGGTCCTGGTATTAGTCTGGTCCTAGTCTGGTCCTGGTACGGTCCTGGTATCAGTCCTGTCAGGTCCCTGGTCCTGGTCTCTCTGTCGGTGCCGCACAGACAGGATATTGGGGATCAGCGGGGTACAGGTGCATGCTGGGATACTTCCTGTTGTGCTCGGGGGCCAGCCAAAGGACAGTGAGTCAGAGGAGAGGCTAACGGGCTAACGGGCTAACGGGCTAACACCGTCTGTGGAGGATGTGGAGGAGAGGAGAAGAAGAAGAAGAAGAAGAAGGAGAAGGAGAAGAAGGAGAAAAAGGAGAAAAAGGAGAAAAAGGAGAAAAAGGAGAAGAAGAAGAAGGAGAAGAAGAAGAAGAAGAAGAAGAAGAAGAAGAAGAAGAAGAAGAAGAAGAAGAAGAAGAAGAAGAAGAAGAAGAAGAAGAAGAAGAAGAAGAAGAAGAAGAAGAAGAAGAAGAAGAAGAAGAAGAAGAAGAAGCGGAGGAGAGGCGAGGCCAACACTGGTCTGGGGTGATCCAAAACATAAAGGCGTAATAGAAGATAATTTGTTTCATCACATTTTGAATTTTAAATCCTGCTGAATTTCTCACTTTGAATTTTTTAACTCTGAAAAAACATGTTTGAATTATTTTAATTCTGAATTTTAATTGCTGAAATTTTTAAGTGTACATTTTCAGTTTCAAATTGAGAATAAAAATTTCACCTTTTAAATATTTTCAGATCCTCAAATTCAACAGTCAAAATTCAGTGTGTAAAAAAGATCCAAGATGCCAAGGCAGAAGCAATCGATCCTGTGTGAGTGAGGAGGACAGAGGCTGTTTCCTAATGGTTCTCATCTGTGGGCGGGGTTTACACTTAACAAATAAAAGAGATGAGGTTTTGATGAGGCCAATTCTGACCAATCAGATCGCTTCACTGCACCATTTCCTGTTTGTTACTAAGTTCGATCGGATCACACAGGATCGATTGATTCTGCCTTGGCGTCTTGGATCTTTCCCACAAATTTTACACTTTGAATTTTGACTGTTGAATTTGAGGCTTGAAAATATTTGTTCACTAACGCTCGTTGTTGTTCTCCTTTAAGCTTTTGTCTTTCTTCCCTTGATCGTTGTGGATAAATTCTTCATGAAGAATGTTTATCCTTTGTGGACCTTGTTGGTTGAAGATTTGGTGATGGGGCAGATTTATGAAGCTGGTGGAGAAAACACCAGACATTTACACGCACATTTTTAACCAGAAGTTCCACAAACCTACAGCGGGGACTTCCAACCGCTGTGAAAAACATCTATTAATGTCTAAACCGGCTCATTCCTGCGTTTGGAGACGTTTCCTGAGCCCTCTGAGCCCGTTCTATCCTGGGACCGTCTATTTCCATCCGTGTATTTTTAGTGGTCTAGTTTAAGCCCCTCCCCCTCGCCCTTTGACCTGCACATATATGAGACCATCTGTGGAGCAGTGTCCCACCTGCTGTCCCAGGCTCCGGAGCTGTCCTCTCGTCTCCTCCGCTTTGGCTGCCAGCTCCTCCGTGCTCACCTGCAGAGCTCCTGGACACAGGAAATGAGGTTCAGCTCAGAGGGACGGAAACATGGAAAATGAAATGAAGGTCCAGTGTTACACAAAATGGACTCCTGTGAGGTTTAAGCCATGTTCTAATGTTTCTCCTCAAAAACAGACCTGGAGTTGTGTTTGTTTCATTCACATGTTTGAGGAACTCTTTATTATTAGTCTGTCTACATCTCCAAAGCTCCAAACGCTCTGTTCCACCTTGTGATGTCATCAAGTGGTAGTTTTCAAGTGAACAGCTCCTTTTACCTTTAGTTCAGTCGAGATCGACAATTCCAGGACTGAAATGATCCAAATGATTCTAGTGAAGGTGTGTGGAGTTTAAAAACACAGTGGAGCACTTCCTGTATCACCACATGATGACATCACAAGGTGGAGCTCAGCCTAAATATACAGGGTTTGTGTGTAAAACGTGTGAATGAAACAAAACAAAATTCCATATATGTGTTTATGTGTTTTTGTGTCTTAAAAATTTGAAAAAATTAACATTATATTTCCATTTTAAAGCGTTCTAATCATTCACCACAAAGCCTTTATATGTGCTTTTCAAATGCTAACAACAACTAGCATGCTAAAAGCGCACTTCCTGGTTCATAAAGGATAAACACGCTCTAAAATCAGATGCAGGCTGCACACTTTGACCCTACATCACATCTGTACTGAGGCAAGATTATTATTGTTATTTATTTATTTATTTTATTTAGTACAACCCCATTAAAGCTACCATCTGTAATTCGACTGGGTGACCCGCCCCTGTTGTATTCTCACATATCACCACTAGATGCTGTCTATGTTACTGCTGTCGGAGCACAGGTGAGTCTGAACAAAGCCCAGGTGAGGGGAAGGAGCATGGATTTCACATCTGCCATCTACCGGTAACAAAAAAAATCGTATAAAGTTGCGGGTGATAGCTTTAAAGATTCTCTGGGGTATTAACTGTAACACATGTTTAGATCACCATGTTCCCTTTTATTGTTTTGAAAATTCTTAATGTTAAACAAGATATTTTTAAGTTTTAGTTTCGATTTTGATTATTTTTGAGTGTCCCCTCCCTTTGCTCTCCATGCTAAGACACTTCTCCTTCAGAGCGCTATCACAACACGTTATAACATAATAGAAAGCTCCAAAAATTTAATAAGAATACTCCCTTTTTAATTTTACTGTTTGCACAAACCGTCGACTCTCCTTATTATATGTTTACAGTATTTGTATCTTTTGTATTTCTAGTTGTAGTACTAGGCTTTACCTGAAGAGGGGGTTGTGGTGCTGGGGGTCCGAGCGGAGGAGAAGGAGAAGGCTTCTGTCCCCGCGCTGTCCTCTGTCCCGTCCACGATCCTGTAGGACACACATTTTTATGAGCGTTTCACATTCTGAGACGATTCCAAACGAACCATTAGAGACGATAAGATCAGAGTCTGAGAGCGAACGTAACGTCGAGGAAGAGATGGAGCTGAAACACAATTTAAGATACAAACAAAAAATAAGTGCATCCCGGGAATCAAAGGATCAGAGATATTCCCGTAGACACAGATAAACATAAGGGCGGAATCTGACAGTTATCTAAGGTTAGAGTTAAGGTTAAAGATCACATATTGTGCTTGAGCTCGTTATATACAGTAACACCCATGGATCATTCTGTTATTATTTACACATTTTAAATCAGAATTTTCATCTAAAACGATTTAAATCAAGAAACAGTCCGCAGACTCCCGCTTTAGAAAGATCCGGTGCCCAGTAGGAGCTGACGTTGCCGTAAACATCATCACAGACAGAGTTGGTGTTATGGATTTGTTGGGGCCGATGTGTAAATAGTTCATTCGGCGCACGCCACAGAAGAGCGCCCTCTGCAGACAGACGCACGGGCATCTGCGCAGACATGTCCTAGAGCCTCTTGGGGGCGCCGTCTAAATAAAACGTAAACTCATGTGGCTTCCTTTCCGCCCTGTCTGAAGTGGCGATGTGGATTTATGCACAAAGTTTAGTGTTTCGTGTCTCAATACAAACAGGCCGTGATCCGTCCGGGGCATTTATAACTACATTTACACATATTTACCTCAGGGATGATTTAATAAAGTGAAACGCACTCAAAACAAACACAGATACTGCGTTTAAAACCAAATATTAGGTTTATTAAAGCTGCGTTCTTGCAAAGCCACGCCCACATCACCACCAAAAGACCCGTAACACCGGCAACTCGATGGAAATCTGCACGACGCCAACGAGCAGCAGATTATTTTTTTATTCATACCAAAATGAACATGTGATGTGGCTGAATACTGTGCCTATCACTGATCGAGAAAATAAAATTGTAGAGCGAAGTGCGTACGTCACAGTGGGCGTCACAGTGGGCGCGTGGCGGTGGAGTTGAACACGGGGCATCATCGGCAAAATGGAGTCTTGAAAATAAGTGATTAAAGATTCCTCAAAACTGCACAAATCGCTCCAAATACAACTTCAGAGGGTCAGTGAGAAGAAGAAACAGCTAAAACAAGATTAAAACCTCTGAAAAGTCAAATTTCCATACAAGGTGTCCTTTAAGGTACACTTTATTGTCCCCGTAGGGAAATTTGTCCTCTGCATTTGATCCATTCTTCAGTGTTTCTGGGTTAAACGTGTCGGAAGCAGTGGGACCAGCTCCAGATCTTGAGCTGGTCTTGGTCAGGACTACCTCAGCTGGAGGATCTGAGAGGCTGATGGAGCAGATAGTCAAACATGTAATTCTTGATTTAAAAATAACACACTTCTGTATTCCGAGTTTTCTCCATGTTTAAATCTTCTCGGTGAACCTCGCGCTCTCCTGGTTTTGGAAAAATTCTCTAACAGTCTCCGTCCCGGCCTCATACGGTGGAGCAGGTGGAGCAGGTGGAGCAGGTGGAGCAGAGGTCTGATGTTCTGAGAGTTCATCTGCAGGAACGTGCTAAAATGTAGTTTTCACATGTGAATGATAAAACAGACACAGACAGGTGTAAATGAGACAGGTGTAGATGAGACAGGTGTAAATGATCCCACAGAAGTCCTCCATAAGCAGCAGAGCATTAGAGAGGGACAGAGGGAGGACAGAGAGGGACAGAGGGAGGACAGAGAGGGACAGAGGGAGGACAGAGAGGGACAGAGGGAGGACAGAGAGGGACAGAGGGAGGACAGAGAGGGACAGAGTGAACAGCTCCATTTACCTTTTGTTCAGTCGAGATCGGCAATTCCAGGACAAAAATGATCCAAATGATTCTAGTGAAGGTGTGTGGAGTTTAAAAACACAGTGGAGCACTTCCTGTATCACCACATGATGACATCACAAGGTGGAACTGTGTTTTTATAGACTGAGAGAAGCACAGAGCCTTAATCTGCAGGTTTGTGTGTTAAACATGTGACTGAAACAAAACACAACTCCAGGTGTTTGTGACAAGGAAATTACAATAGAAATAAGGGTGTGAAATATCAATATATCGTATCGTTTAATGTGATGAAACAGTATCGATATCGCGGGCTGCTGTATCGATATATCGCCAAGAGTATTTTTTTTTGTTTATTTTACTAAATTATTTTGTTACAGCTACAGTTTTGTTGCTTGTTTAGAGGAAAGAAACTCATTTATGCGACACATTTGACATTTTCACTGTTTTGATTAAATTAAAATGTTTGTGTTTCATATGAACTTTGCACAAGACGAGGTTTAACAAACACTTTTCGTATCACAGCCACGATTTAACCTTTATTTTTTTATTATTGAACTATATCGAATTGATTTGAAATATATCGTATCGAACCAAAAGCGCACTGTATCGAGGTTTGTATCGTATCGGCAACTTCTTAATGATTCCCAGCTCTAATTAGAACAGATCAGAAAACAGTGTAATATGGGCCCATTATTATTATTATTATTATTATTATTATTATTATTATTATTATTTATGTCTCGCCATCAGCAGCAGTGAGGCTCTAAATCACACACAGAGAATTTAACTCTCTGCGGTGTAAAAACAGCAGATCCGACACTCTTTGTTTCATTTCTCGTACCTGGGGCTGAGGCTGGCGGGGTCCAGCGTGCTCAGAGACGTGTCCTGGGTCCGTCTGTGGGACTTCTTGTTTTGGGCGGGTCTGGTCCCCTCCACCTCCCCGTCCTCCTCCGCCCGCTCCACCTGCGCCTCCGTCAGGGGCGGGTAACCCTGCACCACGCGCCCGTTCCTCTTCTCCGCACACTAGAGGGCAGCACACACGCAAAACATACACGAGTTAGAATGTTTTGAATGATTTGGGAATATTAAAGCTGTACCATGTAACATTTCTGGTAGGGAGTCCGCCGTCTGCTTTTCTTCATGTCTGAATTTTCCAGAAAACGACGTTATTATTGCTTAAAAATACCTCAATACATTTTAACTGTAAGCAGACAGATCTGACTCGTAACTTGTCTAGTGAAGGTTAATGCCATGCTGTGGAATATTCCAGGTAAAGCAATAACATCGCCATGGAGACAAGCAAATAGCCGACCTTCCATTTCAAATTTGTTAAACGTGACTCCCCAGATACAAAGTAAACATGAGGGAACATTTACTGACATAAATATAATGCAGATTTATTCTTAATCACAAAAACATCGGACATGACGGACAAGCTGTTTCTGTTCAAGACGATTGTCCAATCAGAACGCAGAATGAGTGTCATGTGACTCTCTCATTTGGGTTGCTGGTTCAAAGCTGAAATGAAGTGGTATTTTTCAAGTGAACAGCTCCTTTTCCCTTTAGTTCAGTCGAGATTGGTAAGGAAATTCCAGCTCTGAAATGATCCAAATGATTCTAGTGAAGGTGTGTGGAGTTTAAAAACACAGTGGAGCACTTCCTGTATCACATTTTGTTCCGTCTTGTGATGTCATCATGTGGTGATACAGGAAGTGCTCCACTGTGTTTTTAAACTCCACACACCTTCACTAGAATCATTTGGATCATTTCAGCCCTGGAATTTCCAGTCATGACGAAACAAAAGCTAAAAGGAGCTGTTCACTTGAAAACTACCACTTGATGACATCACAAGGTGGAACAGAGCGTTTGGAGCTTTGGAGATGTAGACAGACTAATAATAAAGAGTTCCTCAAACATGTGAATGAAACAAACACAACTCCAGGTCTGTTTTTGAGGAGGAACATCAGAACATTCTGTTCTGTTGGACCTTTAAAGTCCAGGAAACATAAAGGTGAAGTTGTGTTGAAACATTTCACTGAGTTTGAGCCTGGAGTGAGTCTGTGTTTCAGGTGGAGGGAGAGATCAGAGCTCCTCGTTTCTGTGCATTTCTGTTGTGTTTTAGGAGAAAGATTTGGATCACGCCGGCTTCAGCTGGACTCGATTCTCCAAAGGTCCTCCAAGGTCAGAGAAACCTGTTTACATGGACCTTCTCACAGTCCACCTGCCCCAGCTGCAGCTCAGAGCCTCAGATCAATGAACAGCAGAGTGTGAGAGAGAACACTGCGATTAAAACAGTTTTGTCTCATGTTTTTGTGTATTTATGGAGAATTCTCATGTGGAGCCTGGGGGACGTAGACTTGTGGGCGGAGCCTCGTACAGACTCATACTGCTAATAGTAAGGAGGGTTTGAAGAGGGCCCATGAGAGATCGCTAGATTATTCAAACATGCATGGATGAGTCTGAAACCTCTTCAGGCAGGTTTTTGATGAAGAAACAACATTAGAACGTTAGAAAGACAAAAAAAAAAAAAAAAACAACAACAACATTTTGCATAATACCCCACCCCCTCTTTAAATGTTCAGGGTCCGTCACCTGCTTGTCTCCATGGAGCTGTTATTGCTTTGTCTGGAATGTTCCATGGTATGGCATTAAACACATCTATCTAATAGTGATGCAATGATATTGCACAGTTATATAAATATCTATTTTTCTTTTATAAAGAAGCATTTTATGGAGCTAAATTATTCCCTGATTGTGGGAAAGATGAACTGGAGTGGGTAGTGTTGTGTTTTAGTTTTAGTTTTTCCTCGAGTGATGCAGAAAAGAGGGAGCCACTGTCTGTGTGAATGTTCATGTATGTTAGCATGTATGTATCGCACAACGATATTGATTTGATTTTTATACATTTTAAGACGAGAGAAAAAAAAAATCATGTAATTTTTTTCTGCTGAGTAAAATACAATAACACTATGATATTACTGAAACATTACACACAATACACACAACACACTACAGCACAACTACTGCACAGCTGTAGTTTATATGTGAAGTGTTTTAGTTCATTCGGTTCAATGATTTACAGCATTTTTATTCAGTGAAAATAAGAACTGAACTTTCTCAGGCTGTTTTATATTTTATAAAATAACCAGTCGACTCTTAATATAGACTGAAGGGGAAAAACACTGTCAGACTTTTCCTTTTTTCATGATGATTTGATGGTTTCTTTTCTTTTCCTCCTGAGTTTCTCTTCTCTGTCAGACTCTCAGGCTCCTGTGTCGCTGCTGCTCTGCCTCGTCTCCAGCAGCAGCAGAGACGAACAGCAGCTCCTCCTCCTGATGAACAGCAGCTCCTCCTCCTGATGAACAGCAGCTCCTCCTCCTGACGAACAGCAGCTCCTCCTCCTGACGAACAGCAGCTCCTCCTCCTGACGAACAGCAGCTCCTCCTCCTGACGAACAGCAGCTCCTCCTCCTGATGAACAGCAGCTCCTCCTCCTGCTCTTTTTACTCACACTGAGCTCAACCATCCTCTTTCTGAACACTAAAACTATTTATATTACACAGAAAAGTCTCAGCAGACCGTTTTCTGCGGAAAATGTATGAAATAGAGTCAAAGAAAAATGGTTCGTGGGTGCATACACGAGCACATTGGATTAAAGCCGATGTAAAGCCAAAAGCGAGTCTAAAGTATTTAAAAGTTCATATATTATGGTGGGCAATAAGACAAAACGGTACATCTGGGTTTTCTTACAGACTCTGAAGCCTGTTTGAATGTCCATGTACACAAAATATGGATATGGGACATTGATGTGGTTCTGTGCTTCGTTCAGACGACGTAACAACATTCAATATTCCAATAGTGTCCCACAGACACGAGGGAATACAGCGAAATCCTCAGGGTGCAGAGTTTGGGCTTTGATTGGAAAAATATCCAAAAATTCTTCAGTTCTGGCTTAGTTCTGGGTTTAGTTTAGTCCTTTTTGCTGTTGTGTGTTGTGTTGTGCTTGAGTCAGAATCACAAACTCTGACAAAACTTTACAAAGACGAGTGGATCTGGAGCCGTGTCTCTGTGATTTCAGACAGCCGTGATTGACAGGACGGTTAACCAATCAGAGAAGCAGGTATTTCTGTAGAATCAATAAGAGAAGCACTAAACCGTACACGAAAAAGTATATGACGTAAACAAAGTTGTTCTGAATGATACAAGGATTTTGGAGAGGACATTACGTCTGCATTTGAGAGACACTGAGAGACACGTGGGACAAATGAGAGGCTGTAGTTGGACCATCTCAAGTTTGGAAACAAGAAGTGAGCATGGGGCGCTCCTGGCTCCATCAACTCCTCATCATTTTGGTCTTAAAATGTTCATACTAACGTGCGCTACATGAGTCTGGGGATTTTATTTTGCTCTATCTGTAAATAAGGGAAATCGGCTCCAAATACACTCCTATAACTGCCAGCCTAGAAACAGCAAACGGTCTCATGTGACCCTAAGTCCGTATTGTGTAACCTTCACATGACCCCATCCATACAGTGTACAGCTCTACAGCACACCATCTCTGACCCCTGACCTCTGACCCCAGTGTAATGAAGGGGAAATATTGACCCCTCCTGTAATAACACTGTGACCTGTGCAGCTCCTGTCACCCCTGTCCTCACTGGGATTTATATTAGGTTTATGTAAATGTGAGGGTTAGACCAGGACTGGACCAGGACTGAACCAGGACTGGACCAGGACTGGACCAGGACTGAACCAGGACTGGACCAGGACTGGACCAGGACTGGACATGGACTGGACCAGGACTGGACCAGGACTGGACCAGGACTGGACCAGGACCGGACCAGGACCAGACTGAACCAGGACTGGACCAGGACTGGACCAGGACTGAACCAGGACTGAACCAGGACTGAACCAGGACCAGAACCTAGGACTATGGACTGGGATTATTCTGAAATGGGACTAAACCAGAACTAAACAACAACAACAACAACAACAACAACAACAACAACAACAACAACAAACCAAACCCAAAAGGAAAAATGGAAACAATAAACATTATTTAGTGTGAGGTAAAAGTACTAAACTAGGACCAGAAGAGCCATAGGTTAAATCAGGAGCCACAAGAGCCAAAACTAGACTTTGTCTGATCAAGTCAAATAAAAAACAAAAGCAGGACCTTCACCGGGTCAAAAAAGGACTAAGGTAACACAGGCCTGAACCAACTGTCAGATGGGACTTATTCAAGGATAAGTAAAGTAAACGTATGGACCAAATAAGTTAAAATCCAGGAACAGAGAGGTACTAAACCAGGTCTAAAACTGGACAGGACTAGACCAGGACCAAACCAGGTTTTAACTAGGAAGGTCTAAACTAAGTCAAACCCCAAACTAAACCAAGACTAAAGGGCCATGTTTCACAAACTCTGAGTTGAATGACCCTAAAATCCATAAAAACTGTTTTTCTGTTTCACAAAGATGATTTAAGAAAACCTGTCCCGTATTAAACTGGACTGATGTGTTCAGGGGCCCATGGATGAGTCTGGTGTCATCTGCTGAACTCAGTCGGGCTGAGAACCACAGGGTTCCTCACGATTCAACACTGTGTATGATACATGACTCACAATACGTGTTTTTTATGAACTAAACACATTTTAGCAACAAGATTTCTTTGTGTAGAATCCCTCAGTCGTCCAGGTAGAATCCAGGGCAAAAGGAGAAATTTAATTTGTCAACTGGACATAGTTTATTTGGTCGAATACGTTTCTCAGCTCATCCAAGCTGCTTCTTCAGTTCTGGTCAGATGCTGGCGGACACTGCTTTATATCTGCCTGAAGGGAGGAGCTTAATTACAATGAAAATTACTCTGAGACACACATATTTGTTTACAGTTTCTGTCAGTCAGGTGAGTATATTCAATATGGAGTGGGAGTGGGGGAGTAGTTAGCATATCCATTCAGGGCCATGATGGTGTTTTCACACCTCTGGACATGTCCTGGCTAGTCCCATTGTTTTCTCTGTTTGTTTTGATTTAGGTTTGAGGATAGAGTTATAGATGGAGACAAATGATGTCTGAGACCCCCATTTCTGTTCAAGGAAGGATTCTCTTTCTTGACAAAAATAGCCTCTTTAACTCCTCCTCTCAAACCAGTTCTTTTCTCTGGCCAAGATCTGGACCTCGCTGTCCTCAAAGGAGTGGCCCGTGGCTTTTAGGTGGAGATGTACGGCCGACTGAGGTCCTTTTAGGTGGAGATGTACAGCAGATTGCGGCCCACCCTGGTTTTCCCGTCTGTGTTGATACATTCGTTTGAAAAGTGGTTGTTTAGTTTCTCCAATCTAAACAACACCACATTGAGAACACAGCCGAATTTGTGAACAAAATCAAGCATCTCCAGTTTGACCTGGATGAGACAATGGTTTCCTTTGACGTGACCTCTGACGTTTCCTTTGATGTGACCTCTCTTTTCACTTGTATCCTACATCGGTAGCGGTGGAGGCAGCAAGGAGGAGACTACTGGAGGATACCAAGCTAGAAGAGAGAACCAAACTTTCACCCGACCAAATCTGCCAACTGCTGGAAATTTGTTTAAGTACCACCTATTTCCAGTTCAGAGGAAACTTCTACAGACAAATCCACGGCTGTGCAATGGGCTCACCGGTCTCCCCGATCATTGCAAACTTATACATGGAACAATTTGAACAGAGCCCTGGCCTCATATCCAGGCACTCCACCCACACACTGGTATCGTTATGTTGATGATAATTTTTCAAAAATCTAAATTCAAGATTTGGAACCTTTTACTGCACATATCAATTCTGTGGATCCGAACATCAAATTCACACGTGAAGATGCCAAGGACAACACATTGGCCTTCTTAGATTGTGCAGTAACGATAAGAGAAGACCGGCGACTCCAGGTAGAGGTCTTAAGGAAGCCCACACACACCGACCAATATCTGCTTTTTGATTCACACCACCCACTTCAGCACAAACTGGGAGTCATTCGGACATTACATCACAGGGCCCAAGTGGTTCCTACAAGCGCAGAGGGAAAGGAGAAAGAAGAACAACACGTGGAGAAAGCCCTCTCCGTTCGTGGATATCCTAAACGGGCTTTCAATAAAACGAAGAGAGCAAAGAAACAGGACAACAGAGAACCAGAGCCCAGGAGAAGGGGTGTAACTATTCCTTACCTGGCTGGCGTTTCCGAAAAACTACAGAGGATCTTCAGACAACATGACATCCCAGTCTATTTCAAACCCACAAACACTTTAAGACAAAAACTGGTCCATCCTAAGGACAAAACACCGAGCCACAAACAAAGCAATGTGGTCTACTCCATTCAGTGTAGTGAAGACTGCAGGGGGCGCTACACTGGAGAAACAAAACAGCCACTTTTCAAACCTAAATCAAAACAGAGAAAACAATGGGACTAGCCAGGTCAGGTCCAGAGGTGTGAAAACACCATCATGGCCCTGAATGGTTCTGCTAACTACTCCCCCACTCCCACTCCATATTGAATAGACTCACCTAACTAACAGAAACTGTAAATAAATATGTGAGTCATTTTCATTGTAATTAAGCTCCTCCCTTCAGGCAGATATAAGGCAGTGTCCACCAGCATCTGACCAGAACTGAGGAAGCAGCTTGGATGAGCTGAGAAACGGATTCAACCAAATAAACTCTGTCCAGTTGACAAATTAAATTTCTCCTTTTGCTAAAGCTTTCTTTGTTAAACCACCACTTGTTAATATAAAATACATCTATTTTAATCATCAACACAATTAAATAAGCAACAAAATTGTTGTGCCGTCACAAATAAAATTGTACCGAAAGATACAAAAATTCTCTTGGTGATGTATTGATAGAGCAGCCCACGATAACGATACTGTATCACCAAGCTTAGTATCTCGACATATCGATATTTGAATATCTTCACACTCCAGGTTCACTACGTCTGATTTGATATTCTCTGATTTAAAAACTGTGAGCGTGTCTCAGAGGAGGTCACCTCTGACCTTCTCCACCCTTAAACCCGGGCTTTGTTGAACCTCCTCTGTGAGATCTAGAACCAAACCTAAACCAACATGCAGTGTATCCCCATACTGGAGCAGAGTATGTGTTTATAATGAGGGCCAAAGTGGATCAGCGCGCAGGGGCCTCTCTCACCTATCGATCGCAGCGAGGGGCCCTTAATGACCCCTGTATTGATCGCCCTGGGACCCCTGGACAGAGCTGATTGTGTTTGTAATGGAAGAGCCCGGTCACATGTGGAGAAACCGAGCAATCTGATTGGTTGGGACGTATAATGACTTTAAGAACAGGAAACAGTCAATTTCCTGTCCACCTCAATATGAAAATAACTGTGTCAGTGTTATGAAAGAGAGCGGAGGGACCAGCGGAGATACAAGATCTGCACTCAAGAAGATGGTCCTCACCCACAGACAAACACCAGGGGGCGCACACACTGAACTCAAATGTAAAGGCTGCACTAGCATATCTTCGTCCGCAGTTCCTTTAAACCTTCACA
The DNA here is from genome assembly GCA_029959045.1 of Taenioides sp. WSHXM2023. NCBI lineage: Eukaryota > Metazoa > Chordata > Actinopteri > Gobiiformes > Gobiidae > Taenioides > Taenioides sp. WSHXM2023. The sequence goes on along the minus strand of CM057097.1, from coordinate 30,295,585 downwards.
CGCTGAGGCTGTCCCCTTCACTTCGTGTTCACTTCAGCGTCCAAATCTCCTTTATTACGTCTCTTTCTAATCCACATTTCTCTCACAGCTCCTGTTTTCAGTTTTATTTACAACGGCTCTGTTACACTGGCGATAAATGAGGTGTGAAATCGATGTAATGACTTGTTTGAAGCGATGGACGTCCGCACTTATTTGTGTGTCTGAGAATGTAGCTGGAGGAAGAGACAGTCTACAGACTTTATACAGATTTGGTCCAGTTTTTTCAAGTTTTGTAATTTTTGTGAAGGTTATAATTTTACTTCCTGGTTGGACACAGACAGCAGAAATAACACCATAATGTAAACACAGGCTAAAACTGGTCTAAATTACACAATAGTCATGATTTAACAAGTAAAAATAGATGACAACACCTTTATTTTGTTAAATGAAGTATAAATAAGTTAAATTGAAGTTTCAGAAAAGTCATTCCTTGTGAGAAAATTGGATTTTAGCTGACTTTCTACATTTGTCCCACAAAACGCCACTAAACAGACGTGAAACTGTGATAAATATTTACCATTAACACTGTCCCACCGAGTCAGAATCAGACTCACATATGGATATGGTATTAAAGAGTGGTATTTGACTTCTGTGGGGTATTAAAGAGGGGTATTTGACTTCTGTGGGGTATTAAAGAGGGGGTATTTGACTTCTGTGGGGTATTAAAGAGGGGTATTTGACTTCTGTGGGGTATTAAAGAGGGGTATTTGACTTCTGTGGGGTATTAAAGAGGGGTATTTGACTTCTGTGGGGTATTAAAGAGGGGTATTTGACTTCTGTGGGGTATTAAAGAGGGGTATTTGACTTCTGTGGGGTAGTAAAGAGGGGTATTTGACTTCTGTGGGGTATTAAAGAGGGGTATTTGACTTCTGTGGGGTATTAAAGAGGGGTATTTGACTTCTGTGGGGTATTAAAGAGGGGTATTTGACTTCTGTGGGGTATTAAAGAGGGGTATTTGACTTCTGTGGGGTAGTAAAGAGGGGTATTTGACTTCTGTGGGGTAGTAAAGAGGGGGTATTTGACTTCTGTGGGGTATTAAAGAGGGGGTTTTTGACTTCTGTGGGGTAGTAAAGAGGGGGTATTTGACTTCTGTGGGGTATTAAAGAGGGGTATTTGACTTCTGTGGGGTATTTGACTTCTGTGGGGTATTAAAGAGGGGTATTTGACTTCTGTGGGGTATTAAAGAGGGGTATTTGACTTCTGTGGGGTATTAAAGAGGGGGTATTTGACTTCTGTGGGGTAGTAAAGAGGGGTATTTGACTTCTGTGGGGTATTAAAGAGGGGGTATTTGACTTCTGTGGGGTATTAAAGAGGGGTATTTGACTTCTGTGGGGTATTAGACTTCTGTGGGGTATTAAAGAGGGGTATTTGACTTCTGTGGGGTATTAAAGAGGGGTATTTGACTTCTGTGGGGTATTAAAGAGGGGGTATTTGACTTCTGTGGGGTATTAAAGAGGGGTATTTGACTTCTGTGGGGTATTAAAGAGGGGTATTTGACTTCTGTGGGGTATTAAAGAGGGGGTATTTGACTTCTGTGGGGTATTACATGTCACATATTTAGATCATTATGTTCCTTTTATTGTTTTGAAAATGCTGCATTTGCCCCAAACAACAAATTAACATGTATAAGTTTCACTTTCATTTTTCAGAGTCAGAAGTCCCTCCCCCTTCAGAGCTCTATCCCAACACACTCAGTGTGCGTCACACTAATGAAACTCCTGCACATCACATCAGGTTTGTCCAGTTGTTGTGTTCAGTTTTGTATCATGTTTTTCATGTTTTTGTATATTTATGAAGAATTGTCATGTGGAGCATGACTTGTGGGCGGAGCCTCGTACAGGCTTGTACTGCTAACCGTAAGGAGAGTTTGAACAGGGCCCTGGAGAGATCTCTAGATTACTCAAACATGCATGGATGACTCTAAAATCTCTTCAGGCAGGTTTTTGAGGAGGGAACAGTGTTAGAACATGGGAGAAAGCTCCAAAAAGTAGATTTCGCAAAATAACCTCAGTTTAAGAAAATAATCTGTTCAAATAGAGAGCTGTTCCTGTGGATGTGATCACAGTGCACCCTGTGGCCCCTCCCCCTCCCGTGGCCCCTCCCCCAGCTCCTCCCCCCGCCCTCTTTACCTGAGAGTCCAGAGCCGTGGTGGACAGTCGCGGTTTGACCTGGAGGACAGAGACAGCATCAGAGACAGAGACTCACCACACCTGTCCTCTCACTGCACTGGACACACACTGAGTTTACATGTCTCTCTCTTTACCTGTGTCCCCCTTCCTCTCCCCTCTGGTCTCACCTGCGTTCCCTGGCTCCTCCCCCCTCATCACCTGTGTGTCCTGGCTCCTCCCTCTTGTCTCACCTGTGTCTCCTCCCAAAAAATCCCCAAAACACACCTGGAGAGACAGGTGTGTCCTCGGATACTTGCTGCATGTAACAGTTCAGTGTGATTAGGCATAGGCTAGGAGAGGCATTCAACTGCATGAGGTAAGAAACATCCAGGACAATCGCAGACATGTGTTTGGACATTCCTCTCGTTTTAGAGCGGAGAGGACACACTGCAGGACCTCCGCCGTGGACAGGCATGTGCTGTTTCACTGTTTTGGAGCGCTATGTTAAAGTGAAAGTGAAAGCTACAGGAGTTTGTATGTTTTTATGTGGCAAATTCTCTTATTTTTGTTGTTCACTGAAGACATTTGGGTTCAAGATCAAAAGATGAGTTGGAGACAAGTGGTCAGAATGTCGGCTTTTGTTCCCTGGTATTTACATCTCGATGTGTTAAATAACTCAGGACATACCGACGTTTGTTTAAACCCACCCATTTTTCAAGTGAGCAGAACTATTGGAACATGTGACTGACCGGTGTTTCTCGCTGACCAGGTGTTGCCTTTAAGGTTGGTTGTTCAAGCATTAAATGGCTCTGCAGGACTCGTCTAAACCAAAAGAACACCAGAGAGTCTACGGGAGAAAAGCCATTTTGAAACTGAGAAAAGAAGGAAAATCAATCAGAGCCATTGGACAAACACAACAATTTGGAATGTCCTGCAAAAGAAAGAAACTCTTGGTGTTCTGAGTAACAGACGTCGAACAGTCAGCCAAGGAAAACAACAGTAGTTGATGCGATGTATTGTGTATTGTGCGAGCTGTGAAGAAAAACCCCACAACAACAGTAAGTCAAATCACCAACGACCTCCACAGTGCAGGGGTGGAGGTGTCACAATCCACTGTTCGAAGAAGACTCCGAGAGCAGAAGTGTAGAGCCATACCACAAGATCCAAACCACTCATCAGCAGGAAGAATCGAAGGCCAGACTGGAATTTGCAAAGAATTACAGAGATGAGCCACGCAAGTTGTGGAACACAATCCTATGGACTGATGAGACCAAGATGAAGCTCTACCAAAGTGATGGAAAGGTCAGAGTGTGGAGGAACAAAGGAACTGCTCATGATCCGAACCACAAGTTCATCTGTGAAGCATGGTGGAGGTATTGTCATGGCTTGGGCGTCTATGGCCACTTCTGGAACAGGCTCCTAAAATTTATTGATGATGTAACTGATGATGGAAGCAGCAGAATGAATTCAGAAGTGAACAGAAATGTTTGTCTGCCAGTGTACGGAGAAATGCATCCAAACTAATTTGGAGGAGTTTTATCAAGCAGCAGGACAATGACCCTAAGCACAATGCCAACAAAACAAAGGACTTCATCAGGGGAAAAAGTGGATGTTTTTAGACTGGCCCTGTCAGTCACCTGACCTTAACCCGACAGAACCTGCACTTCACCTCCTGAAGACGAGTCTGAAGGAGAAACCCCCCGAAACAAAGAACTGAAGGAAGCTGCGGTAAAAGTCTGGAATATCATCAGAAATGAAGAGTGCAACAGTTTGGTGATGTCGATGGGTCGAGGCTTGAGGCAGTTATTTCAAGAAAGTATTTGCCACCAAATATTACATTTTATTTACTTTAAATAAAATTTAATATTTCGCACGGTGAGGCTGAGTGGCAACACTCATGCCTCACAGCAAGAAGGTTACGGGTTCGATCCCCGGGTCGCCCGGGCCTTTCTGTGTGGAGTTTGCATGTTTCCTCCCCGTGTCTGGATGGGTTTCCTCCGGGTACTCCGGTTTACCCCCATCAACCAAAAACATGCAACACCCCTATGAACAGTTTACAATCAAGGACCGTCAAGGAATTCCTCCCTCCTGTGGCTCACCACCTGCAGAGGGGTTCACCACCTGCAGAGGGGTTCATAGGGGTCTGGGTCTGGTGCTCACCACCTGCAGAGGGGTTCATAGGGGTCTGGGTCTGGGTCTGGTGCACAGAGTAATGGGCAGCGTGCTGCCCCCGCGACCCAGCCGGATTAAGCGGGAGAAAATGGATGGATGGATATTTACTTTAAGATTTTCTGTTCCTTTACTTTTGCTCACCTAAAAATGCTGTGGTGTAAAACAAACGGTGATATGTCCTGAGTTGTTTAACATGTCTAAATGTAAATACCAGGAAATTAAAGCTTCATTCTGAACTCTTGTCTCAGACTCTTTTTGATCTTCAGCCCAAATGTCTTTAGGGTTGGGGTTAGAGTAACCCTAAACCCCTAACACCCTAACCCCAACCCTAACACCTGCTGTTCCAATACTTTTAGAGGGGACTGTATGTATGTGTGCGTGGGTATGTGTGCGTGTGCTTATGTAATGCGTATGTGTGTGTGTGTCCATACGTATAATTGTGTGTGTATGTGTGTGTATGTGCGTGTATGTGTGTGTGGGTCTCTGGCTTCTCTCTGTGACCGTATCATTATCTTCCTCCTGCAGATGTTCGGCTCTGATGGGCCTGAGCTGATGGAGGTCGATACAGAACATGGATTTTTGATACGATCACAGAGTCATTAAGTTTATTCATGTACACTGCAGTATTATTCATGTATACTGCAGTATTATTCATGTACTCTGCAGTATTATTCATGTACACTGCAGTATTATTCATGTATACTGCAGTATTATTCATGTATATTGCAGTATTATTCATGTACTCTGCAGTATTATTCATGTATACTGCAGTATTATTCATGTATACTGCAGTATTATTCATGTTCACTGCAGTATTATTCATGTACTCTGCAGTATTATTCATGTACACTGCAGTATTATTGTACTTTTGTGTACATGAACATATGTGTTATATTTTTGTACATGAATAGAGTTGTTGTTGTTTTGCTGATTTGTTAGGAAAAAAAAACCAAGCCCCTTCCTCTGGTCTCACCTGTGTCTCCTGTCCCCTCCCCTTGGTCTCACCTGTGTCTCCTGTCCCCTCCCCTTGGTCTCACCTGTGTCTCCTGTCCCCTCCCCTTGGTCTCACCTGTGTCTCCTGTCCCCTCCCCTTAGTCTCACCTGTGTCTCCTGTCCCTCCCTCAGGTTGTAGGTGAGATCTTGCTGGATGTCCTGCACAAAGCTGTGGGAGTACTCTGGGTACAGGTCCAGGACTTCGTAGAGGCCCTTCAGGTTGATGCACTGGAGGTCACAGTAGGTCAGAGCCTTCACGTCTGCGTTGGTTTTGATCACGCGGTCGTCCAAGGAGAGGTTAGCGCCGATCAGGTCCCCCTTACCTGCACACACACACACACGGAGGGGTCATAGGTCATACATCCGGACTAAATGTTTGTCAGATTTTCATTTTAAAGAGCCACTAAACACCTTCCTGAAGCTTTACTCGGCCCCTGAGCAAAATCTGAAAAATCCTCTAGAGTGGGCGGTGCCCGGGGGTTTGGGGGGGAACGGGTATGGGGCAGTGCCCGAGCGGGTGTGGGGTGGGCTCTGGAGCGATAATTGACAGCCGACCGACAGCCACAACAATCCACATGGCGTGGACCGGTGCGGTCCAGACAGAGCGGACATTTGTGCTCGAATCACAGCGTTTCCCTTTTCTCCAGACACGGCGGGACATGGCAGTGCCCGGCGGTGCCAGGTGGGGGCGGGGCTGAGAGGGGCTCCTCACGTCCTGCCCGTAGACGCCAGGGGCTCGTCACGTAATAACCTCAGAACAGAATCTGACTCACCGACGGCCGTTTGTCCAACACGGAAACTCAAATGTCGTGGCCGTAGTTGATCCTAAAGAGGCCGGAACAGACACGACTTTGACAAAAAAGTTAGATTTTTAAAAACAAAATACGGCCAGGGACAGGTGTACACTTCTATTTTAGACCCATTTACACGGTTAATCAGTAGAAAAAAGTGATTTTGGTATTAAGTGGCTCTTTAAATTCCATAACCTTGACTAAAGTGTGTCCCAAGACACGAGGTAAACATGTTCAAATGTTCAAATCAAATACGTCTTTTACTGAAAACAACTATAACGCTGATTTATTCTTAATCACAAAAATGTTGGACATGATGGACAAGTTGTTTGTTATAAGTTGGTGTTTTGGTTCCAAACGATTGTCCAATCAGAACGCAGAATGAGCCTCATGTGACTCTCTCATTGGAGTTGCTGGTTCAGGGAGGATCATGTTGTATCTTCGCTCCTGGACAGGCGGGATGTCCTGTGACGTATGGACAGGAGCAGGGGGCAGGGACAGACAGGTGCAGGCGTGGGGGGTAGACAGGCGCAGGTGGGGGCCTGTTATTGTGTTGTTGAAGGTCATTTTGACTTTGGGCTGGTGGTGTAAACGGAACAGCCTGGGCTCTCTCCTCCTCACACCCAGGAGCAGAGCACGAGAGCGGGGCAGGGGTCAGGGTCAGGAGAGGGGGTCTGAGAATGAGAGGAGCCCCCCGCCTCCACCGCCCCATATACTGAGCATATATACAGGATATATACTGCACGTATATACAGTATATATACTGCACGTATATATACAGTACATATACTGAACATATATACAGTTTACAGGACAGTCTGAGGTTAGAGGACTTTATTTCTAGTGTAGGAGGGTCAAGTCTCCAAAACCTCTTTAAAATAATATTACTCAAGCAGAAGTACAAAATATTAACCAAGTAAAAGTAAAAAAGTACTCAGGGGACTAGGGGACTACTACTTAAAGGTGCATTATCCCCAATTTACACCAACGCAGTAACAGCACACAGAGGTAACCCTGTCGCACAATCTGCATCAGTGATGTCATACGTGTGTCCAAACGGACGTCATTACACGACTCAGAGCATCAGAGCATCTCCAGGCTTTTTATCAGGAGGAAGAAAGGAAATAAGCACCTGGTGTCAAAATAAACTTCAGATGCCCTTTCAAAATACGTTCTCTAAAACTACTACAGTCGCGGGACCGCGGCTGTAAACTTTCCGTTTACAGCCGTTCCGGAGGATAAATATAAAACACTTTACGACATCAGACAGAAACTTTACAAGAAAAACTTCTGAAGGAAAAGGCGCGTGGAGCAGAAAACCAAAGTGAAATGGTGAGAAGCTTCATTAATACGAGCGCCGCAGATACGACGCGTTATCGCTGCAAAACATCGTCTGTCAACTTTTATTTTGTGATTTAAAACATAATTCATCCAATCAACAATGAAAACATGAGCAACGTAAAGAGTTTAGTGTTTAAACGTGAGAATCCACAGAGGCTGGAGTCACAGGAGCAGCTCTGGTGTAAACTGAAGCTTTTAAAAGTTCACACGTATGAAGCTTCCCCCGTGTTACGTGTCGCTGAAGCTCCTGGTGTAAATTCCGGGTTACGTTACGTTGGTTTGGTTGGAGGTCTGTCGCCTTCTTGTTTCTTGTGCTTTGAATGTTACACAATATGGCATTAAACAGCTCTACATTTATTCACTTACAGATGGGTTTATAGCTCAAAAATCAGTAAAAGTGAGATTTGCTTGTGATCTTCTTAATCTTCAGATATTATTTTCAGATGTTACAGTTCAGCTTCACACCGTGTGCAGTTTCAGGTTTGGTCGTGTCTTTGGTGTAATTGGACATTGATTTCTACTGTCACTGTTTCAAGTGGACAGTAGAAAAGAGAGAGTGACCAGTGAAGCTGAGCGCACAGATGAAGAGCGGCTGAGGTGTGACCGTCGTATTGACCCACTCAAGTTTTTCTCTTAGACCACAGCAGGTACAGACGGAGGGATGAGATGGAGAGAGAATGAAGAAGAGAAGAGGAGGAGGAGGAGAAGCTGCTAAGGTTGCTAAACATACAGTACCGCTATGTATAGTCCAGTCAGGTTCAGGTTCATTTGGTTTTATGATTAATTATGTTTTTAGGTTATTTTTTCAGACCAAGAGTTTGTTTTCATACCTGACAGTTTGGACAGCTCCCTGCAGACTAAACTATAAACCAGGACGAGGGGCTTTTTTACTCTCACACACCTGTGATTCTGTCCTGAGGGAGTCGGACTGCAGATGGCGCTGTCGTCCTGCCTCCACCGGTAGGAAGACAACGCCAAAACCTGTTTAAATCATCACATGACCACTCTGAAGACCACTAGTGAGCAGTCCAAACTGTCAGGTATGAAAACAAACTCTTAGTCTGAAAAAAAGAACATAATAACATAAACCTTTATGTATGTTAAATCTGCTGCCTGTGTCCAACCTGGAAATAAAATTATGAACTTCACCACAAAAAAGCAAACAAAAAATTGAAAAAAACTAGGAAAGATGTTTAAATTGTTTCTAATAGTAAAATGAGCGGTCTAACCTGTGCAATTTAAATCAAAGTCAGTTTTACACAGTCCCCATAGTTGCACGGTCCTTCACTGATGATGTTACCAACACTATTTTCTTTGGTGTTTTTCTTTTCTTACATGTTTTCATCTTTACCTCCTTTGCACTAAAATCTCAGCTTTACAAAATGCTTCACATGATCTGGAGCTGCTTCAGAGTCTGTACCTGCATCCATCTCACTCACACAGATAAAATCCACTAGAAACAAGATAGACCTGTTCCAGATAGACCTGATGCCCTCCCCTCCCTGACAGACCGGCCTGTCTGGGATGATGGATCTGAGCGCAGGAGAACAGGGCCCTGGAGAAGAACAGGATTTCATTTGTTACCGAAGCGTGTGAGGCCTCCAGGGACCTGCTGGTGTTTAGAGCCAGACGCTGAGTTTGGCTCTTTACACCGAACAGGCTGGTGTAGAGACGGGACAGGGACAGGACAGGGACAGGGACGGGACAGGGACGGGACAGGGACGGGACAGGGAGCTGCAGGACATGTGGAGATATGCATTTACGTAAAGGTGCACTGTGTAACTTTTCTCTGGAAGGGGTCCGCAACCTGTTTGTTAAAGCTTTGGTTTAAATTGTCCACAGTTTGGCATTAAACTAACTTAAAAACATGAATTCTTACACTGAGTGGGGTCATCGCTCTACAAATCCAACCTGTCTCTATGGAGATTCTTAAGTCTGTGGCCATACTGTGGGACATGCTTGGCACATCTCCATGGAGACAAGCACATGATAATAAATAAGTAATAATATAGTGTGATAAACTCAAAGAAAGAAAGAAACAGAACAGAAAGAAAAAGACACAACCGGTGTTAGATTAAAATGATATGGAAGCCCTGAGTGGCAATACACACACACACACAAAAAAAAAAAGAATTTAAAAATAATTTGGCTGAGCAGGTTAAAAAAAGAACTTTTTGCATTTTTAATCAGAACAATAACCTGAAATGAAGTACTTATGACAACTACACATGTATTATATTTTGGACTCAAAACCCTCCCTCTGGTCTCACCTGCTCCTGGACTCGTTCAGTTTTTTAAAAAAGTACTACAATCAGTGATGGAAAATAATGAAGTAAAAGTAGTAAAGTACTACACTTAAGTCAAATTTTTAAGGAATATGTACCTTTCTTAAGCACATTTTACAAAATATACTTTGCACTTCACTTCACTATTCAGAGCAGCTATTTGTACTTTCTACTCCACTACATTGGCTGAGCACTTAGGGCTCAAAAAATGAAAGAAGAAACAAAACAGGTGCACAAGTGTAATCTGGAAAAGAGTGAAAGAACAGAGGGAGGACAGAGAGACTGAAAGAACAGAGGGAGGACAGAGAGACTGAAAGAACAGGGAGGACAGAGAGACTGAAAGAACAGAGAGAGGACAGAGAGACTGAAAGAACAGGGAGGACAGAGAGACTGAAAGAACAGAGGGAGGACAGAGAGACTGAAAGAACAGAGAGAGGACAGAGAGACTGAAAGAACAGAGGGAGGACAGAGAGACTGAAAGAACAGAGGGAGGACAGAGAGACTGAAAGAACAGAGGGAGGACAGAGAGACTGAAAGAACAGAGAGAGGACAGAGAGACTGAAAGAACAGAGAGAGGACAGAGAGACTGAAAGAACAGAGGGAGGACAGAGAGACTGAAAGAACAGAGAGAGGACAGAGAGACTGAAAGAACAGAGGGAGGACAGAGAGACTGAAAGAACAGAGGGAGGACAGAGAGACTGAAAGAACAGAGGGAGGACAGAGAGACTGAAATAACAGAGGGAGGACAGAGAGACTGAAAGAACAGAGAGAGGACAGAGAGACTGAAAGAACAGAGGGAGGACAGAGAGACTGAAAGAACAGAGGGAGGACAGAGAGACTGAAAGAACAGAGAGAGGACAGAGAGACTGAAAGAACAGAGAGAGGACAGAGAGACTGAAAGAACAGAGGGAGGACAGAGAGACTGAAAGAACAGAGGGAGGACAGAGAGACTGAAAGAACAGAGGGAAGTTCAAACTCTGGATCAGGGAGGCCAATGAAATCAGGAAACGAGGCACGGACAGAATTAACCGTGATGACGGAGCGTTCCTCCTTTCACACACCTGGGACACCCTCCTCCAGAGAGCACCGGGCGACGGGAGGCAGGGTCAGTCTGAGCGACCTGCCAGGTCCATCAGGCTGACCACGCCCACAGGAAGTAACAACAGCTGACTACAGCTGACCACGCCCACAGGAAGTAACAACAGCTGACCACGCCTACAGGAAGTAACAACGGCTGACCACGCCTACAGGAAGTAACAACAGCTGACCACGCCTACAGGAAGTAACAACAGCTGACCACGCCTACAGGAAGTAACAACGGCTGACCACGCCTACAGGAAGTAACAACATCTGACCACGCCCACAGGAAGTAACAACAGCTGATATACGACACGTCACCACCAACACCGGGGACAGTTCTGAAGATGCAGCAGCCGAAACATGTCAACAAAGTAAATACACTTTACTGTATTGTCTTTAAAAAAAAAAAGTACAGAAGAAGATAAAATGAACGTGTTCTCAGTATAAGTCAGTTCAACACAGAAACTACAGAAGCAGTGTTGTTATTATTTTACTGTATTGTGTTGTATTGTTTTGTGTTGTACTGTATTGTAAACTTGATTACTTTTTGAGTTGTATCGACCCGCAACTGCAAAAACACTATAAACAACTCTCCTGTTCGTTAAAAGTGAAATGATGTTTTTCATAATTTGAGGATTTCCTGTTTTTATTTTTAGCTGCTGTTTGGAGACTGTGGCTCAGGCTCAGAGTGTGAAAACAGAACAATGACTGGACAAGAAGAAGACAGGATGGAGGAGAGGAGAGAGAGAGGTGAGAGGGAGAGGTGAGAAAGATGGAGGTAGAGGAGAGGAGACAGAGAGAAAGAGAAGAAGAGAGAGAGAAAGATGGGGTCTGGAGGTAGAGGAGAGAAGAGAGAGGGAAGAAGAGCAGAGAAGAGGAAGGAGGGAGGAGGGGGTGACAGAGAGAGAGAGAGAGGAGGAGGGAGGGGTGGTGGCAGAAATAAGTGTAGAGAAAGGAAAAAGAAAGGTGGGAGATGATGGGTTGAATAATAGAAGAGAAGAGAGAGAGAAGGAGGGGAAAGAGGTGACAGCGAATGAGATGGAAAAGGGAGAGGAGAGAGAGATTATAATGTGACAGAAAAGGAGAGAGAGGAGGCAGAAACAGGAGAGAAAGAGAGCGAGAGAGAGAGAGAGAGAGGGGCAGAGACGGGTGTGAGTAAATGAGACAGAAAAGGAGAGAGAGAGAGGAGGACAGGAGAAAAAGGAGAGAGAGGCATGAGTGAATGAGACAGAAAAGGTTGAGAAGAGAGAAAGGAGAAGAGAGAGGAGTGAGTAGATGAGACAGCTGTAACACACTGGACTCAGAGGAGTGGTGGAGAAGGAGTGGTGAGAAAGAGTGGAGGAGAGGATTGGAGAGGAGAGATGGAAGGGTGCAGGAGAGGAGGAGTGGGGAGGAGAGGAGGGGACCCTAGTGTCCATGTTTTTAGTGGTGGAGGAAACCCACACAGGCACAGGCAGAACATGCAAACTCCACAGACAGGCCCCGCCCCAGAACCGAACCCAGGACCTTCTGGCTGTGAGGCGAGAGCCCTGAAATCTTTACCACATGAGACCGTGAAACTGAATTAAACCAGATTCATTTTTTAAAGATGGAATTAGCCATGAAGGTGGAAAAGTGCTGAATATTCACCATTTACAGTAGGGGGCGGAATTGCACCTCATTTGCCTCCCGCCAATAACCAAACGAAGAAGAGTGTGTGTTTTTATATGTGTATCTGTGTGTGTATCTGTGTGTGTGTTTTACGTGTGTGTGTGTCGTACCCAGGATGGCGAGCACCATGCCGTCCTTCAGCACCTCCATGGACCCTGAGCAGACGTAGAAAACGGCCTGGAGAGCGTCTCCTTCTCTGAGCAGGAACTCCCCCGGGGCACAAAACGACGTCTTTATGTGGAGAGACAGGGAGCGCAGGCACCCCCTGCTGGCCGACGCAAACAACGACAGCTCCAGGATCTCCTTATTCAGGTGCATGGTGATGTCGGAACGCAACTCGTCTGGGAAGTCCTTCAGCAACTGCATGGGCACAGGGAGGGCATCAGGGGCACAGGGAGGGCATCAGGGGCACAGGGAGGGCATCAGGGGTACAGGGAGGGCATCAGGGGTACAGGGAGGGCATCAGGGGTACAGGGAGGGCATCAGGGGCACAGGGAGGGCATCAGGGGTACAGGGAGGGCATCAGGGGCACAGGAAGGGCATCAGGGGCACAGGGAGGGCATCAGACCAGTGATTGTTAACGAGGGGGTATCACATTTCTATGGGGTTTTATCTGAAAACATAAAAATTCCATCGAAGAATAAAACCATAAAATGAATTCATCCAACAGCAGAACACAGACGACTCCAGGATGAACCCCGGACCTCCTCATTTATGAAACTCTGTTTTATCAAAAATACTTGATATAATCTGTGTGATACAGAACAAAGCCTCAGAGTCTGAGGGGAAGTTAGAAATGAAAGTCCCTTTGTGAGCGGGCTCACCTCTCCACAAACCTGACTCGTGTTTGGCCTAGAGGACGGCCTCCTCTGGTTTTGGCTATAATGTTCCACAGTATGGCATGAAACTCCTCTATGTCCGTGGAGAAAGTTTCGTCCATGGGGAAGTATGGCTTTGACTTTCTATTACTATGGAAACACACAGGTGCCAAGCCACATCCATAAAGTTCCACAGTGTAGCTTTAAGGCCATATGAGGTTAACACACAGACCTTTGCTCCACACAGACCTCTGCTCCTCACAGACCTCTGCTCCTCACAGACCTCTGCTCCTCACAGACCTCTGCTCCTCACCCTCAGACCTCTGCTCCACACAGACCTCTGCTCCTCACACAGACCTCTGCTCCTCACAGACCTCTGCTCCTCACACAGACCTCTGCTCCTCACTCTCAGACCTCTGCTCCACACAGACCTCTGCTCCTCACAGACCTCTGCTCCACACAGACCTCTGCTCCTCACACAGACCTCTGCTCCTCACAGACCTCTGCTCCTCACACAGACCTCTGCTCCACACAGACCTCTGCTCCTCACACAGACCTCTGCTCCTCACACAGACCTCTGCTCCTCACACAGACCTCTGCTCCTCACAGACCTCTGCTCCTCACAGACCTCTGCTCCTCACACAGACCTCTGCTCCTCACACAGACCTCTGCTCCTCACACAGACCTCTGCTCCTCACAGACCTCTGCTCCTCACAGACCTCTGCTCCACACAGACCTCTGCTCCTCACACAGACCTCTGCTCCTCACACAGACCTCTGCTCCTCACAGACCTCTGCTCCTCACACAGACCTCTGCTCCTCACACAGACCTCTGCTCCACACAGACCTCTGCTCCTCACACAGACCTCTGCTCCACACAGACCTCTGCTCCTCACACAGACCTCTGCTCCACACAGACCTCTGCTCCTCACCCTCACTGCTCCTCACCCTCAGACTCAAACCCAGATCCTTCACACAGTTCAGCTGCAGCTCAAGTCATTTCTCTGCGATTGTAGTTTCAGTGAGTTATGTTTTATAAACTTGTTCCT
>CM057097.1:30181260-30276260 GCA_029959045.1 Taenioides sp. WSHXM2023 | reverse complement strand
CAGCACCACAATCTCTGGAGATCCAAACTGTTGTTTTGAAGAAAATAAACAAAAATAAGAGTATGGAGTATAACTCTGGGCTCAGACTGTACAGGTGCAGAGGTGAAAGTATTCCATAGAATCACAGTAATGAGAAGAGGTCAGAGCTGCGGCGCTCTGGGTTTATTCCAAACATCTGCAGAATAAGTGGAGTTGTGGAGAGCCGACCTCGCCCACAGAAACAATGTGCAACTTCAAAGTATAAGGACACATGGGAATAGAAAAGAAAGTACTATCATTTAATGTGAAAATCACAGGAGATTGTCTAAAGAAAGAGTTTTTTTTATTGTCATCGTGGGATCAGAATCTGTATTGGATATAGAGTCTGTTCCTTAGGAGCAAAATGCAGAAATTTTAATACCATGACCACACTAATTAGTACATGTTTAAAAATCTGTTAAAAAAAACTACAATTACTCCAAAAATCCACTCAATCCTACTCAAATCGTGAGCATTTGTAATTAGTTCCTTTACTCCCCTGTAAACGAGCTGCTGCTTTATTCCAAAGTGACAGAATAAATGAGCTGGAGAAGGACTAAAGAAGAAAAGAGTCAGATTTCCCCTGAGCTCCGCTGTGGAGACAAAGAGCGATCAGGGACAGTTTACGTCTCACTGTTTCTCCAGTGACAGACAGAGGACAGAGGAGGGGTCTGTGCAGTGACACAGTGTGGACGGTCTGGGACACAGTGTGGACGGTCTGGGACAGAGTGTGGAGGGTCTGGGACAGAGTGTGGAGGGTCTGGGACACAGTGTGGACGGTCTGGGACACAGTGTGGACGGTCTGGGACAGAGTGTGGACGGTCTGGGACAGAGTGTGGACGGTCTGTGCAGTGAGGGACAGTGTAGACGGTCTGGGACAGAGTGTGGAGGGTCTGGGACACAGTGTGGACGGTCTGGGACACAGTGTGGACGGTCTGGGACAGAGTGTGGACGGTCTGGGACAGAGTGTGGAGGGTCTGGGACACAGTGTGGAGGGTCTGGGACAGAGTGTGGACGGTCTGGGACAGAGTGTGGACGGTCTGGGACAGAGTGTGGACGGTCTGGGACAGAGTGTGGAGGGTCTGGGACAGAGTGTGGACGGTCTGGGACAGAGTGTGGAGGGTCTGGGACACAGTGTGGACGGTCTGGGACAGAGTGTGGAGGGTCTGGGACACAGTGTGGACGGTCTGGGACAGAGTGTGGACGGTCTGGGACACAGTGTGGAGGGTCTTTTCATTCAGAGACACTAAACTGGACAAAATTACCCACAGTTCATTGTGATTGCAGAGCTCAGACCTTCACTGTTTGAAGAACCTCAGCAGTTTTAGGAAGTGACTAAGTATTTAATAATGTAAACCCTCCCTTAAATTCAAGTATCTAAGTGACCTGTTAAAGTGGCTGTACGGAACTTTTCCCAGATGAGCCAAATGTGTCTTGCCCCAGAACAGAAACACTAGATTTTATTGTATAAGCAGCATCAGGGCGGAACAGAACAGAACAGAATAGAATAAAATGACTTTTATTGTCACTATGCTCATGCACAATGTGACTGAAACTCTGCCTCTCACTCTCCAGCGCAGACGTGTACGTGAGATATTTACGGCGTAGCATAAAAGAAAGAACAAAATAAATAAGTAAGCACATAACATATATATAGAAATAGAAGAGGGGGACAGCGTGAGGTGTTCAGTGCTGATTATAAACAGAGGTTCTATATACAGACGTTTATATATAAGGTGATATTGCACATTAGTTATACAAGTTATTGCACAGATTGTCTTGCTCAGTGTATATATATCGCAGAAGAGGTTTCCTGGGCTGGGACACTTAACTCCACATACTGTATACACTTGAGACTATATACTTAATATACACTTGAGACTATATACTTAATATACACTTGAGACTAAATACACTGTAGAGACATGTGCCTTAAGTTGCCCAGACTGGGACACTTACGACTACAAAACTCAGTCAACATATTGCACTGTATTAAATATTGCACAACAGGTGGATGTTCGGTGATGTGGAGCGTCCGACGCCAGAGGTGAAAAAGCAGAACTTTTATCGTTCCACGCGCCGCATCAACCAATCAGGGACTACTACCCAGTGACGTCATTATTCAGAAGAAGAAAGAGAAACAGCCAGGAGCCAAACTCAGAACGTCTCTGATCGAGGTCACGGACACAGACCCACCACAGATCTCCTCAGATGATGGTTTATGTAAATAATAATAATAATTTCTCCTTTTACAGTCACAGCAAAACTTCACTCTGGTCTGTGAAAGTTGTGAAAAGTTCTTCTAAACTCATCGTGGTGAATAATGAGGACGCTCTGAACACAGAAGGGAAGAGAGGAAGAACTGAGGACCTCTGCAAGCTGTTTATAATGAACTAGTTCTGTTTTTCACCTTTTTAAAACAGGGAAACAGCGCGATTAACCAATTATGCATGCAAATTAGTGACCAGTCAGATGTTAGAAGTAGGAAGTGTCCCCTAAAATAAAGCGTTAATTATTATTTGTATGTGTGAAAATGTGTGAAAATAGGTTTGTGTTTTCTTGTGAGGAGACGGTCAGACGATACAACTTGGTCTAAAAACTGGACTAACAATGGGACTAAACCAGGATTAAAGTGAACAAAGATCTAAACGTGATCCACACCAGTTCAAAACCCGGACTACAGCAGGACTTAACCAGGACTTAACCAGGATTAAAGTCTCTGTGTGTGAGAGGGGTCTAAGTCTGAGCAACGGAGCGTAAGAGAGGAGAAAAGCTGTAGCACACTGAATGACCTGAGAGAGGAGAGGAGAGAAAGAGAAGAGAGAGAGGAGGAGAGAAGGAGAGAGAAGGAGAGGAGAGGGTGGGAGCAAGGGAGGAACAGAGGACGAGGAGAGAGAGAGAGGAGAAAAGGAGGAAAAGGTATGTAGAGAGGAGGAATGAGGAGAAAGGAGGATGGATGGATGAGGAGAGGAGGGAGAGGGAAGGAGGGAAGAAAGGGAAGGAGGAGGAAATGAAAGAGAGGAGGAGGAGGCCAGAAGAGGGAAAGGCGGTTCCCTCCATACTGAAATGGAGGTTATGTCCCATATACTTAAATCACACAATAACAGAAACACGCCATCGTAATGAACACAACAACACAGTACGTCTGGACTTTTACCTATGACATAACAATCCGGGTACATTCAACATGGCGTGTTTTCAGTGTGCAGAGGGAGCGGACGTATTAAACAAGATTCATCAAACCAGCGTGAATAAAGCAAATTACAACAATGTTATAACAGAATTACAAACTCAAAAAAGTCATTTTTGCATTTGTGGCCTTTAAGACCTGGTTTAGTCACAGTTCAGTCTCGGATTCTCGTCCTGTTACTTAGAACTTTTAAATCAGCTCAATCTGTGTGTTTCTGTAGTTCTGACCTCTGACCTCTGACCCCTGTGGATCCTTCTGTTCTAATTGTGACATTTTAAATCACAATATTGATCTGAAACGACTTCAGAAAAGAAACAAGTGCGATGACTTTGGCGTTAGAAAACTGTGGAGTCCAATGGAGCTGAACCAAACCAGGACTAAAGCAGGACTAAAGCAGGACTAAAGCAGGACTAAACCAGGTCTAAACCAGGACTAAACCAGGACTAAACCAAGACTAAAGCAGGACTAAAGCAGGACTAAAGCAGGACTAAACCAGGACTAAACCAAGACTAAATCAGGACTAAACCAGGACTAAATCAGGACTAAACCAGGACTAAACCAGGACTAGACCAGGCTGTGGTCCCTCCTGTGGACAGCTGCACTAGAGCAGAGCGTTTTTTTACATTTGGACTAAAACGACGACGCGACGCTGCCCAAACCTACGAGTGTCACCATGAAGAACATCGAACTGGAGAAGGAAGTGACGTCACAGTGGGAGTGTCACAGTGGGCGTGTCACAGTGGGTGTGTCACAGTGGGCGTGTCACAGTGGGCGTGTCACAGTGTCACAGTGGGCGTGTCACAGTGGGCGTGTCACAGTGGGCGTGTCACAGTGTCACAGTGGGCGTGTCACAGTGGGCGTGTCACAGTGGGCGTGTACTGATGAAGCTGAAAACGGGGTAGAATGACTCACACATGTGTGATTCACTCTAAATACAACTTCAGAGGGTCAGTGAAAAGGGAACAGGGTTTAAAGATCGAAAAAGTCTATTTTGCATAATAGGTCCGCTTTAACTCCAGGTTTAGACGAGTTTTAGTCCCGTGAAAAAACACTAATTGCAGCTGTTTTGTGGCACCGCTTTTCACAATCAATATTTCCTGTCATCTGCCTCGTTATTTCTTTTCTGAATCCTTTAATGGAACCTCTCCTGGGAGAACACATGTTAGACCATCTCAGACCATGTCAAAAGATCTCAGACCATCTCAGACCATCTCAAACCATCTCAGACCATCTCAGACCATCTCAGACCATCTCAAACCATCTCAGACCATCTCAAACCATCTCAGACCATCTCAAACCATCTCAAACCATTTCAAACCATCTCAGAGCATGTCAGACCGTCTCAAACCATCTCAGACCATCTCAGACCGTCTCAAACCATTTCAGACCATCATCTCAGACCATCTCAGCCTATCTCAGCCTATCTCAGCCCATCTCAAACCATCTCAGACCATCTCATACCAGGTGAGAGAATTACAGGAAACACACGGAGCGCTGCATCGATCTTTTGTCACGGGGCTGAATAATGAGGAGAAATACTGAAGTTTATCTGAGCCCCGTGGAGCTGTGGAGGAACGCAGCCGAAGGTGGAGGAGGAGGACGAGGGAGGAAGAGGTACAGGGGGAATGATGAGGTAATGATAAAGGCTAGTTGGATTGTCGTCATGGTAACCTTTAGACACCAAAAGTTCTATTGAAGAACTGATGCAAACTAACAGGGAGAAGGACTTTTAATTTTCATTTTGTCTGAGATAATTAAAAAGTCCATATTAGACTGTGTTCTGATCCATGTTCTAATATAGTTTTCTCATCACAAACACACCTGGAGTTGTGTTTTGTTTCATTCACACTTATCTGATCAATTGTGTGCAGTAAGACAGAAAACGCTGTGTGAAATTTCCTAGGATTGTTGTGTCACAGGTAGAAAACCTGCACAGTTTAAAGTCCATATCACTGCCACTCGTTTTGAATATTTCTAAAGTCAAATTGTGTTTCTATTAGCATGTGGGGCATGTTCCTTAATTAGCAAACATGAGTTTTCCCCATGGTAATTCCCTCAGCAGCCAGTAGATGGAGCCCTACAATGATTCCAGTTTGTCAATAGATTAAATACAGACAAAGGGAAACCAGGTACAGTTTGAAAAGCAATACAAATAATAATAAAAAAAAAAAATACAAACAAAGCAATAAAAAAAAAATAGATAAAATAATATAAATAAAATAAAATACATACAATTATAAAAAAATAATACAATAATATAAATTATACAAAAATAATATAAATAATAAAAAAAATAAAATACATAAAATAAAATAATATAAGTAAAATACATAAAATAAATAAAAAATACAAACAAAGCAATACCAATAATGAAGAGCAGTTTGAAAGGCAATACAAATAATTCATACATACAGTCACAACTCTCTTTTTTCCCCTTATTTTTACCACTTTCTACATTTTAGATACAAACAGAAATGAGATATATGGAATTGTGTAGTAACTGTGACTAAATTGGTCCATCTGGTCCATTCTTTAAAATGACTCTTTCCTTTTAGAGTTATGTTCTTCTTCCACTCACAAGATGGACACTGTAATTACCCCAAAACCAGAACCCACAAACTCTAAAGCCTTTATGAAAACCTCGTTTGGGTAGAGGGGGGGGTCAGGTGTACAGGGGGTCAGGTGCAGAGGAGGTCAGGTGTACAGGGGGTCAGGTGTACAGGGGGTCAGGTGTACAGGGGGTCAGGTGTACAGGGGGTCAGGTGTACGGGGGGTCAGGTGTACGGGGGGTCAGGTGTAAAGGAGGTCAGGTGTACAGGGGGTCAGGTGTACAGGGGGTCAGGTGCACAGGAGGTCAGGTGTACAGGGGGTCAGGTGTACAGGAGGTCAGGTGCACAGGGGGTCAGGTGTACAGGGGGTCAGGTGTACAGGGGGTCAGGTGTAAAGGAGGTCAGGTGTACAGGGGGTCAGGTGTACAGGGGGTCAGGTGTACGGAGCTTCAGGTGTAGGTCAGGTGTACAGGGGGTCAGGTGTAGGTCAGGTGTACAGGGGGTCAGGTGTACAGGGGGTCAGGTGTAGGTCAGGTGTACAGCGGGTCAGATGTACGGGGGGTCAGGTGCACAGGAGGTCAGGTGCACAGGGGGTCAGGTGTACGGGGGGTCAGGTGTAGGTCAGGTGTACAGGGGGTCAGGTGTAGGTCAGGTGTACAGGGGGTCAGGTGTACAGGGGGTCAGGTGTAGGTCAGGTGTACAGCGGGTCAGGTGTACGGGGGGTCAGGTGCACAGGAGGTCAGGTGCACAGGGGGTCAGGTGTACGGGGGGTCAGGTGTAGGTCAGGTGTACATGGGGTCAGGTGTACAGGGGGTCAGGTGTAGGTCAGGTGCACAGGAGGTCAGGTGTACAGGGGGTCAGGTGTACAGGAGGTCAGGTGCACAGGGGGTCAGGTGTACAGGGGGTCAGGTGTACAGGAGGTCAGGTGCACAGGGGGTCAGGTGTACAGGGGGTCAGGTGTAGGTCAGGTGTACGGGGGGTCAGGTGCACAGGAGGTCAGGTGCACAGGGGGTCAGGTGTACGGGGGGTCAGGTGTAGGTCAGGTGTACAGGGGGTCAGGTGTAGGTCAGGTGTACAGGGGGTCAGGTGTAGGTCAGGTGTACAGCGGGTCAGGTGTACGGGGGGTCAGGTGCACAGGAGGTCAGGTGTAGGTCAGGTGTACAGGGGGTCAGGTGTAGGTCAGGTGCACAGGGGGTCAGGTGTACGGGGGGTCAGGTGTAGGTCAGGTGTAGGTCAGGTGTACATGGGGTCAGGTGTAGGTCAGGTGCACAGGAGGTCAGGTGTACAGGGGGTCAGGTGTACAGGAGGTCAGGTGCACAGGGGGTCAGGTGTACAGGGGGTCAGGTGTACAGGAGGTCAGGTGCACAGGGGGTCAGGTGTACAAGGGGTCAGGTGTAGGTCAGGTGTACGGGGGTCAGGTGCACAGGAGGTCAGGTGTAGGTCAGGTGCACAGGAGGTCAGGTGTAGGTCAGGTGTACAGGAGGTCAGGTGTAGGTCAGGTGTACAGGAGGGCAGGTGTAGGTCAGGTGTACAGGAGGTCAGGTGTACAGGAGGGCAGGTGTAGGTCAGGTGTACAGGAGGGCAGGTGTAGGTCAGGTGTACAGGAGGGCAGGTGTAGGTCAGGTGTATAGGAGGGCAGGTGTAGGTCAGGTGTACAGGAGGGCAGGTGTAGGTGGTCTGAAGTCTAAGCTGACGTCTGCGTTCTTTACGATCGTCTGGTGAATATCTGTTCTGTTCTGTGGGCTTCACGGGAGCAGCGGAGCGTGGGCGCACGACGAACATCGATTTATCTTTAAAACGAGGAGGAGGAGGAGGGCAATTATAATATTCTGTTTTGATGTGGAGGTGGGAAAATGAGCCAAAACTGTCCCATTACTCAAGCTGAAGTACAAATTTGTGGACAGTGGCTCAAGTAGGAGTTAAAGTATTTCTTTCAGGCAATTTAACGCCGCAGAATCACCAGCCTCCTCAGCTCAGACCTGCTCCAGTGTATTTGCTCAATAAACTGAACGGCTCCTCACTAATTTGTGTTGACAATAATGATATTAAATCAGGAAATATAAACAGGTGGTGTTATGCAGAACTGACATCCACACACGTTTGAGTTATTTATTCAAACCTCGTCACGGTCCAAAGCTCAAGACTCAGTCCACAAACCAACTGAGCGATTAAAAAAAACTATACACAAAAACGTGATACGAAACAACACACTACAACTCCACAACCCTGATTTAACATGCAGTAGTTTCATTAGTGGGATTTACGATGATGATTGTGCTGTGAAAGTGCTCTGAAGCGGGAGTGACTTAGCACAGGGAGCAAAGGGAGGGGAAACTCAGAGCGCCAAAAGCAGAATTGAAACCAATCACATTTAATTATTTAAACTGAGTGTGCTATTTTCAGTGAATATAACAAAACAATAAAAAGGAACGTGGTGATCTCAGTGTGTACCTCCACTTTAACAAGAAAATATTTATATAAAGAACCTATTCATTTGGAATTCTCTACACTTCAGGTCTTACTTTATAAAACCATAGAACTATAATAAAATCTGAAGGTGAAACGTGCAGTTCTCACCAATCAGAGCGAGCGCGGCTCAGATCAGGGTGAGGCTCAGTCTTACACAGATCACTTTTAGGCACTTTGACGATTTAAACATTAAAGTTCATGTTGTAAAAATACAGAAGAATC
The DNA here is from genome assembly GCA_029959045.1 of Taenioides sp. WSHXM2023. Classification (NCBI taxonomy): domain Eukaryota; kingdom Metazoa; phylum Chordata; class Actinopteri; order Gobiiformes; family Gobiidae; genus Taenioides; species Taenioides sp. WSHXM2023. The sequence goes on along the minus strand of CM057097.1, from coordinate 30,267,812 downwards.
CCCACAAAATCTGACCTTTATGAAAGCCGGATGCCCTGTCAGCTGAACACGGGCAGTTTGATTTCACAAAAATGCATTGCGCTCTGTGGCTGCTCTATTCTTTTTGGGTCAAAGTTCCCAGGAGCTGCAGTACCTGGAGCGTCCACTAGAGCGGGGACAGAGGGGGCGGGGCTTATCCATGTATATAACTCATGAATGTAGATCTTACTCTATATAACTGTATATATATAACTGTATATCTGTCCTGACTCTGAAGGATTAGGGATGCTCCAGCTTTTTCAGTGCCGATATCGATACTTTCACTTTTGACGAACTGCCGATACCCGATATTCCAGACCCGATACCAGAGCAGGGACAGGAAATGGTACTGATTTCCCTAAAACACATTTACCTCATTACACAAGAGCTCCAACTGTGTTCTGTGACGGCTGTTTACCCTTCAAATAAACGACAGAACCATCAGAACAGCTCCGTGTGAGTCAAAGTTTAAACATTATGCGGCGTGTCGGGTTTGTTTTCAATACGCCAATACACAATCCAGCTGATGTTTCAGTATCAGCACCAATATTCTACAGCAGTATCAGTGTGAGGGCATCTGTATCAAGAATCCCAGACTGACATGTGGAAGTGAAGTGAAGCTTCTCTCCATCTGCTTCAGACAGTCAGGCTCATGAGTGTTTTTGGAACAGATTCATTAAATCCAACCCAACTTTATTTGTGCGGCACATTTTACCAACACAAAGTCTCCGAACTGCTGCACAGAGTAGGTGCAGTAAAAATTAACACATTAAATTCTCACGTCGTGTTAAAGCCGGTGAGTAAAAGTGTGATTTTAAACGAGATTTTAAAGAATCGACTGAAGGGGGCGCTCTTAACGTGAGGGGAGAGCGTTCCACAGTTTGGGGCCAACCACAGAAAAGGCCCGAGCACCTCAGGGTCACCTCAGGGTCACCCCAGGGTCACCCCAGGGTCACCTCAGGGTCACCTCGGCTTTTGAGTTTCGTTAGCGCGCGAAAAAGTGTAGGAACAGTGAGGTCTGAGATGTTCGTTGGGGACAGTTCAGGAAGTGCTCTAAAATCAAACTTTAAAATTTTAAAATCAACTCTAAACTGAACAGGGGGACAGTGTAAAGAGGAGAAAATAAGTGTGATGTGTTTTCTACAACATTTGCCGGTTAAAAGTCAAAGCCTGATTCCTGTGTGACGCATCTTTTGTTTTTAAGACCCACTTTTACCCTCTGACTTTTAACACTGCGTGAGTCGTGTCCTTTGTCTCTTTTATTTAATTTGATTTAATTTCCAATTTGATTTTATTCATTTTTTTCATTTATTAGCTTTATGCATTTTAACACTTTTTTTTTTTTTATTGTTTTATTCATTATTTACTTTATTTTCTTGTATTCATTTGCCTGTGCCGCACTTTGGAAACTGTCATTTTGTTTATAAAATCTGCTGTCAAAATAAAGTGGATTGGATTTGTGCTCTTTTGTAGTTTTAGCACAAACTGGGCAAATCTGTGGCTTTCTCCTCAAAAATGTATGAAAATGTGTCATGTGTCTATTGTAATTTGAAGCGCTTGGTGACATCACACAGAACTGCCCTGATTACAGCCAGGAACATATTTCTTTGTGATTTTCTACAGTTCAGATCTTTATAATCCTCATAAACGTGCAGTGCTTTTAAAATGGTTTTCAAATCCAACTCCAAAATCCCAGACTGACATGTGGAACTGAACTGAAGCTTCTCTCCATCTGCTTCAGTCAGTCAGGCTCGTGAGTGTTTTTGGAGCAGATTCATTAAAACACGATCACTTTTCCGGTTAATTACAGCCTGATGTGACGTGTGGCCCCGGGGTGCTCCTCACAGCGAGCGCGCCATCACTCACCGATGTCCCAGTTGTACGCGTTGGCCTCCATCTCCATTTTGCCGATGATGTACCAGATGCAGGCCATCCAGTGGGCGAGCAACGCAAACATGGACATGAGCAGGGTCAGGACCACCGTGCTGTGCTGGGAGTAACGGTCCATCTTCTGAAGGAGGCGGAGGAGCCGGAGCAGACGCACCGTCTTCAGGAGGTGGACCACAGACACCTGGAGAGAAAAGAGAAGAGAGAGAAGGAATGAAAAGAAGCACAAGGATCTGATGGAGAGACAGGTACGTGTGGAGCAGGTGGACGGTCTTCAGGAGGTGGACTGTGGACAGAGAAGAGAAGAGAAGAGAAGAGAAGAGAAGAGAAGAGAAGAGAAGAGAAGAGAAGAGAAGAGAAGAGAAGAGAAGAGAAGAGAAGAGAAGAGAAGAGAAGAGAAGAGAAGAGAAGAGAAGAGAAGAGAGGGAGCCATTGAATGAATGAAGGACCACAAGAATCTGAGAGAGCGACGGGTACATGTTGTGTCAGAGGAGGTGGACCACAGACACCTGGAGAGGAGAGAAGAGAGAGTGAAGGAATGAAGGAGCACAAGGATCTGATGGAGAGATAGACTCATCTTATGTAGAAAGCTAAGGAGACCCCAGAGACCTAGAGAGAGATAAAAGTGGAGTGAAAAGGGACATGACCACAAGGCTCTGATGGAGAGACAGGTTTGTGTTTTGTGAGAGGAGACGTGTGAGTGGACGGTCTTCAGGAGGTGGACCACAAAGACCTGGAGAGAGAGATGTGAGAAGAAAGAGTTTGTAAAGGAGCACAAAGCTGAGATGCAGAGCCAAGTTCATCTTTTGTAGAAGAAGAGACTCCGAGAGACAAGAGAGCAGTGCGATTAAACAGACTTTTTATCGTATGTTTGAAAAGGAAAACTCAGAACCTCCAGAATTCAGTCGCGGGTTCAGGGAGGGACTGTTCAGATCAGGGACAGTCCTTTTAGGTTTAAACCAACTGGATTTCAGCATTGAACCAGCAACCCAAATGAGAGAGTCACGTGAGGCTCATTCTGCTTTCTGAGTGGATAATAAAGGCGGCTGAGTGGTTGGCACTCACGCCTCACAGCAAGAAGGTTCTGGGTTCGATCCCCAGGTTGCCCAGGCCTTTCTGTGTGGAGTTTGCATGCTCTTCCCGTGTCTGGGTGGGTTTCCTCCGGTTTCCCCCGGCAACCCAAAAAAACCTGCTCCAGAGGTAAAAATCCTCCAGCTGAGGTCCTGAACAAGTCCAACAAAAAGATCATAGAGATGGTCCCCAGGACCCTCATGTGCTGCTCACAGAGGATAATTTCCCTATAGGGATAATAAAAAAATAAAATAAAATCATCTTGAAAACCAAAACACCAAAACCGATTATAGCATAAGTAAATGCCCAATCATGTCCAGTGTTTTTATAATTCTGAACACATCACCATTAACCTGGAGATCCATTTGGTTTGAACCTAAAACGACCGTCCACCGGCTTCACTGCCGTTATCAGTAAAAGTTAGATTAGATCTGAACGTTTTCCTCAGGTTATGTTCTTGGAATTTTAAATAAAAATCTCACATAATTTTTTTGTAAAACAGATGGAGCCGCTGTGACCCGCCACACAACTTCACAACTTACTTTTGATTGTTTGGATTCAGTGACATCATTTTGTGTTGTTTCTATGGCGACGCACAAAGCCACAAAACACAAGGACACAGGCACAGGAGAGTTTCAGATAAAATAGATAAAATACACACACACACACACAGAGACACACACACACACACACACACACACACACACAGAGTTTTAGATACGAAATGCAATAAGTGATCCGTCTGTTGTCTCATTTAGGTTCTGTCAAAACGAAATGTGAGACTAAAAGACGCACACATGCACACACACACACACACACACACACACACACATACTTACACACACAGACACACACACACAGAGCCTGTCACTGCTCTCAGCCTGACAATGAAGCTTTTATCTGTAGGTTACAGACTGAAGCACACACGTGTCTGAGGGGAGAGCCTGGACTTTCCTGTGTGTTTGAAGTTTTTGGAGGAGCCATGTTTTTAGAGGAGCCGTGTTTTAGAGGAGCCGTGTTTTAGAGGAGCCGTGTTTTAGAGGAGCCGTGTTGTCAGAGGAGCCGTGTTTTCAGAGGAGCCGTGTTTTAGAGGAGCCGTGTTTTAAGAGGAGCCGTGTTTTAAGAGGAGCCGTGTTTTAGAGGAGCCGTGTTTTCAGAGGAGCCGTGTTTTAGAGGAGCCGTGTTTTCAGAGGAGCCGTGTTTTAGAGGAGCCGTGTTTTAGAGGAGCCGTGTTTTCAGAGGAGCCGTGTTTTAGAGGAGCCGTGTTTTCAGAGGAGCCGTGTTTTAGAGGAGCCGTGTTTTAGAGGAGCCGTGTTTTCAGAGGAGCCGTGTTTTCAGAGGAGCCGTGTTTTAGAGGAGCCGTGTTTTTAGAGGAGCCGTGTTTATTACTTTATTTCTCTCCCTGAATCGCTCTTCCACATGGAGCCGTCATGAAGGTGAAGATACACCAAAAGAACCAACGACTGCAGCTAACGCTAATGCTAATGCTAACGCTAATGCTCTCCTTTAAAGGGGCAGGGGTTTTTTTTTCTGTCTTCACATGAAAATGACACAGTTTTGACTGGAATATTTTGCAGTATAAACATATGTGGCATTTCATTTATTTAATTAGAGACATAATGAGAATCAGCCTGACACTAACGACTAAACCTCTGAACTCTCGTGTATTTGCAACGTTTTGACCTTTGCACAGTACGAGGGGTTCAACATATTTGAGTCACAAACTCTGGTGAATCCATCTCGGGGCCCGCTGGTGCCGTAGGGCCCGACAGGACCAATCACAGAGCAGCACTGAGGTTTGGGCGGAGCCAAAGTCGAAGCGCCAAAACGAACCAAAATGAAAAAACTCTGAGCTTTTCTCTGAGCTGGATTTAACTGCAGTTTGATTTTTCATGATGTTCTGCTGTTCCCGGTCGTTTCCAGACTGAGACTGTGAGACACATGGGGACACGTGTCCCAGTGTGTTTTGTCCACTGGGACATGAGTTTGTCTGGTTCTGTGGAGAAATCGGACAATTATCAGACAAACACAAAGTCCTCTCCACATCCATATGACACACACCGTTTCTCTGATGAATCTCTGAGTCTGTCTCCTCCTGCAGCCTGTGACAGGACCGAGCCTGCCCTTTTCACACACCTCCTGAAAGAAAGTCAACAGCCCCATTCATCACACACTCCTCTCCTCCAGCTATCCTGCTCCTTTCCCTCCTCTCCTCCTCCTCCTCTCCTCCTCCTCCTCCTCCTCCTCCTCCTCTCCTCCTCCTCCTCCTCCTCTCCTCCTCCTCCTCTCCTCCTCCTCCCCTCCTCCTCCTCCTCTCCTCCTCTCCTCCTCCTCTCCTCCTCCTCCTCCTCTCCTCCTCCTCCTCTCCTCCTCTCCTCCTCCTCCTCCTCCTCCTCCTCCTCCTCTCCTCCTCCTCTCCTCCTCCTCCTCTCCTCCTCTCCTCCTCTCCTCCTCCTCCTCCTCCTCTCCTCCTCTCCTCCTCCTCCTCCTCTCCTCCTCCTCCTCTCCTCCTCTCCTCCTCCTCCTCCTCTCCTCCTCTCCTCCTCCTCCTCCTCCTCCTCCTCCTCTTCCTCCTCCTCCTCTCCTCCTCCTCCTCTCCTCCTCTCCTCCTCCTCCTCCTCCTCTCCTCCTCCTCCTCCTCCTCCTCCTCCTCTCCTCCTCTCCTCCTCCTCTCCTCCTCCTCCTCCTCTCCTCCTCCTCCTCCTCCTCCTCCTCCTCCTCCTCCTCCTCCTCCCTCCTCCTCCTCCTCCTCCTCTCCTCCTCCTCCTCTCTCCTCCTCCTCCTCCTCCTCCTCTCCTCCTCCTCTCCTCCTCCTCCTCCTCTCCTCCTCTTCCTTCTCGCTCCTTCTCTTCTCTCCTGGTCTAAACCGGAGCGCGTCCGTCACTCGCAGGTGTAAAGATAAAGTCGTGTAAATAAAAAACAGTGTCCCACTTCTGTTGTAACATGAGTCTGCTGCATAATTACCAAAGGAATTTTTAAGGTTTTCTGGGAAAATACAAAAATAAACTGTCGATGTCGAGAAGATCACTGAGCGCGTTTAGTTTTTTTTCTTCTAATAGTTAGAGGAGACACAAATTAAACTCAGTTTGTGCTTTGAATGTTCAAAAATCTGGCCTGAATTACTTTGACTAACAATATTTTAAAAGTCCTTTATTACACTATTCTCAGATCTGTTCTAACATGTTCTTAACATGTTTAACACACAAAACCTGCAGATTTAGGCTGAGTTCTTCTCTCAAACTGAAAACACTCTGTTCCACCTTGTGATGTCATCATGTGGTGATACAGGAAGTGCTCCTCTGTGTTTTTAAACTCCACACACCTTCACTAGAATCATTTGGATCATTTCAGTCCTGGAATTGTCGATCTCGACTGAACTAAAGGTAAAAGGAGCTGTTCACTTGAAAACTACCACTTGATGACATCACAAGGTGGAACAGAGCGTTTGGAGCTTTGGAGATGTAGACAGACTAATAATAAAGAGTTCCTCAAACATGTGAATGAAACAAAACACAACTCCAGGTGTTTTTGAGGAGGAACATCAGAACGTGATTTAAAGCTACAGGAGTCAGTTTTGTCGACCTTTAATATGGAAAATGTGAAATTCTTAAATAAAACTGTAAAGTTTTTCAGTCCCTTGTGATTTTTGTCTTTTCTTTTTTCCTCGTCATGTTGGTTTTGATACAGATGGACCATGGCTGGCTAATCCACCTGTCAATCACACTCAGACTCACATCAGAACAGAACCCTGCTCAGACTCGTGACTCACAGAGAATCGGAATCAGAATCACACGAAGATCTTGATGCTTCCTCTGAGTTTCAAACAGGCACGCCTCATTTGTCTCCTGTCTGTGGATGACAAAAGCAGGAGACAGGAGCAGGAAGCTGTGGCGCTGTACGCGGTCGTCGTGGTTACCCCAGTGACAGGTGGTGACAGGTGCCATATGGAGCTGATCGTTCTACAGCTCAAGTAAGTGTCACAAAGTAAGACGTCGTTACCAGACTCATATAGTTGATCATATTTAAAGTCCTTTATTATGGAACGACACTTTTGTTATAACGCTGTACCTTCCTCGTGTTATACTGTGTCCATCCATCGGGGGGCGCCAGGTACACCCTTCTCCCCCATACAGGAAGCCCACCATGCCCCTGTATCCTGTCCGTGGCACTCCCGACTTCAAGAACTCCTTAGAATTTGTATGGATAATAACACGCTCAGTGGAGTCTTTTCAACCATTTGTGGTACGAAAGAGTCAACGAATCCTCACAGAATCCTTCAAATCAGGAAAGAATCATTAGTCTGACCTAGAACAGAGCAGCTCCCCTCACACTGACTCACTGTGGGACTCTTCTGTTCACCTGCAGTTAGAACAATGTTAGAACGATGTTAGAACGATGTTAGAACGATGTTAGAACGATGTTAGAACGACGTTAGAATGACGTAAGAATGATGTAAAAACTACATAAGAACGATGTTAGAACGATGTTAGAACGATGTTAGAACGATGTTAGAACGACGTTAGAATGACGTAAGAATGATGTAAAAACTACATAAGAACGATGTTAGAACGATGTTAGAACGACGTTAGAACGACGTAAGAATGACGTAAGAATGATGTAAAAACTACATAAGAACGATGTTAGAACGATGTTAGAACGATGTTAGAACGACGTTAGAATGACGTAAGAATGATGTAAAAACTACATAAGAACGATGTTAGAACGATGTTAGAATGACGTTAGAACGATGGAGCTGAAGGGCCCTGGAGTCACTAACCCTCAAACCAAAACACACAGACAAAAGTGGGATCGGATGGGGGCAGGACCGGATCGGGGGCAGGATCGGATCGGGGGCAGGATCGGATCGGGGCAGGATCGGATCGGGGGCAGGCTACATTAACACGTGTAATATAATGTGTGCTGCGCGTTAGCATCCAGACACAGCGTTCATCAGTGGAGAGGCTAAAATTAGCTCTGGAGCTGGGGTAAACATGCAGGCAGAGGAGCGTACAGCAGGGGGCAGCGCAATCAGCACAACCCCACAAAACAACACAACCGCACAAAACAACACAACCGCACAAAACAACACAACCGCACAAAACAACACAACCGCACAAAACAACACAACTGCACAAAACAACACAACCGCACAAAACAACACAACCGCACAAAACAACACAACTGCACAAAACAACACAACTGCACAAAACAACACAACCCCGCCGCCGCTGCTCTAATGGAACACTGGAAACACTCTTCTTCTTCTGCAGAGATCAAACTAACACACCTCTGACAGAAAGAGCACGCCGTGTGAAATGTACTGAAGATAATTGGCCTTAAAGAGGGAGTATTATACTGCTGTGGGGTATTAAAGAGGGAGTATTATACTGCTGTGGGGTATTAAAGAGGGAGTATTATACTGCTGTGGGGTATTAAAGAGGGAGTATTACACTGCTGTGGGGTATTAAAGAGGGAGTATTACACTGCTGTGGGGTATTAAAGAGGGAGTATTACACTGCTGTGGGGTATTAAAGAGGGAGTATTACACTGCTGTGGGGTATTAAAGAGGGAGTATTATACTGCTGTGGGGTATTAAAGAGGGAGTATTACACTGCTGTGGGGTATTAAAGAGGGAGTATTACACTGCTGTGGGGTATTAAAGAGGGAGTAATTGACTTCTATGGGGTATTAACTGTTCACACATAACATTTAGATGTCCATGTTACCTTTTATTGTTTTGAAAAACACAGTACATTAGTTGAAAACCCGTTTGCGTCTAATTATACAGCCTTTTATTGTCTGAGAATCAGGAAGTGCATGGTTAGCATTTTCCTGACAGGCTGCGGTTTCTAAAAGTTCTGAAAAGAGCCTAGAACACGACTTTAACCTCACAGGAGTCCATTTTGTGTTTTACAGGAGCTTTAATGTGACTAAACTCGCTCAGTGGTTCTGGATTGGACTTGATTTGATATTTTTTAAACAAAAACGGAATGTTTTGTGATTTGAGAAACGTTTTTGATTTATAATAATCACACACTTTGTTCAGTAAAGACACAATGACCTGGGGCCTCAGTTTCTTCTTCACAGAAAAAGTTTCAGACTCTGAGCGTTTCTGTCACAGGGAAACAGCAACAACAGCACCTCTCGTGTTTATGGCAACGTCCTCTTTAAGAACAACAATATGCCCCTCTGTGTCAGATGCCCTCCCTGTGTGTGTCAGAGGCCCTCCCTGTGTGTGTCAGATGCCCTCCCTGTGTGTGTCAGAGGCCCTCCCTGTGTGTGTCAGAGGCCCTCCCTGTGTGTGTCAGATGCCCTCCCTGTGTCTCCATGGGGTCTTATTCTGAGTAAAAGCTGATAACTGTAGTTTTGACCCCTACAAACATGTTCTGAAATGTTCCTGTAAGTCAGATGCCCTCCCATCCGGCCCGCTCCACCTCCTTCTCTCCTCCAACTCTCGTCCATCTCCACCTCCTCGTCTCCTACACCTCTCCTCCACCTTTCCACCAACTCTCCTCCATCTCCACTTCTCCTCCTCTCCTCCGTCTTTCCTCCATCTCTCCTCCACCTCCGCTCGTTTTAAACTCCACTCACATCCTCCAGAGAAACAGCAGCAAAATGGGACAACGCCCGAACTAATGGAGAAAACATGAGCCACCCAATCACCAGTCCTCCACGCACAACACACACAGACACACACACACAGACAGAGACACACACACACACAGTCACACACAATTTGATGAGGAACCACATTAGAACATGGGAGAAAGAGACAAAACGTTGATTTTGCAGAAACCCTCGTCTTTGACCTAAACCCAAACCTTCACCTTTGAACCCAGACCTGAACTTCACACCGGGTCTGCTGTGAGTAGAGCCGTTAAAACATGTCGTCATCAGAGTGTTCAGTATTCTGCGATGGAGGCGGTACGTAAACACATATTCAGCGTTTGACTGACATCAGATCCAAACTGTAATTTATCAAAATAAACTCTGATCTGCCATTTCCGCTGTAGAAGAGTCTGTTTGTTTGTTTGTCTGTTACAAGACTGAAAATAATATTATTATCCTCAAAATGATGTTTTTCTACCTTCAAGGCTCTCAGAGGCATTTTTAAACCAAGGAACCCCCCCGACTCACTCACATACACCAGAGAGTGTCTTGCCCAAGGACACAACCACAGTATTCCACAGTGGGAGCTGGAATCGCTCCACCAACCTGTGAGTCAGTGGATGTTACCAAACTAAAAAAAAATGTTGAGAGAGGGATTCGAACCACCAACCTTCGGATCAGAGGACGTGCTTCCGGCTCCATCGACTCTGGCTCTAATTCACTTTACATTGAAAAACTGCACCTGCTGCTGTGGCCTCGGATCCTGGGGGTTTTATTTTGCCATTTTGTCCATAAATAAATTGTTATTCCTGATACGGAGCTGCAAATTCTCTCCTATAACTGCTAGCCTCATGAGCTTCATTTGACTGGGGCTGAACGCTGTGGATGACGTCACACTCCCTCAGTCTGTGACGACATCAGCAGCTGAATCACTAACGAGGACGCTCCGAACGCAGAAGAGAAGTGAGGAAGAACTTTGGACCACTGCAAACTGAAAATGAAAAATGAACTAGTTCTGCTTTTAACGTTTTTCACACAGTAAAAATATAAGTTGACATATAGTTTGGTCCATCGAAGATCTGCCTGTACAGTTGTAAATAAGGCAGGAGCAGGGCAGGTGCAGGGCAGGGGCAGGGCAGGAGCAGCTGTAGTTTGGCCTCCTGGATCAGTCTAAAATAACTCGGCTCGCTCCTCTTGTGCTCTGGTCCACTTTCACACACGCACTTCTTCACCTGCTGTTCTAGTTCTCTTCTATTAACAACTGAGGAGGCATTCAACCACCAACCAATCTCCCCTGAGTGCATACACCGTGTCCTTGAGCAAGACACTTCTCACACTTTAACAGTACGAGGGTGACAGTGGTGTGACTCAGACAAAGGAGGTTTTAGTTATTTTAGGATCTGGAAACCAAATGTGAGGAGCCCATTCTGCTTTCAAAACAAAACCATGTAAAAAATAAAACAGGGCTGCACAATTTTGGGCTGAAAATTATTGGAGCTGTAATTTGAAACTGGACTGGGTCAAATGCAGAGAACAGTCACTAAAGGACATTTAAAGAGCGGGTTTTATGCAGAATCAATTTTTCTTTTAGCTTTCTACCATGTTCTAATGTCGTTTCCTCATCAAAAACCTGCCTGAAGAGGTTTTAGAGTCATTCATGCATGTCTGAGTAATCTAGCGATCTCTCCCAGGCCCTATTCAAACCCTCCTTATGATTAGCTGTAAGATTCTGTTCAATGCTCCGCCCATAACCCTACGTCCCCCATGTTCCCACCAGACGCTGTTTATATAAATGGAAAGCGTGAACCCGCTTGCCAACGTGTTCCAAATAGGAAGTGAGCATGGGGGCATTTCCTGCTCCATCAACTCTGGCTCCTGTTCACTTTGTGTTGAAAAACGTCACTGTTCTCTATGTCACTGCTTTGGTTTAAACTTGTATGACTCAAAATTCAGTGCAGTTTCCGCTCGTGTTGTGTCGGACATGAGCAAAGTGCCCCCTGGAGGCGGTGGAGGCAGCGCTGGTCCAGGTCTGGTCTACAGGTTCAGTTGTGATTGTAGTTCCTTGGTATAAACGTTTGTTTGTGATCTTCTCTTGAACAGAACACTTCAGTCAGACCTGCTCCACATGAGAGTTTGGTTGTTTTTTTCCTGCAGCACTTTTCAGCTTTTAAATGGGACTCTTATAAACAGAGAGTTTGGCCTTAAACTCAACCCTGGACGCTTGTGAAAACATTCAACATTCTCCTCACATGCTCAAAATCTCTCTCCTCACAAACTCCCTCTCTCTACACACTCTGCTCTCTCCTCTCTCTCCCCTCAGCAGCAGGTGACCTTTGACCTCTCTCAGGGAGATGCTGTCAGAGCAGAGGAGAGACATTCACAGAAAAGGACCAACTCTGGTTTTTATTCTCAGATTTTAGAGCAAAGCCACAGCCTCGTGTAAATGCTGAAGTGCAGAACATCTGATGTTTAAGGTCCTGTATTAAAGAGCTTTAAGTCGTGTTCTGATGTTCCTCCTCACAAACACACCTGGAGTTGTGTTTGTTTCATTCACATGTTTGAGTAACACTTTATTATTAGTCTGTCTACATCTCCAAAGCTCCAAACGCTCTGTTCCACCTTGTGATGTCATCAAGTGGTAGTTTTCAAGTGAACAGCTCCTTTTACCTTTAGTTCAGTCGAGATCGACAATTCCAGGACTGAAATGATCCAAATGATTCTAGTGAAGGTGTGTGGAGTTTAAAAACACAATAGAGCACTTCCTGAGTGTTTTCAGTTTGAGAGAAGAACTCAGCCTAAATCTGCAGGTTTGTGTGTTACCCAGTCGATCGGGCCGAGCGCCGCGTTATGAAAGAAAACATCATTATTTTACAGCCTCCAGCCTCCCCTTTCCCTCAGCCAATCACAGCCCTCCGCTCCTGTTTGTATGTTTACTGTTCCTGTTTCCATGGGAACGCTGGCACCTCCCCTGCCCCCTCTAATGCCCCCTCCGCTACCCCATACCCACCCCTACCCGCTGCCCCCTCCCCTGACCCAGCGCCACACATCAGGCCTGGGCAACGGCACAACCACCAGTGTGTTAATAATGAAGGAAATACCACCCCCGAGGAAGAAGAGGCGGGCGAGGAGAAGGTCAGGGAGAGACAGGTGTGCCAGGGAGCTCCAGAGAGGGCCCTGGATGAGGAGAGAGTCCTTGGATCGTGCCCTTCCCCGAGGAGAGGGAGAGAGGTGAAATGGAGAGCCGGGTGTGGGAGGTGGCGCTGTAGATGGAGCAGAGCATCAGAGACTGGCACTGACCATCCGAGTCTGACACTGACCATCAGAGACTGGCACAGACCATCAGAGACTGGTACAGAGACCATCAGAGACTGACACTGACCATCAGAGACTGGCACTGACCATCAGAGACTGGTACAGAGACCATCAGAGACTGGCACAGACCATCAGAGACTGGTACAGAGACCATCAGAGACTGGCACAGACCATCAGAGACTGGTACAGAGACCATCAGAGACTGGTACAGAGACCATCAGAGACTGACACTGACCATCAGAGACTGGCACTGACCATCAGAGACTGGCACAGAGACCATCAGAGACTGACACTGACCATCAGAGACTGACACTGACCATCAGAGACTGGCACAGACCATCAGGGCAGTGGGACGAGTGCAGCTTCCAGAACACAGAGGAGACACGTGCTGCTAAAAAACTTCTCTGAGCTTTTTACTCTGGTTTAATGTTGAACGCAAAAACAATCCTGGAGCAGAGTCAGTTTTAAAGGTGCACTGTGGAACTTTTTTGACGGAGGGCCCGCTAGGGTGACCAGACGTCCCGAAAAATTTGGGACAGTCTCGAAATCTAAGCTGTTGTCCCAAATCTCGAATCCAGCCAGAAAATTACGGTCAAACAGAATACTGAGTAGTTATTTTCTGATAAACAAAAACGGTTGGTAGAGGTTGAGATGACCGAACGCCGCCGTGATGCTGCTGACCAGCTGCACGCCGCCCTGATGCTGCTGACCGACCGCACACCGCTCCTGACGGCTTCTCAGGACCCTCAGTGTGCGTCGCACTAATGAAACTCCTGCATCACATTAGGTTTGTCCAGTTGTTGTGTTCAGTTTTGTCTCATGTTTTTGTGTATTTATGGAGAATTGTCGTGTGGAGCCTGGGGGACGTAGACTTGTGGGCGGAGCCTCGTACAGACTCGTACTGCTAACCGTAAGGAGGGTTTGAATAGGGCCCTGGAGAGATCGCTAGATTACTCAAACATGCATGGATGACTCTAAAATCTCTTCAGGCAGGTTTTTGATGAACACGTTAGAACATGAGAGAAGCTCTTAAAGTTAAACCATCTTAGGCACACCTTTTATCTTTTTCTCTCCTCTCTTCCTCTTCCTTTACTCCTCCTCTCCTCTCTTTCTCACTTCCTCCTCTTCCTCTCATCTCCACTTCCTCTCCTCTTCCTCTCCTATTCGTCTCCTCTCTTCCTCTCCTTCTCTCCTCTTCTTCTCCTCTCCACTTCGTCTCTTCCTCTCCTCTTCCTTTCCTCTCCTCTTCCTCTCCTCTTCCTCTCCTCCTCCTCTCCTCTTCCTCTCCTCCTGCTCTCCTCTTCCTCTCCTCGTGCTCTCCTACTCCTCTCCTCTTCCTCTCCTCCTCCTCTTCCTCCTGTGTCCTCTCATGGTGCTGAGGAGGACAGGGACAGTTTAAACCCCAGATCTGTGTGCGTTCTGTGGGAGGGGCCCATCACGACGAGGGCCCTCAGAGGACAGCGTGGAGAATGTCTGCTCCACTGTGACAGTACGGGGCCCGTCCACACACACGGGCCCCCGGGACCGGCTGGTATTTCCATTATTAGAGAGCGAGAGGAACCGAACGGGCCTGGAGCTGTCACTGTCCTCACCTGGCCCCAGAACAGCGGCTCCTGACAACTGCACCGTCCAGGCAGTTACACAGTTTTATCAAACCAGGAAGAGTCGCCCAGAGGAGGTTCAGAGGCTCAGGCGCTGCTCACAGGGGCCCAGAGCGACGCGAAATACACGAGCAAACTTTAGAATATTTAAAGAGCCCATGTTAAACTGTTTTCTGATCTGTTCTAATGTCGTTTCCTCATCACAAACAGACCTGGAGTTGTGTTTTTTGTTTCATTCACGTTTGGTGGAACAGAGCGTTTGGAGCTTTGGAGATGTAGACAGACTAATAATAAAGAGTTCCTCAAACATGTGAATGAAACAAACACAACTCCAGGTCTGTTTTTGAGGAGGAACATCAGAACGTGACTTAAAGTTCACAAGAGTTCATTTTTGCATAACACAGGGGCTTTAAATGTTTTTATTTCAAAATTATACCTTGTTTGAATCTAAATCTACACAATCCACATAGAACTATAAGATCTGCATCTTAAAGGGTCAACAACAAAACACAAATGTTAATTGTACACAGCTATAAATTAGACTGTACTTAAATTATATGTTCAAATACTTGGATCTGGTCTGAGCAAAATGTATCAGCACAGACGGTGTGGACCAGAGACAGTGTGGACCACAGACAGTGTGGACCACAGATGGCGTGGACAACAGACGGCGTGGACTATAGACGGCGTGGACCAAAGGCGCATAAATCAGGCCCCGGGACCTAAACATGGCCGCCCGTTCAAGTCACTGGGCCGAGCTTAATGGCGCGTGTCTCCAGATGAGCCTTTAGCGGCGAGGTACATCCGGTGGCTCCCTGCCCACTGAGCATGTGCAGTAGTGCTGTTTTCTCACACGGGCACACGCCAATGCAGATGAGCGTGAGCAAGGAGCGCGGGCAAACCCTAACCCGCATCACGTGATCGATCTGACCAATCAGAGAGAGAGGAGCAAGAGCGGAGCTGAGCGGCGCTGGAGCTAACGATTAAAAAGCTGTTTTTAAGACAACTGAAGGACTTTGAGCTGAGAAAAAGTTTATGATCTAAAAACAGGTAAAAAAAAATCGCCACAAAATCCGACATTTTTGAAAACCATAAGTACCCTGTCAGCCCCTGTCAGCCGAACACGAGCTTTTGAGGGATTTTTCCGCTGAAGTTCCAGTGAGTGTCACTCCGCCAACTGGAGACAGATAGAAGCAGCAGCACCCTCCAGCAGGAGGCATGGGGCCTGCACGACCCTGCCGTCAGGCTCCTCATTTTACTCTTAAACTGTTCTTATTAACGTCTCTCTAAGCTCTACATGATCCTGGGGTTTTAATTTTGCTATTTTGTCCTTAAATAAATTACTATAAATTCCAGCTCCAAATTCGCTCGTCTAACTGCTCTGCTCGAACGCTGCGGGTGACGTCACAGTCCCTCTGTCCACTTCTTCACACAGAGAACGATGGACCAATGACGTAACAGCGCTGACAATGTGGACCTGTCAACAGTATTGATACTTCTGCACCAATGATGGGGCTAAATTTCAATTACCTCTTTTGTTGGTGGACACCTCTGCTTCTGTCCACGCTGTCCCCACACCTCTGCTTCTGTCCACGCTGTCCCCACACCTCTGCTTCTGTCCACGCTGTCCCCACACCTCTGCTTCTGTCCACGCTCTGTCCACACTTCTGCTTCTGTCCACGCTGTCCCCACACCTCTGCTTCTGTCCACGCTGTCCCCACACCTCTGCTTCTGTCCACGCTGTCCCCACACCTCTGCTTCTGTCCACGCTGTCCCCACACCTCTGCTTCTGTCCACGCTCTGTCCACACCTCTGCTTCTGTCCACGCTGTCCCCACACCTCTGCTTCTGTCCACGCTGTCAAAGCTGTCCCCACACCTCTGCTTCTGTCCACGCTCTGTCCACACCTCTGCTTCTGTCCACGCTGTCCCCACACCTCTGCTTCTGTCCACGCTGTCCCCACACCTCTGCTTCTGTCCACGCTGTCCCCACACCTCTGCTTCTGTCCACGCTCTGTCCACACCTCTGCTTCTGTCCACGCTGTCCCCACACCTCTGCTTCTGTCCACGCTGTCCCCACACCTCTGCTTCTGTCCACGCTCTGTCCACACCTCTGCTTCTGTCCACGCTGTCCCCACACCTCTGCTTCTGTCCACGCTCTGTCCACACCTCTGCTTCTGTCCACACTCTCCCCACACCGTCCCGTCCCTCTCATTATGTCATACATCACTGCATCTTTATTATTGAACCTTTGAGCTCAAACGGCAGCAAACATTGGCTCTTCCTTTAAATTAGGCACGAAAGAGTGGAAATCACGGTATAAGTAACCAATCAGACGCTCCCTGTGGTCAGTACCATCGGTCAGCTCCATCGGTCAGAGTGTTAGAACCAGAGCTGGGGCTAATTGGTCTTGTGCTGCTGAGAGCCAGAGTCCCCTGAAGAACCCAGAGTCTGTTTAATGATGTGGTGAGATGGTGTGGATGGTGTGAGCTGGAGGATCGATGTGAGAATGTCCAGGCTCAGAGCGTCCGCTCGCCGTCATTAGCACAGGAATCTGCTGTGTTAAGTTTATGGTGGATTTTAAGAAGAGGTATTCAAGTGTGTAAGTAAAAGTACAGATACAGGAGCAAAGATACTCAAGTAAAAGTATCACAATAAAGTACCTGCTTCAAAAATGTACTCTAAAGGTCCTATATTGGGGTCGAGAGCCGCATGTGGCTCTTTTATCCTTCTGTTGTGGCTCCCTGTGACTTTCGAAAATAAATAATGAGTATTTAATTACAATGTGTTTTTATTGTGTTTGTTTTGTTCATTTTTTAAATGTAATTCTACATTTATAGATAATGATAATCTTGTAATATTAAAATAAAATGTTTTTAATATTTTTGTCCCTTAAAATATTTCTCACAGCCGTCGATGTGCGACATCCACAGTGGAGGAAATAAATATTTGATCCCTTGCTGATTTTCTAGGTTTTCCACTGACAAAGAAATGAACAGTCTATAATTTTAATGGTAGGTTTATTTTAACAGTGAGAGATAGAATATCAAAAAGAAAATCCAGAAAATCACATTATAGAAAAGATATAAACTGATTTGCATTTCATTGAGTGAAATAAGTAATTGAACCCTGTAGCCAAAAAATACTTAAACCCTTGTTTGCAGCTCAGAGGTCAGACGTTTCTTGTAGTTGATGACCAGGTTTGTGCAAATATCAGAAGGAAATCTGGTCCACTCTTCTTTGCAGATCATCTCTAAATCATTGAGGTTTTGTGGCTGTCGCTTGGCGACTCGGAGCTTCAGCTTCATCCGTAGGTTTTCTATAGGGTTAAGGTCTGGAGACTGGGCCACTCCATGACCTTAATGTGCTTCTTCTTGAGCCACTCCTTTGTTGCCTTGGCTGTTTGTTTTGAATCATTGTCGTGCTGGAAGACCCGTCCACGACCCATTTTCAGTTTCCTAGAGGAGGGAAGGAGGTTGTCACTCAGGATTTTAACGGTACATGGCTCCGCCCATCCTCCCGTTGACACTGTGAAGTTGTCCTGTGCCCTTGGCAGAGAAACACCCCAGAGCATAATGTTTCCACCTCCATGCCTGACGGTGGAGATGATGTTCTTGGGGTCATAGGCAGCATTTCCCTTCCTCCAAACGCGGCGAGTTGAGTTAATGCCAAAGAGCTCGATTTTGGTCTCATCTGACCACAGCACCTTCTCCCAATCTCTAAATCATTCAGGTGTTCATTGGTAAACTTCAGGCGGGCCTGCACATGTGTCTTCTTAAGCAGGAGGACCCTCATGAGCACTGCAGGATTTTAATCCATTGTGGCGTAAAGTGTTCCCAATGGTTTTCTTAGTGACTGTGGTCCCAGCTGCCTTCAGATCATTGACTAGTTCCTCCTGTGTAGTTCTAGGCTGATTTCTCACTGTTCTCATGATCATTGAAACCCCATGAGGTGAGATCTTGTGTGAAGCCCCAGACTGAGGTCGATTGATGGTCATTTTGTATTTCTTAAATTTTCGAACAATTGCACCAACAGTTGTCTCCTTAACACCAGCTTCTTGCTTATGGTTTTGTAGCCCATTCCAGCCTTGTGCAGGTCTACAGTCTTGTCCCTGACGTCCTCTGAAGCTCTTTGGTTTTTCCCATGTTGGACAGTTTGGAGTCTGATGGGCTGATTCTGTGGATAGGCGTCTTTTATATAGATGACTCGTTAAAACAGGAGTCTAATTCAGGTGACGAGTTGATCAGGAGAGTCTAACTGGACTGTGGGAGCTAATACTTATTTCACACAATGAAATGCAAATCAATTAATCTGTTTTCTGGATTTTCCTTTTGATATTCTGTCTCTCAATGTTAAAATAAACCAACCATTAAAATTATAGACTGTTCATTTCTTTGTCAGTGGGCAAACCTACAAAATCAGCAAGAGATCAAAAACGTATTTCCTCCAGTGTATCTGGCAGCTCGGACTTACCGGCACCTACACCTGCACCGTGATTTATTGAGCTTTTCGACCCCTGGTAGGTAAACGATGGATAAATCCAAGAAAAGAAAAGTTTGTGAAAAAAACAAAACGTTTAATGCTACGTGGACAGATGCATTTGCTTTCACGGCTGATGAGGCCGGTTTACCAGTCTGCTTAATTATGTACGCTCCAGTAGACGCGATAAAATGATGACGGACACAGAAGCAGACGGCATTTTGGCTTCGCTGCAGGTGGATAATTTAAGTTTGGATTTTTATTTCCTACGAGGACTCAAATAGACATTGAGCATTTGAGGATTTAAGGTTGACGACCCCTGATCTATAATACGCTAAAGTGACTCTTGTAATACTGTTTCCTCCTCAAAAACAGACCTGCAGTTGTGTTTTGTTTCATTCACATGTTTGAGTAACTCTTTATTATTAGTCTGTCTACATCTACAAAGTTCCAAACGCTCTGTTCCACCTTGTGATGTCATCAAGTGGTAGTTTTCAAGTGACCAGCTCCTTTTACCTTGAACCTTTTCTAAAACTCTGGCTCACGGAGAATATGCAAACTCCACACAGACAGGCCCTGAACTGCCCCAGAATCAAACCCAGGACCTTCGCGCTGTGAGGTGAGAGCACTGACCACTGCACCACCGAAACATCACGAGACCCAAACCTCACCGAGACATCTGTGTGTAAAAACATAAAAACTCCAGGTTAAATGAGCGTTTGTGTTTGTGTAATCTGACGTCAGAAGGAGGGTTTGAGCTGCAGTGGCACAGTCCGACAGTGTTCAACCACCAACCAGAGGGTCAGAGAGTCGAGTCTTATGTGTATAAAGCAGATCCTGTGTTTAGATTCTCCCTGAGTATCCTGTTTGAATCTTATTTTCCAGTCTCCATTTTGGTTGATCTCAGTAAAAAGAGAATTACACTGGCCCAGATGTGATGAGTTTGGGACGTGTTTGTTTCATTTTGGATAAAAGATGGAGAAGACAAAACTGTTTTAACACTGTGCTGGTGTGTTTGGGGTTTGGTTTACCCACAATCCACTGCTCCCTTCCTCGCTCAGGGCAGGTCCTCAAAAGTGACCAACTCTGACTCTGCCTCAGTTCTCCCGAGAGACACGTCTGTGTTATTTTAGTCTCCACACTCCACACTGAGCTCCTGCTTCAGTTTCAGACGCTTTTATAGTGAAAGAAAGTGAAATATACAGTTTTATAGAGAAAAAAAGTGAAATATACAGTTTTATAGAGAAAGAAAGTGAAATATACAGTTTTATAGAGAAAGAAAGTGAAATATACAGTTTACTGCAGCAGAGAAATCCTGGTGTAAACAGACACAATGAAGGAGAGAGGGAGGGGGAGGGAGAGAGGAGAAGGAGAGAGAGACAGAGGGGAGTGAAAGAAAGAGAGGGAGTGAGAGAAGGAAAGGAAGGGAAGTGGGAGAAAGAGAGAGACAGAATGACCAAGAAATACAGAGAGAGAAATGAGGAGAGAGGAAGGGAGAGAGAGAGGGAGAGAGCGAGCGCGAGGAAGAGAGGGGGGGAGAGAGACAGAGAGAGAGAGAGGGGAAGGAGAGAGGAAGGGAGAGAGAGAGGAGGGGAAAGAGAGGGGGAGAGAGGGAGTGAGAGAGAGAGAGAGAGAGAGAGGAAGAGGGAGAGGGGAGGAGAGAGAGAAGAAAACAGGAGGATTTTGTCGTTTGTGGAGGAAAACCGCCGTCTTTGTGACTTCCTAATTGCTTCAGTTCAAACTGATTTGTGTTCAGTTGTGATTTCAAGTTCTAAGTCACGTGACGCTCTGCACCTGCCGCTGGAGCCGCTGGAGCTGAACTTCTGTGGAAAGTTCTGGACTATGCAAGAGAAAGGCAACCTCATACAAACTTTCACTCCTGTTTTGTGTCTCCAAACTTTTAACAATGTCACTAACGCTTCTGATGGTTCCTGCGCCTGTGGTAAGGGACCGTCATTAAACTCGGGGAGATTCGCTTAAATTGGCAGAAGTGCGGGGCCCTTTGTTTGTCACGGGGCCCGGGCTGATGCGACGGGGTTTTCATGGCTCAGAGCAGATTATTTTGTGTACATCAGAGTCACAAACAGCAACGGAAAACAAAATGGACGAGAAAAAACTGCAGGTAATATCCAGAGGTCAACCGTGTGTAGATCTACCACAGACTGAAACAAACAGGAAGTGAACACGTGCGCGCTTCTGGCTCCATCAACTCTGGCTCCATTGGAATACTGTGGCTCCTCTCTGTATCTGCTGCTGTGGCCTCGTCATTTTGGTCTTAAAATGTCCGTCTAAACCCGTCCTACAGGATCCTGGGGGTTTGATTTCGCTGTCTTGTCCGTAAATAAAGTGCTGGCCTCATGAGCCTCATTTGACTGGAGCCCAACGCTGTACAGAGACCAACTGATGTTGTATCTTTCTCTGTCACAGTGACATTTTGAAGTGTCGTGTGTTACTGATGAAAATATAGACGATAAACAAAAATACTGAAACTAATTTATGCCAATTTATGACACAAAAAGCCACAAAAAATCTACAATATTGTTAAAAATCATGAGCTGCAATAAGTAAACAACAGAATTAAAGACTTTAGTGCTTTGTTTGCATGTTTCAGAGTCTGATCTCTTCACAGTTTCATGGATTTTTGGTGTAAATACAAACAGAAGTGAAGCTGCTGTTGGAGTTACCCCCAATTTACACCGAAACAGTGACAGCGCCGTTCATTTGACCCGGTCGGACCATCTACACCGGCGGAACGGACCATCTACACCAGCAGGACGGACCATCTACACCAGCAGGACCATCTACACCAGCAGGACGGACCATCTACACCAGCAGAACGGACCATCTACACCAGCAGAACGGACCATCTACACCAGCAGAACGGACTATCTACACCAGCAGAACGGACTATCTACACCAGCAGAAGGGACCATCTACACCAGCAGAACGGACGTCATTAGGCTACTCGCCGCTCGAATCAGGATGGAGTTTTACTTTTTCAGCGTCAGAGCGTCTCCAGGCTTTTATCAGGAGGAAGACAGGAAATAAGCACCTGGTGTCAAAATAAACTTCAGATGCCTTTTCAAAATACGATCTCTAAAAACACTACAGTACAAGAACAACTTCTGAAGGTTGGGTTGTGATGATTCCTTTTTCACAGCTGAAGCCAAAACCACTAAAAACTAGATTTAAGGTCTTCAAATAAATTTTTAAAAATCACAGGTGGAATTCCTTTAAAACTCATGTAAAGTTTTTGAAGAATTTTTGGCCATTTCTTTTGTTTGTGGTTTTGGAGTACAAAACTGGTCCTGGTTCATCCCAGAATTGTTCATTTGTGTGAAAATAAAACAGTTACAGTTTTATTTTCTTATTTCACGTGCCTACATGCAAATAGAACATTTAAAAATTGTGTTTTCTTTTGTTTGTGGATTTGAAGGAAAGGTCTCGATTCAACCCTGAACGGTGGATTTCACTGAAAAGACGTTTGTCACAGCTCGTTTCATATTTGACATGCCTACAAGTTTGTTTTGTTTTATCAGGTGGTTTGACAAAATAAAATAAATGCAGAAAAATTCAAAAGTCCCTGGAATTTAAAGGTTGTATAGAGGATTTTCCAAGGAAGGAGAAATCCAGCGACTGTCCTTTCTCCTTACGCTATTTGTTTACAGCCGGGGCTCGTTCAGAATCGCTGTTGCTGCTGTAACTCTACTGTACGTTTTCAAATGAGAAGCAGAAGTTTCCTGTCCAGAAGTAATTTATCGACCAACGCGTCAGTCTTTAGACCCTTCGTCTGCTTCAGTGACGCCATCGCTGGAAGGAATCTCCAAGAATCACCTTAGTTTGTCTTCGCTCCTTTTCCCCTTCTCTTCTTCTTTCAGCGACCTCATAAACGGACTTTCTTTTGCGGCTAACTGGTAGTGGATTCTTGTTTGCCATCGCAACAAACTTTGTTCAAACTGTGAGGAAGCTACAGTTGGAAAAAGCCGCCAAGAACCGCTGCGTTGGTCGAGTAAACGGCGTCTTGCGTCTGTGGAATGTGTGAGAGGCGAACGTAAACCACGTGATCCCAGCGCGCCGAAGAGTCAGTTACTATAGAAACGTAGAGAGTTTGATTGACGACCTAAAGTTTATCTGGCCCCACCACGTCCACAGTTGATGGATTTTCATTCTTTTTTTTTGGTCATCATAATTCCAAGGCTGCTGCATCTTTATAAAGCTTTCATTGACAATCTGAAACAAAAAAAAGTCCTCCATACAACCTTTAAAGGAGATAAACTTAAAGCACACGGTGGAACAGAAAGGTCAGAGGTGCCTCATTCCACTCACTGTCACTCCACTTTTCTAACTTCACCAAAGAATTACATCTTTGACAACAGGTACGACAGATGGTACGGCGGGCGTGAAATGATGATGTCACTCACCACGCTGACTTTGAAGGCGTAGAGGAGGTCAAAGGGCAGAGCCGCCACCAGGTCGATGATGAACCAGGTGGTCAGGTAATGGAAACAGATCTGACGGGCGTCGAAGATCACCTGACCCGATTTACTCACATAACTGGTGCGGAAATTAAACACAATGTCTGTGAAAGAGAAAAGAGGACAATGAGACAAGGAGAGGACAATGAGACGAGGAGGGAACAATGAGACGAGGAGGGGACAATGAGACGAGGAGGGAACAATGAGACGAGGAGAGGACAATGAGACGAGGAGAGGACAATGAGACGAGGAGGGAACAATGAGACGAGGAGGGAACAATGAGACGAGGAGAGGACAATGAGACGAGGAGGGGACAATGAGACGAGGAGGGAACAATGAGACGAGGAGAGGACAATGAGACGAGGAGGGGACAATGAGACGAGGAGGGAACAATGAGACGAGGAGGGAACAATGAGACGAGGAGAGGACAATGAGACGAGGAGAGAGGACACAGAGGGGGAGAAGAGAGGACACAGAGGAGAGGACAATAGAAGAGGAGGAGAGAGGACACAGAGAGGAGAGAACAATGAGAAAAGGTTCAATTGCACTTTCTCGAGGTGGAGGTCGGTTTTCCCCGAGTCCCAATCTCAAGAGAATGAGGCATTAGGAGCATGCTAATGCTAATGCTAATGCTAATGCGTGACCAGGGCCTCACCGATGATGAAGAGGATCTCCACGAAGATGTCGCTGACCGTGGTGCTCCTGGTCAGCTCCTCGTCGTCTCCGATGAAGCAGACATTGTACGGGACGGTGACCGCCACGTAGAAGGTGGCGAGGAGGATGAGCCAGTCCCAGCCCGCCTTCATCGAGCTGTAGTGGAGAAGGATGAACCGGGACTTCTTTGCCTCTGAGATCTTGTACTCTGGGAGGGCGGGCGGGTCTCCAAACACATTCTGAAAACAAAACAAATATTATAAACATATATTAATTTATTTTTATAATCGGATTTAAATGGTGCATTGTGTAACTTTTCTGCTGGAGTCTCAGTCAAACGCTTTTCTCTATGGAGATGTTATTGCTTTGTCTGGAATGTTTCATAATATGGTATTATTTTCTATCTCCATGGTGACCAAACCAGACCAAGTTCCAGGTCAGATCTGTGGAGAGGCGACCCCGCTCACAGTCAGAATGTTTGTTTTTCCAGGTATTTTTGAGCTCTAAAACCACCTGTAATTGAATAAATGTAAAGTAGAGCTGTTTAATGTCACACTGTGGAACATTCCAGGTAGAGCAATGACATCACCATAGAAACGACCCCCAAACAAAAAGTTACACAGTGCCCCTTTATGTAAAAGTAAAAGTATGGTGTGATAAATTCTGCTGAAGTAAAAGTATTAAAGCACCTGTTCAAAGATGTATTTAGAGTAAAAATAAAGTATTTCACACAGATTTTGATAAAGTGTTAATTTGCTTGTGTTAAATTACTTTTGTGTTAAATTACTTTTGTGTTAAATTACTTTTGTGTTAAATTATTTTGGCTGCAATACGAATTGATTTCTTATTTTTTTCTTATGAATTTTGTGTATTTATTTTTACCTTCTCTCAAATTACGTGAAGTAAAAGTAAAAATGCACACTGTAAAACTGATTTAAGAACAGAAACAAAAAAAAGTAGATTATATGAGCAGTTCCTGAGGTCAAAATAAGTCCACTGTGTAGTGTCTGTTTAGAGTCTGATAACTGGGAAGTGTGTGGTTAGCATGCTAGTTGTCATTAGCTTTACCGTGATGACAAAACTCCACTCTGGTCACTTTTAATTTGAAATGAAGATTTAGGTTTAAAAATGGTGGATTGTGTGGATGGAGATGTCATTGTTCTGCCTGGAATGTTCCACAGTGTGACATTAAACAGCTCTACTTTACATTTATTCAATCACAGGTGGTTTTAGAGCTCAAAAATACCTAGAAAAACAGACATTCTGACTGTGAGCGGGGTCGCCTCTCCACAGATCTGACCTGGAACTTGGTCTCCATGAAGATAGAAAGGTTTAAAGCCATACTGTGGAACATTCCAGACAAAGCAATAACATCTCCATGGATGGAAAAAAGCGTTTAAGTTACACACAAAAAAAGCAAAAATAAGGAAATACAGGAGTTATTTTTGGTGCATCTTTTTAAAATACCAAACCAAACTGTGGGATTATGGGGAGCAGGTTCTTCTGATGGAGCAGAGAAGAACGTTCTCTACACGCTGAAGGAGCTGCTCTTTAATACAAATCCAAAGGTCAAACAGACATCACATTTAATAAGTACACTGTGAGGAGCTGTCAGAGCTGAGGCGGCGAAATGTCAGGAATCTTTGGACAAATGTGCACTTTTATTCAAATAAGACACACGGCTGCTGAAAAAGGGACAATGAAAAGAGAAAAAACGTGTCGTGATTAAAGAAAATCTGTTGGTCAATTCCTTTTTTTATTGATTATTTCAAAACAAAATGATTTCATAAGACGCACCTTTATTCTCTGGCTTTAACACCGTGGCAGTTGTGTGGTCCTCTGTGTCTTTTATTGTTTAGTTTTATTGATTTTTATTGATTTTTATTTTATTTATTTGTTTTTACATGCTGTTTTTAATGTGTTTATTGCGTTAAATTGTAGAAATAAAGTGGACTGGATGGGAGAAGAGAATGTTGCTTTTTTAATACTTTTTCTTATGTAAACATGCTCAAACTATTTACTTAAAAGATGCATTACGTAACTTTTCTGGTAGCAGGAGGCACCATCAGGACAAGTTATAGGTCAGCTCTGTGAAGATGAGCCCGCTAACAGTAAGAATGCAGATTTGTCAAGGTGTTTGTGCCCGTATAGTGCCCATGTGGTGCCCGTACCCTGTTCAGTCTGGTGCCCGTACCTTGTTAAGTTTGATCTTGCCCTTCTCACGGCTGTGCAGGTGCCCGGAGATGTGGTAGAGGACGGTGCTGCTGCGGAGACGAGCCGAACTGAAGGGGGAGCTGCTCTTCACCCGCTCCCTCTTCCTCTCTGAAAACACACACACGTTTTACACATATACACAGGACTGAGAAGTCACAGGCAAAGTGTGGTTAGGTTTTGTATCTATTGAAGGAGAACGAGAAAACATCTTTATTTTTATTTTTTATTCACAAACTGGAAATGTGCTTCGGCGATATGGTGTGACCTTCTCTCCAATGCATTCTGCAGCTCCATAATACTGTTCTTCAATGACAAAATTCATCTAATTCATGACCAAATCCTACAGAGATCCATGTCCTGTGCCCTGATCACTGAATCCAAACCATCTGTAAACTAGACCCCCTTCCCACCTCTATGTCAGGCCGTTTTAACATTTAAACGCTAAATTTGACTGTCTGGAATTAAGATTGTAGATATCAACAACGTTTTTCCGACTAGGTGTAATTTCATTTTGGCTAGTGGGTCATTTGAGAAATCTCTATAACGTAATTTTGACTAGAAGAAACGACAGTTAGAGATATCTGCAAAACGGAATTACAGATCTGCAATTACGTCATTGAAAACGACATTCAAATCGTCACATCATAAATGACAATTGCAGATACTTGTTATTCAGTTCTGACTAGGCAGATTGAAAGTTAAAAATATCTCAAACATCATTATGACCAGTACAAATTATTGTGCATGACATTGCTCTAGTTTAGATATCCTTAATTATGTCACTTCCACTTCCCGCCACAGTCATTCTCATTTCTTGTTAGAAGCAGCAATGGCGTTGGCTGTAATTGAAAAAGCCACAAGAAAATGGCATGAAATAGAACGAGCCCTCACACGAGGGATTTGAGGAGAACGAGAATGTCGTTTGATTGAAAACTGCGAAAGAAATATCCAAAGAACAGAACATTAATTTCCATTAACATCCTACAGGTGCCATGCAGAAACGCTCCGCTCCCGCCTAAAGTGGATCATTTTCCTACAGACATCTGCAACGTCATTTCACCTGGTCAGAACACCATTTCAAGATTTCTGTAATTATATTTTGACTAGGCACAATGAAATTTACGGATATCTCCAATTTCAGATATTTCTAATCAAAATTCATCACAAGATATCTAAAACTTGATAAGAGATATCTATAACTAACTAACATCTCTGACCACTGGTATTGTCCCCTCATTGTTCAAACTGGCAGCCATTACCCCAATCATTAAAAAAAAAAACTGGTTCTGATCCAAGTGACTTCAGTAACCTACGTTCTATTTCCAACTTGCCATTTCTGTCCAAAATTTGTTGAAAAATGGTCTCTTGCTTTCCATCTACAGCAAACCATCTCTACGAACAGTTCCAGTCCAGCCTCAGACTCCTCCACTGCACAGAGACAGCCTTAATCAAAATCACCAAAGACCTCCTACTTGCAGCTGACAAAGGACTTCTCTCCATCCTCATCCTACTGGACCTGACCTCTGACCTCTCACACCATCTCTCACGCCATCCTCACGCCCTTCTCTGGTTTAAATCATCTCTCTGCAACCGTTTTCAGTATGTTCAGATCGGTTCATATTCATCACAACCTTCCCGTTTCCTCTGGGGTTCCACAAGGCTCCGTCTTTGGCCCACTACTATTTATCTTTTACCTGCTTCCCCTTGGCCACATCTTCAGACAATATAATATCCATTTCTATTGCAAAGGAGAAATTCAATTTGTCAACTGGACAAACGTTTATACGTTTCTCAGCTCTTCCAAGCTGCTTCTTCAGTTTTGGTCAGACGTTGGTGGACACTGCCTTATATCTGCCTGAAGGGAGCGATAACTACACTGAAACTACTCTGAAACTAACACACCTACTTGTTTACAGTTTCTGTTTGTGAGCTAGGCCTATTAAGATGCACTGAGTGTGGGGGCATATTAGCATAATCATTCAGGCCCATAATGAGTGCTTTCGCACCTCTGGGCCAGACCTGCTATCCCTATTGTTTTCTTTGTTTTAGGTCTGAGGATGGAGTTATAAATGGGAGACAGATGATGCCTCAATTTCTGGAGGATGAATTGTCTTTCTTAAAAAAAAAAAATAGCCTCTTTAACTCCTGTCCAGTTCCTTTTTCTGGCTATGATCTGTAACTCACTATCCTCAAAGGAGTGGCCTGTGGCTTTTAGGTGGAGATATACGGCAGTGCAGTTCAACAGGCCGAGCTAACAAATAGAAACTGTAAACAAGTAGGTGAGTTAGTTTCAGAGTAGTTTTAGTGTGGTTAGTGCCCCCTTCAGGCAGATATAACCAGTGTCCACCAGCATCTGCCCAGAACTGAAAAAGCAGCTTGGATGAGCTGCGAAACGTATTCGACCAAATAAGCTTTTGTCCAGTTGACAAATTTAATTCTGCCTGGACGCCTGAGGGATTTTACACACATCCATTTTCATTGCTGTGCAGATCACACCCAGCGATACATCTCCTCCAAACCATCCAACACCCTGTCGTCCCTCCAGCAATGTGTTCCCAAAATCAAGTCCTGGTTTTCATCTAATCTCTTAAAGCTCAACA
Organism: Taenioides sp. WSHXM2023; assembly: GCA_029959045.1. NCBI lineage: Eukaryota > Metazoa > Chordata > Actinopteri > Gobiiformes > Gobiidae > Taenioides > Taenioides sp. WSHXM2023. The sequence goes on along the minus strand of CM057097.1, from coordinate 30,238,894 downwards.
GAAATAAAACTGAAGTCCTGTTAATAGGCACCAAGTCCACCACCAACAAAACTCCCAGTCTCTCCATTTCCACTGACAATTCTTCCATCTGTCCCTCCCCTCAAGTAAAGAGCCTTGGTGTCATTCTGGACAGTACACTTTCATTTCAATCCCATATCAACAATATCTCCAAGTCTGCATATTTTCACCTCTTGAACCTCACCGCCTCCGCCTTCCCTCACCCCTCACACTGCTGCCATCCTCGTCAATAACCTCTAGACTCGACTCCTGCAACTCCCTTCTCCATGGACTCCCTCACAAATCACTCCACAAGTAACAACTCTTACAGAACTCAGCTGCCCAAATCCCAACCAGAACTCTCTCCATCGACCACATCACTCAAGTCCTCCAGCAGCTCCACTGGCTTCTGGTTCACTTCCCAATTCAATTCAAGGTTCTGTTACTCACCTTTAAATCAATTCAGAATCTGGTCCATGGGCGTATACTAGTCTATGTGTTCTTTTCACAACTCTACTCAGGTTCCCATTGAATCTTTACGAGTTCAGATGGTCATTGATTGACAGGTGAATCAGCCAATCAGGGACACGCAATTTCACCTCTTCTCTTCGCTGGCTCCATCTGATGAAGACCACAGCACATGGTAGTCAGTGTGTATGCATATGCAGCAGACAGAACAGTCCTTTAAATCGCCCTGTTTACACTACACCATCTGCTTAAATGTCAGAACATGTGCCACTTATCCTCTCCTTCCCCTGAACATATGTGAACGCGTGGGGAATAATGGAAAGAATGGATGGAGGAAAGCGAACAGGCAGGAAAGGAGGAGGTGGCCGAGGAGATTGGGTTTGGGATGGAGAGGGAGAGAGGGCGAAAGGAGGCGGGGCTATGGGAAGGGGGGTTGTTTGGATGGAGCGTGGAGGCGATGTGAGACGAAGGCCAGATTGGATTTGATAAAAGTGAAGAGTGATGGAGAGGGATGGAGGGATGGAGAGGGATGGAGAGGGATGGAGCTGAGAAATGTACCACAGAGACGTACAGGAGCAGATCAAGCGCTAAGTGGAGATGATCAGATCTTCTTTAGGTTTGAGGTTTTCACGCCAAAAAAGACTAAAGTAAAAATGTCAGCAGAGGTGGTGGTACTCTGTTTTTAAAATCAGGTAGAGAGCCTTTATAAATAATAATCTGAAAAACAAAACCACTATATAACAAGATTTACCATTACACTCTTTACCCAAGTCAGAGTAAAAGTATGCGAAGTACTCTGGAAAGTACAATTTCTTTAAAGATCCACTGTGTAACTTTTGTGGTGGAGGGTTTGCCACTTGCTTGTCTCCATGGAGATGGTATTGCTTTGCCTTGAATGTTCCATAGTATGACATTAAACTTAAATCTTACATTTAATACAGTGTGTTTTTTTGCTCATAAGTTCAACAAAAACATGCACTCATACTGTAAGCAGAGGAACATCTCCACAGATCTGACCTGTAATAGAAAACAGATAAGACGGATGGAGTCAAGCAGATGGCGGAGAAAAGCTGAGCACGTTCAAAGAAATTGTACTTTTCAGAGAACTTTTCCAGTAGCATATGTTGAAGCTCATCGAGGCCAGCAGTTATAGGGGAGACTTTGGAGCAGAGTTCCATATTAGGAGAAGGAATTAATTTACATACAGCTGCAAATTCAAATACAAATGACGAGGCTCACAACAGCAGTTACAGAGAGAGGGGTGACCATTTTTCAAAGTAAAGTCAATTGGAGCTGGAGTCGATGGACCCGGAATCACTTCCTGTTTGGAATGCTGCGATTAGTGGGTTAGTTATGTCCATTTACAGTCTATAATTTCAACTATCCTCCTACGGTTAACTGTAAGATTCTGTCCAGTGCCCCACGAGCCTACGTCACCCACGCTCCCATACGACAGTTCTCCATAAATATACAAAAACATGATATAAAACCTTACACTACAACTTCACAAACCTGGTGTGATGCTTTTGGTTTTGTTTTGGTTTTGTAGTACTTTATTATCCCCGTAGGGACATTGTCCTCTGCATTTGACCCATCCTTCAGGAGCAGTGGGCCGCACATGGGGCGCCCGGGGACCATCTCCATGATCTTGTTTCTGGTCTTGGTCAGGACCTCAGCTGGAGGATTTTACCTCAGGTGCACCGGAGTGTCCAGAGGAAACCACTCAGACACGGGGGAGAACACGAGGGAGAACATGCAAACTCCACACAGAAAGGCCCGGATGACCCACAGATTGAACCTGGAACCTTCTTGCTGTGTTGCCTTTTTAAAATTTGTATTTGTTTTTTGTTTTTGTAGTACTTTATTACAGTGCAATCCAGTGTTATGTGCAGCTAATTACACAAATGAACACGTTGTTTTGGGCGAATATAACATTTTCAAAACAATAAAAGGAACATGGTGATCTAAAAATGTGACGTGTTGCAATACCCCATAGAAGAAAAAGTATCTCCTCTTTAATTTGTATGCATTTCATTTTTTGTGTATTTTTTAAGCACACAAAGACTTCACCCTGTTTTAAATATATTAGTGTTGAAAAATAGTGTACGACAAACTCAAGGATGAGCTGCTATTGACTGTCAGCTGGTCCTGCCTCATATGTATGACTGAATACAACCGTGTGTGTGTGTGTGTGTGTGTGTGTGTGTACATGTGTGTGTATGTACTGTACATGTGTGTGTGTGATACAGTATGTTAGAATGTACGGGCCCCAGACGAGAGCTCAGACAGGGCCCATCCATAACCGCGCAGCCTTGGGGGACGCTCTACCCCCATCCCCACCCCCTCCGCTCTATTTATAGAGCTCATGAATTTCCCCCCGTCCCGACAGGAGGGGGCGCCGTGGGGGGAGGGGGTATAGGACGAGCGCAGAGGTGAGAGAGGACGTATGGCGAGGGAGAGAGAGGAGGACGCAAACTTCACGGGCATAAGTTTAGCCGAGGACACGAGGACGCTGTGACCGGGACGTCCGGTGCGGGGACAGGGGACAAAGGCTCATGGGACGGTTTAAATATAAGAAGGAGCTGGGAGGGGACCATACACACTGTATATATAAAAGGACATAGCTAACCCGAAGTGAGCATGGGCGCGCTTCTGGCTCCATTGACTTTGGCTCCAGTTCACTTTCCACTGAAAAACCGTGGCCCCTCTCTCTGTACCTGCTGCTGTGGCCACTTCACTTTGGTCTAAAAATGTTCATATGAAGCCGCTCTACATGATCCTGGGGTTTATTTATTTCCATTTCTCTATTTTGTCCATAAATCAAGATATGAACATTAATAACAGACCAATCAGGTGCCTTCTTTTCCTCAAGATCCCTCCAGTTAGCGTTATGTCTGATTGACAGCGTTGCTAAGCGCTGCTCCCTGCCAAACCAGCGGTGCAGGTGGAAAAGGGGCGTTACCTTCAACCACCTTGCTCCTGATTGGTTCTTTGGTTGCTATGATACTCGCGGTCAGAATTCCAAATATGGAACTTATGCTGAATTCTCTTGTGCTCGGGACGCGGGGAAAACCGACCTCCACATCGAGAAAGTGCGATGGAACGGCCAATCAAACCGGGGTTCTGAAACACAAACTCGGGCTGGTTCAGTGCAGACGAGTCGGTTGGATTTAGGCCACGGGCTAGGATAGTCACGTGTGCACCCCCCCACAACCCTATAAATTTGGTATCACTGGAAACCTTGGGATGTCTAGATTACAATTATAACTGGTAACAGTAAAAAAACTGGGACTTGCTATGACAAATCAATAGTTTTATTGACCTACCATAAAACTCATGAAATGGCTGAATGCGAAACATGTGATTTCGCCACATGATACAAAGACTCAGTAAATCATCAATTTTTCACTTAAATAAACATATAAGGCATGAAATGAAAGCGAACTCTGTGCCAAATCATTCCCTTTTTAAATGATATGTCTGTCTTAATTGTGTCTGAAGATATGACACCATATAAACAATAAATGCTCGTATGACAATACATGATGAATATGACAATAATTCTGTTTTCATCATAATTCTACATACATTTGCCTAAACTATATGCACAACAAGAAAGCCCAATCTCTCAGCTTTGATCTCATGCCAAAAGTAATCTGGTAGGACAAATACTAGCAAAGATATCATATGTTTTACCTAGTGATGATAAAACACTTCAATGAATGCTGAAGATCGCATAATGATCCCATATTCAGCTTAAAAATGTAAATGCCATATGTCTCGAGGTATCAACAAACCTACACTTGCAATATTACCACTTTCATTTCCATCATATACAATGTTTGATATGTCTCAGTGTGCCACAATAACTCAATAACCAGTAACACATAAATTGACACAAAAAGTCAATCTCGCCAAGCTTTCAAAACGTATGTCAAAAACAATAACTGATTCTGTTACTTATCTTTTCTGAAACATAAAAGAAAACTAATGAACATGTTTTTTTCGGTCGTTTTGTTTTAGTGAGTTTTTTGTGCATTTATTTTGACCTGTAACATAGATCATCTCAGTCTGAATCAGTCACTTTCATCTTCCACAAATGATTCAAAGTCGGCATCGATATCACAAACCAGATCTGAATCTAAGTCATCCAGGTCCTCACTGAAGTCCTCAGTTACCACAGTTTCCTGAGCAATATCTAGAAGTTCTTTTGGCAGGAAATCACCTGTGAACCAGATCGGTAGTAATTGCACCTGCTAAGACATATTAAACATTGTATGTGGGTGAAACTTGGGAATATTAGAAGTACAGGTTTGTTGATACCCTAAAACCTATGGCATTTCAATTTTATTTCAAGTTAAATACATTTTAATAATATATAATTCACGTTGAAGTGATGATGTGATCTTCAGCATTCATTTAAGTGTTTTATCGATCACTAGGTAAAACATATGATATCTTTGCTAGTATTTGTCCTACCAGATTACTTTTGGCATGAGATCAAAGCTGAGAGATTGGGCTTTCTTGTTGCGCATATAGTTTAGGCAAATGTATGTAGAATTATGATGAAAACAGAACTATTGTCATATTCATCATGTATTGTCATACGAGCATTTATTGTTTATATGGTGTCATACTTCACTAAAGCATATCTTCAGACACAATTAAGACAGACATATCATTTAAAAAGGGAATGATTTGGCACAGAGTTCGCTTTCATTTCATGCCTTATGTTTATTTAAGTGAAAAATTGATGATTTACTGAGTCTTTGTATCATGTGGCGAAATCACAGGTTTCGCATTCAGCCATTTCATGAGTTTTATGGTAGGTCAATAAAACTATTGATTTGTCATAGCAAGTCCCAGTTTTTTTACTGTTACCAGTTATAATTGTAATCTAGACATCCCAAGGTTTCCAGTGATACCAAATTTATAGGGTTGTGGGGGGGTGCACACGTGACTATCCTAGCCCGTGGCCTAATTTACGTCACCACAGAAATGTCGTCGCAAACAGTAAACGCAAAGAATTGTCTTTTTGTCATTTTGATCTGTTCAGTTGTGTTTGTGTAGAGAAAGTGACTTCAAAAAACTCTGTAGTGACATTTAGATTTTCTTTCACATCATTTGACAATAGACAGAAGTTTTTTTCTGAATATGTAAGAGTCAAACTGTCATAATTGAGTCGCTGACAGCTAACGTTAGCTAACAGACTCACAAAACAGATTTATTAGCTGGAGCTCGCGATACTTGACGTTACATTAAACTTTCTTGGGCGTCCATATTTTCCCAACTGTTGCAATGGAACGTGTTTATGACAGATGTCGGGAGAATTCAATAGAATGCAGCATTAACTCCAAATTCGCTCCTCTAACTGCTGGCCTCATGAGCTTCATTTGACTGGAGCTGAACACTGGGGCAACGTCACACTTCCTCAGTCCACTCGTTGACACAGTCTGTGGAGGGGACAGAGGGGAAGGACGTCCTGCTCTGGAGATTTTATGGCCCGTGGTTCAAAAACATTAGCTGAGGTCAGGTGTTTGTACCTGCAGGACTCAGGGTCGTCCCTCACACCGGTGCAGGGAGGCCCTTCAAATGAGGCTACAACGACAGGTGATAGTGTGAACCTGTTCATGTTCTGAGGGGACTGATAAGGGCTCTTGTACTTTTTCTTAATTAATTTCTGTTTGTCCGGCTTCTGATTAAAGGGAACTATCAAACTCATGGACACGTAAAACATTCATGGAAATCTGTAACCCACTTATTTTCAGTCAAATCAGACTGAATCTGGACCAGTTTGTACTCCAAACCTACAAATAAAAAAAAATAACCCAAAAATTCAATAAGAATTTTATATGAATTCTGCCTAGACTTTTTTTTTTTTTTGCCTCATTTAGTCCCTAAATCTCATGTTTCGTGAGATCTGCTTCAGCTTTGACATGGGAATTGTCTTATCTTTTAACTCCAAAAGATGTGGGCAGAATTTAAACTCTGACTTTCTTGTGTAGAACTTGTTCCTGTTTAAAATGAGAGTACAGAGACAGTTAGCGAACAGCAGAGGCCAAAACTCCAGAGCCTCAGCTTCACAAAGAGTCCAGACATTTGTTTGTGCGATAAAGGGTTCAGAAACAGCTCCAGTTTGAATCGAGAGTCATCTTTAGACATTTTAAGAAAAACAGACCGAAACATAAAGGGGTTAAAGTTGATTTTTGGGGTATTTTAGAGAGGACATGATTCTGGTGAAGTTGTGATGGATTCCACCTCGAGACCCTGACGTCCAGATCTGGAAAGAGCAGCATTTAAAACAAACGGGACCTAAATTTGATCATTAACCAGCGTGTCTCGACGTGATTATCTTTTTAGATAATGGAGCAAACTATTGGAGATAAATACTTAAATTTGATTAAGAAATTATATCTTGATTTTAATGGGACAAGTTTAGACTGAATAATGTGTTTACTTGTGGATAAACCTGATGCCCTCCCGCTGTGAGGCAGGTGCAGGTGCAGGTGCAGGTGCTCACCTTCCTTCTTATCCTCGTGGATGGCTTTGGCTTTGGTGTCGGTGATGTCCTTGAAGGAGGCGAGGAACAGAACCACGTCGCCTTTCTCGTTTTTAATGGGGACGATGTCCAGAAGGCACCAGAACTGCTCCGCTGCAACGCAAACACACACACAACCACACACACACACACAACCACACACACACACACAACCGCACACACGCACACAACCACACACACACACACAACCACACACATACACACAACCGCAAACACACACACAACCACACACACACAACCGCACACACGCACACAACCACAAACACACACACAACCACACACACACACACAACCGCACACACGCACACAACCACAAACACACACACACACACACACACAGGAGACAGTATTTAGTATCAGGTAGAATAAGGTGCACTTTTATAGAGAAACTTGTCCTCTGCATTTGACCCATCCTCCAGCACCACCGGGTGAACCTGTCAGGAGCAGCGGGACCTTCTCCAGATCTGGAGCAGGTCTTGGTCAGGACCTTCTCCAGATCTGGAGCAAGTCTTGGTCAGGACCTTCTCCAGATCTGGAGCAAGTCTTGGTCAGGACCTTCTCCAGATCTGGAGCAGGTCTTGGCCAGGACCTCAGCTGGAGGATCTGACACAGACAGAACATGCAAACTCCACAGAGAAAAGCAAACTCAGAACCTTCTTTCTGTCTTTAGTTTGTCGTTAGTGACGAGCGCGCCCAGAGACAAAAGACCTTTAAATAATTTGACAAATGAGCGGAAAACATTTTCACACTGGTGAGTTTCAAGTCGGTTCTTGAAATCGTGTTTGAAATTTTAGTATCGTAACACTAGTGTGGGCTTGATTGAGCTGGAATTGAACTACCAAGTTCTGGGTCTCTGGAGAAATGTTCTAACCACAGCCACAACCACAAAAAAGCTTGGTCAAAATGTAAGATATAAACACTTAAATCTATCAGAAAATGACTTAAAAATAGTGAAATCATCTGTCCACGCAGCAAGATCATTTTACTTTTTTATAAGTTCTCCTAAAATAAACTCCCTCTGGGCCAGAATGAACCCGACTCTGGTCAGTTTCATGGGCTGGAAATAAGTTTATGGATGCAAAGTTTTACATAAACACACTTGAGTATCGAGCAAATCTGCATCACTGAGTCTAAAAACAAGTGAAGTGTCGCAGCGGGAAACTGTGGTAAATGGATTATAGCTTCTTTTAAACATTTATTGCCTAAATTTAACATTTTCTGACTAGTTTAGTCATGGAAGAAATACAGTATATGAGACATTTTTTAGATTATACAACCAATTAAGAACGAGTAAGGAGAAAATAAACCTGAAAACAAGATGAAGAAGCTGATATAAGTTTGAAAATCTTGGCCAGATCAGGGAAATTTGCAGAGATTCACACTCACACACTCAAATGACAATCTTTAAACATGAGTTCCATCTGTGTTTAGCCTCCTCCACATGTGCTGCTCCAGAGAGTAGACCGAGCCCATTGTTAGTGACCAGCTCCCCCAGAGACACGGAGCCTTTAAATAGTTTGACAAACGAGGGATTCCAGCCGTAAGTGTGAAATACGGCGGCGCTGGGCTGACGATTATAGTTAAAGGAGACAAATTATGCATTCATGTGGCTTTAACTCTCTTTTAAACACGCTTTTGGACACTTTTGGAACAGTATTTCACATTTTCTAATTTAAAAACATCTTACGAACCCTTCCTTTTCCCCTAAAACGCCTGATAAAAATGACCCCGGGCCCCGTGGAGCGCAGACTCTCGGCGCAGTGTGAAGCTCTGGAGTTCTGTGAGAGCCTCATTATAAAAGTGGGACCAGGTTCCACAGAGGAACGCCGGAGTTTTTCATGCTGCTGTAGCTGGAGTCTGGGGGGTCGTCCCACAGACATTAGACGGAGCCTTTGTTGGTCTTCACGATTCCCATGTTCAAGTTTCTAATTAAATCAAAATCACTTCATTTCTCCTGAGGGGCAGTTTGAGCAGGAAAATACAAGAAAAACAGAAAAGCTCAAACAAAAGTCTCAGTGGTCCGTGTACTGTTCGTTCTTTTGAATTTCAATTAAGAACGAGAAAATAAAATGTGAAAACAGTTTGTTATTCCATTATTCTGTTTTAGTGTCAAACAAAAAAAATGATTTCAACCTCTATTTTCAATATTTAATTAAAAAGTTTATTTCAAATAACACCAATCAAAAAACATTGTGCCTATTTCAATTTTTATATTTAGCACGTATTTTTAAGTTTTTGGATGCTCAGTGCAGCTCATTAAATCTGTGTCTGTGTGAGAGTTACAGCCCTCAGGACAAAAGTGTCTTTCCTCTGTGTTCTGTCCTGATGATCTCACAGCAGCCTCCAGGGGGCGCCAGGTGAACTCTAGACACACAGAAACCCTCTTCTAAGCCTCTCGCTCTCGTTTGTGTTGGTGATTTGACGGGACATTCCCTCTGGAACGTCTTCTGTCAGGTTTGGTGTAGAAAGTCTGCAGCATTTCTTTTTTGTATTTTTGTTTTTATTGATTTGATTCAAAACATAGAAACAAACATATTAATCAAAACAGCAAAACAAAAGTCTGGAGTTACAGTTTCTTATTTAAAGAAAGCCTGTAGCATTTCAGAGCTAGCTGGTTAGCATTGCTAGCTCCATGCAGCATCACCATGGATACCGGAAAAACAAACTGCACGGTTCTGCAAGTTCTGGTCAAAATCCAACATTTTAAGTTAAAAATGTAAAACTAAAAACATAAAAACTATCCATCCATCCACACTTTATCGAGCGCACACAAAAACTAAAAAAGTTTAAAAACTGCTCAGTGTGACAGCCAGTCAGCCACAAGAGCAGCCAACCACGAAATGCCATCGACAGCAAGTTTATCTCAGTCAAAATGAGATTTAGGGACTTGTAATTCAAACTTGATTTCGATACTAAGGAACAGACACAAAGCTCAATACACAATAATGAAAAACACTAAACAATATCAGGTGATTTTCTACATTAAATGGAAGTACTTTTTTTCTTTTCTATTCCCATGTGGCCTTATATCTGTGTAATCCAGGGATCCTCAACCTTTTTCCTTCGCTGAGCTGCCTGTACAAAACAAAAATGTAAGAAGGCTGCTCATTTTAGCTGTTGTAAGAAACTGAGAAAGTAAAAGAGCCACGGCGAGCCTCAGACGGAGCAGTTAGACTCTATGAAACATAAACCGTTATCCATTTATCAGTGCACAAAGTCAGACGTCTAAATGAGACATTTACAAAGGTAATTAATCGAATATTAGTAATTCAGCACAATACATGTACTGTAATTTCCGTACTATTGAGCGCACCTGAATATTCCCGCATCAGCTCACTTGTCTGTGAGCTGCAGGAGTCCACGTTTTAACTTGAGATAATTACACAGAAAGATTTTTTTTAATTTTTAATTAAATACTGGTACATGTTTTTTCCAAACAGAACCTGTAACACGGCAGGAAAACAACAGTAAAATCTGTAAAGCCCGTAAAAATCTACAAATGGATTATCAGAATACGTCACTTCTCGCTCTACTGCAGAAAGAGCCGCTGTCCCGTCTGGGATCAGGTCAGTGTCTTGTAAGATTTCAGCAGATTTCAGGCTCTACCGGGGGCGGGGCTAGGTGTATCGCTCAGGTATGAGTGGATGTCCCGGGGGCGGGGTTAGGTGTATCGCTCAGGTATGAGTGGATGTCCCGGGGGCGGGGTTAGGTGTACTGATCAGGTATGAGTGGATGTCCCGGGGGCGGGGTTAGGTGTATCGCTCAGGTATGAGTGGATGTCCCGGGGGCGGGGTTAGGTGTATCGATCAGGTATGAGTGGATGTCCCGGGGGCGGGGTTAGGTGTATCGCTCAGGTATGAGTGGATGTCCCGGGGGCGGGGCTAGGTGTATCGCTCAGGTATGAGTGGATGTCCCGGGGGCGGGGTTAGGTGTATCGCTCAGGTATGAGTGGATGTCCCGGGGGCGGGGCTAGGTGTATCGCTCAGGTATGAGTGGATGTCCCGGGGGCGGGGTTAGGTGTATCGATCAGGTATGAGTGGATGTCCCGGGGGCGGGGTTAGGTGTATCGATCAGGTATGTTTGGATGTTCGGCTACTGAAGTTTGAGACGTTTCTTCTCGTCATTTCCTCCTCACCTGATTTAAAACATTCAGGTCATGAAGTCGTGTCCCACTCACTGATGTTCGTTTAGTGTCATAACTTATTTTAAACTGTTTTAGTGACGACGGCGTTCGCTAACGCTGAAACTTCATGTTCACCGCACAGACAGCGACACTTTCTGCTCTCAGGCTGCGCCACATGCGCTGTGTCCATAAACTAATAATCCGTCTATAAATTAGCCACATCGTTGTTTTAAGCCGCAGGTTCAAAGTTTGAGAAAAAAGTGGTGGTTTATAGTCCGGAAATTACAGTAACGCAGAAATCCCTCGGTGAGCTACTTGGTGGTCCTGTAGGTTCATAGTGGTCCATGGGTGTATTCTAGTCTCTGTGCTCTTATACTTGTTCTGATCCAGATCCAGTTTGTTCTAAACACATTCAGAAAAGGTTCTGCTCTGTCCTGAAAATGGGACTTTTTTAGAATCGACACCTGTGAAAAATGAGGATCTAGTTTCAGTACCAGTTTTAGTATCAATTAGTGTCTGATTTTCCCTACGTTTGACAGCCCCAGTTTGTGATCAATAAAAACGGTGATAAAGACACAGACCGTGAGCTTTAACTCCTGCAACAAACGCAACAAAAACAGACGAAATCTGAGCTCCATCTGTCGTTAGCCTCCTCCACATGTGCAGCTCCAGAGAATAGACCGAGCCCATTGTTAGTGGCCAGCACAGAGCAGTCCCCAGAGACAGTGCCTTTAAATAGACCCGTCCACACTGTCTCACATACACACACACAGAGACACACACACAGAGACACACACGCACACACAGACACACACACACACACACACACACACACACACACACACACACAGAAACAGTCCCCGAGTCCCCCAGGCCCCAGACTCAGGAGGGAGCAGCTCGGGGCCCCTGTTAAACAGATGTCTTTGCACACGTCCCTGCTGCCTGTTACCGCCTGTCTCTGTCTCTCTGTGTCTGTCTCTGGCTCTCTGTCTCTCTCTGTTTCTGTCTCTGTCTCTCTGTGTCTCTCTGTGTCTCTCTGTATCTCTCTGTCTCTCTCTCTCTCTGTCTCTGTGTGTCTCTGTGTCTCTCTCTCTCTGTGTCTCTCTCTCTGTGTCTCTGTGTGTCTCTCTGTGTCTCTCTGTCTCTCTCTCTGTCTCTGTGTGTCTCTCTGTGTCTCTCTGTCTCTCTCTCTCTGTGTCTCTCTGTCTCTCTCTCTCTGTCTCTCTCTCTCTGTGTCTCTCTGTCTCTCTCTCTCTGTCTCTCTCTCTCTGTGTCTCTGTGTCTCTCTCTCTCTGTGTCTCTCTCTCTCTGTGTCTCTCTCTCTCTGTGTCTCTCTCTCTCTGTGTCTCTCTCTCTGTGTCTCTGTGTCTCTCTCTCTCTGTGTCTCTCTCTCTCTGTGTCTCTCTGTCTCTGTGTCTCTGTGTCTCACACAGACTGTTCAGACTTTGTCCTTTGTCCGATGGAGATTTGACTAAAATGGCGCTTTTGGTTCTGTTTAAATCACTGAAAATTGTCGATATAAAGATTCTGTCACTTGTTTTTGCAAAGTGTAAAAGAATAGTTCTTTGGAGTTTCATGATTTAGAACTTAAAGTACGTCACAGTGGGCGTGTACTGGAGACAGTGAAAACAGAGGTTGACCGGTAAAATGGCGTCTTGAAAATGATTAGAGAGACTCAAACGTGCACGAATCATTCCAATACAACATGGTTAAAAGTTCTGAGAAGTCCATTTTGCAGAATTGGTTTGCTTTAAAATCATAATTTCAGCCTCAGTGCTCCTCATACTCTGGTCTGGAGCAGCTCGTCATCTACAGGCAGCAGAGGAAACAAACAGTTACTTAAAAACTGAGCAGGACTTCCATCTTTGTCATCATAATTCTGGTAAATTTCAGCTTTAGTGAGGTTCAGATGCAAAAGACTTTTCATTTTACTGAAACCAGAGTGAAATACATGAAAAACAACTGCAGGTACCAGAACTATATTCTACCTACCTAAATTAAAGGCTCAAAAAACTCAATTTGTATAAAGTGTGTGTTCTTTAAATGTTGGTGGTAAAAGGTCCATAATTGCCAAGAAAAACAAAAGGAGAAAGAATGAAACTAAATGTAATTGTGGGTTTAGTGTATGGAGCGTCCGGATGGAGCCGTGTCCAGACTCACGTGGGCCCCGTCTCTTCGTCTCGTTTCACTGAAGGACATGTTTTTATAAATAAACAGGTGAACAGAGGGTCACTTTATTATATTGTATGTTTATGAACTCTGTCCCCTCTCTGTCCTCCGCTCCATAATGAGCTCAGGTTAGAGAAGACAGAACGCTTTTGTCTGAGGTCGAGTTATAATCTCTGACAGACGCATAGTTATGTTGTTTGGGACATTTTTCATATTGAGCTAAAATAATAAATAATAAAGAAATCAGTTCTGAAATCAGCTGAAATAGTATACAAATAAGCTCCAAAAACCAAATACCCACCATCACTGCATTATTCTGAAGAAACACAACATATTCATTTGCAGATTGTACAAAATTTGACATGGTCTGGCCCTTGTCTCACTACAAGAATTTGTTAAAAAAAATCAGAACAGATGAACAAGAACAAGCTCCAGAGGTGATTGTTTAATACCATCAAGGAAAAGTGCCTTTGGACAGGCTGTTTTCTCTTTCCGTGCCTCTCAAACCTGGAACTCCATCCCAGTGACGGTACGTGAGCCGCTACACTCAGCTCCTCCTCTGATCGACTTAAATCAGATCTGTTCACAAAACTGACCGGACACAACTAGTTTTGGCTTTTAGACTTAAAGAATGTCGCCTGTTTGACTAACTGACAGATTATCGCATTAGCGCCCTCTGGCTGTGAGGTGTTAGACTCTACATTTTGGTTATTGAACAGGGCCGGTTGACAAAAAAAGGGCCGTAGACCAGACGGCCGTTCTGGACTTTTCCGGAACGCACAGATTGCCAACCCGTCCCTGATTTAAACTGCCCCTTCTGCACATGCATCATATTTGTACATAGACGTGTAAATAGACGTTAATGCTGTAAGCAATTTTAATACTAATTTTGTAATGTCGTATGAGTGTGTTTTACAAAGTATGAGTGAGAAGCGCATGTGGGGGTGAGTACTGGAGGCTTTTGTCAGGTTTTATAAATTGTGCAGGTTTTGTGGTCTTGGTCCAGCAGGGGCTAAGGACAGAAATGAGCTTTAGTTATAATCCTGCATATTTACAAGTCCATGTTTGGCTCTTACATTATCTTGTCTTTTAATATGCATTGTCCCTTTAATAAATAAGTAAAAAAAAAAAAAAAAGGTTCTCGGACTTCCGGTTGAAAAGTGCAGCTATGATTTCTGCCCGTCTATAAAAACACGTATTTAGATTAAACTAAAATAGATGAAATGTCTTCAATTTAAAATGGTGAACCTGTTTTTTTCTGACTCTGTGTCTCCATAACAGAACAGAGCTAAACATGTTCAAATTGTAATGAGGATTTATTCTAAAGTAAAAATCCAGTGTGTTTAAACCTAAAATGTCTCTGATCTGAACGTCACTCCCTAAACCCCAGAGTCAGTGCTAGTGCAGCCTCTGCAGCTCAGGGAGGGAATTCTGGAGGTTCTGAGCTTCACATGAGCCTGTCCATAAACTGAGACTGAGACAAACGCAGGACGTGTCTCTGTGTCCCTGTGTCCCTGTGTCTCTGTGTCCCTGTGTCCCTGTGTCTCTGTCCCTGTGTCTCTGTGTCTCTGTGTCTCTGTGTCTCTGTGTCTCTGTCCCTGTGTCTCTGTGTCCCTGTGTCTCTATCAGCAGGAGAACGTTCTGGAGACACAGGTTCAGAGGTGATTGTAAGAGCACAGGTTACACACTGTCCCTTTAACTTTAACTCGGTGCAGGAGTCATGCAGGTGACGTCCTCCATAAAATTACACAGCGTCGCGTTAACTTTTACCCTGCAGATCTGTAGCTGGTCCTCGCTCGTACAAACCCATTAGTACATCACTGTTTTACACACACATTTCAGACACAGAGCCTTTCAGAGGCTCAGGATGAGGACCAGAACATAACATAGCAACTAAAACCTAAAATGTTTTAAATCACACAGACGGCACAGTCAGATTCTGTCACTGCTGCTTTTACATTATATTGTTTTATACTGTTTGCTGTTACAAAGAATTGATTTACAGAGCTCCTCTCACTGAGAAGATGAAGAACATGAAGGAAAGAAACCAACCCCAGCTAAAGGCAGATGTAAAAGAGTTAAACAGAGGAACGTTTGGGCCTTCAGATGATCTGACAGACCAGTCATGTTTAACACAGAGAGGTCAGCTCAAATGTAGGTAAATGTATATGTTCAAATGCAGATTAGTGTTATATAACAGTGAGTTTTTGGCTCTAGTCGCTCATAGAAAAGATCAGGTTGAACATTTGTGCTTTTACCTTTTGGAGATTTCATGGTAAAGTTCAGTGTCACTGTGAGGAGCTGGTCCCATGAGGTCGAAGCAGGAGGCAAACTAACAACAGAAAGTGTCTTTTCCACAAAATGTATTAAAAGAAACTTATTAAACTATAAAACTATAATATAAAAATCATTATAAAATAAAATGTTCCAAAACAGAAAAGAAGTCACTTAAATTAAACACCACAAGCACACGAGCCACGTGCACACGAGCCACGTGCACATGAGCCTCGTGTGCACGTGGCTCGTGTGTGTGTACAGGTGAGTCTGTGTGTACAGGTGAGTCCGTGTGTGTACAGGTGAGTCTGTGTGTACAGGTGAGTCCGTGTGTGTACAGGTGAGTCTGTGTGTACAGGTGAGTCCGTGTGTGTGTACAGGTGAGTCTGTGTGTACAGGTGAGTCCGTGTGTGTACAGGTGAGTCTGTGTGTACAGGTGAGTCTGTGTGTGTGTACAGGTGAGTCTGTGTGTACAGGTGAGTCTGTGTGTGTGTACAGGTGAGTCTGTGTGTACAGGTGAGTCTGTGTGTGTACAGGTGAGTCTGTGTGTACAGGTGAGTCCGTGTGTGTACAGGTGAGTCTCTGTGTGTACAAGTGAGTCCGTGTGTGTACAGGTGAGTCTGTGTGTACAGGTGAGTCTGTGTGTACAGGTGAGTCTGTGTGTACAGGTGAGTCTGTGTGTGAGTCCATATGTTTGTGTACAAGTGAACAGCTCCTTTTTATCTTTAGTTCAGTAGAAATCGGCAATTCCAGAGCTAAACTGATCCAAATGATTCTAGTGAAGGTGTGTGGCGTTTAAAAACACAGTGGAGCACTTCCTGTATTACCACATGACATCACAAGGTGGAACAGAGGGTTTTCTGTTTGAGAGAAGCGCTCAGCCTAAATCTGCAGGGTTTGTGTGTTAAACATTAAGAAACAGCGTAACATGGGCCTTTTAAGTTACTGTTACTTGAGTACTTTCTTGGACCACTACTTTGTACTACTACTTGAGTAATATTATTTTGAGGTAACGTTACTTTTACTTGAGTACATTTTTGTGGCTGCACTACCTCTTCTGTATCTTATACTGTATTTTCTGTTCTTCACACATCTGGAGTTCCTCTGGATCTGTCTCCGTCTGTCCATCATCTCCTCGTCTCTCCTTCTTCCTCGTTATATCCAGACTTTGCCAGACTGAACCTTCTCCTCGCTCCTTCTCTCTCTGAACTCTGTGGAAGTGGGTCAGGAGCTCCATCCCCGTCTCTCCCGCTGATGTGAGGAGCTGAAAAATGTCTGACAGTCCCATTAAAAACCCATTCTGGAGTCATCAGTTACGGTCTTTAGAATCCAACCACATGAAACTTTAAATGTAGATCTGTTCTGGGGGCAGACTGTATGTAAATGGACACGGCTAACCCGCTAGTGTTCCACACAGGAAGTGAGCATGGGGGCGCTTCTGGCTCCAAACCACTTTATATTGAAAAATGGTCGTCCCTCTGTCTGTAACTCCTGCTGTGGCCTCATTATTTTGGTTTTAAAATGTTCTTATAACCTGCTCTACATGATCCTGGGGTTTTTATTTCACTATTTTGTCTCTAAATCAAATCAAATCAAATCCCCCCCGTAACTGATAATAATAATAATAATAATAATAATAATAATAATAATAATAAGAAGAAGAAGAAGAAGAAGAAGAAGAAGAAGAAGAAGAAGAAGAAGAAGAAGAAGAAGAAGAAGAAGAAGAAGAAGAAGAAGAAGAAGAAGAAGAAGAAGAAGAAGAAGAAGAAGAAGGACACTCAAAAACGCTTTACAAACAAAATAGGAAATAACACTGTAGAAAACGTGGAGAATCATGGGGGAAATGCAGCTTGAACAGGTGAGTTTTTAGTCGTGATTTGAAGTGTTGCATTAAGTCCAAGTTCCTGATAGATTGTGGGAGTGAGTTCCAGAGCGAGGGGGTGGCAGCAACAAATGCTCAGTCCCTCAAGGTCCGGTGCTTTGTCCTGGTGAGGGGAGTGAGGAGATTCTTTGTCCTGGTGAGGGCCAGAAGGATTTCTGCGGTGGGCTGAGAGAGGGAGTGGCTGAGACGGGCAATGTTGCGGAGATGGAAAAAAGATGTTTTGGTGATGTGGCTGATGTGGCCTCTGAATGAGAGGGTCGGGTCCATGACGATACCAAGGTTGCGTACAGACGGAGAGGGGGTAACAGTGTGGCCATTGATGAAGAGGGAGATGTTCTGAGCAGAGGGGAGGAGAACTTTGGGTCCGGGGATGAGCAGTTCTGTTTTATTGCTGTCAGACTGGCAGTTTGTCATGCTGGACAGAATGACCAGGGTGATGGATTTGGTGGAAATGTAAACCTGAGTGTCATTGGCGAAACAGTAGAAATGGAGTCCATGGTGACGGATGATGTGGCCGAGGGGAAGCATGTAGATGATGAAAAGGAGGGGGCCGAGCACTGAACCTTGGGGAACACCAGTGGTGACAGGGGAGGAGTGAGAATCGGAGTTATTTATGGAGACGTAGTGGTGACGGTCAGAGAGGTAAGAGGAGAACCAGGAGAGTGCAGTGTTGGAGATGCCAATGTACTTTAGACGGTGAAGGAGGATGGTGTGGTCGATGGTGTCGAATGCTGCACTGAGGTTGAGGAGGAGGAGAACAGAGAGGGAACCAGAGTCTGCTGCGAGGAGGAGGTCGTTGGTGACTTTGAGGAGGGCCGTTTCAGTACTGTGATGGGGGCAATACCAGATTGAAATGTTTCGAAAAGCTGGAAGTTGAGGAGGTATTGCTGGAATTGGGTGATGATGGCACGTTTTATTATTTTGGAGAGAAGAGGAAGATTGGAGATGGGTCTGAAGTTGTCCAGGTTGTCAGGGTCCAGGCCGGGTTTTTCAGTGTAATTGTGGCTAGTTTGAGTGCAGGAGGGACAGTGCCAGAGCTGAGGGAGGTATTTATGATGTTGCTGATGAGTGGGGGGAGTGGGGATGCTTTCAGGAGAGGAGACGGGAGAGGGTCCAGACGGCAGGTTGTGAGTTTCCTGGTGGAGAGGAGTTCGGTTGTGTCCGAAAAGGATAAGGGGGAGAAGGAAGACAGTCTGTGGTTTGTGGTTGGGTTGAGGCTAGATTCTGGAGGGGGATGAGTGGAGCGAGAGTTGTTAAGTGTGAGTGAATGGTTTGGATTTTGGAGGGGAAAAATGATAAGTAGTTGCTAGCCTCAGTGAGCTTCATTTGACTGTAAATGAACGCTGTGGTAATGTCACTCTCCCTCAGAACATTTCTTTATTCAGTCTGTGTGTGGAGATCATAAAGAATCAAACTGGTTTTGTTTTAGGGCTGTCAGAAGTAATGAAAATCAGATATGAATCGATACCAAAACTAGAATCAAAACTAAGTATCGATACTAAAAAAATATATTAAACAGGGTCAGTCTTATAAAGCTTTAGCAAAACTAGTGAAAGCCCGTGTGTGTTATTATTTTGTGTCTAAAATGACCTTCTGTTGTCTAAAAGGGACTTTATTGTTTTCATTGTTGTATTTGAATTGACATTTTAGTCTCAAGGCTCTACTGTGTTTATACACACACCAAAATCTGATTATGATCTGATTTCTGGAGTTATCAGATTATGAAATGTCACGTAAACAGCTCTATCTGACTGTTCAAACCTCTGCAGATTTTGACAAGGAGAATCATGCAAAAAAGGGCAAACTATAAAAAGAAATTCTGTACTTTGTCCTCCAAATAGATCAGTTACTAAAAATAGATCAGTTACTAAAAAATCAGTTTTACAGTTTTAAAACCTGAGCCTGTGTTTCCAGAGCCTCAGCCTGCACATAGAGCGCAGATAAACCACCACCTCCAAAATTTCACATGGGCTGGGGCCATTACGGGTCCAGTGTTCTAGTTCTGCATTTGATTTTTTGTTTCCTTGACGACTGAAGAAATATATGAACTAATAAAACACTGAACCTCACCAGAACCTCCACATCGTCACTTCCTCCATCAGACGACAATTACAACACAACCTGAAATTATAAGATTCTCCTGACATTAAACCACCTCTTGAGAGCCATATTTAAATTTCTAACTAAATGTTGTATCCCCCATGCTCCACACGCTAATACTCCATAAATATACAAAAAAAATACAACACAATACACAGCAACTTCACAATCCTGACATGATGTGCAGCAGTTCATTAGCGGGACGCACACTGATTGTGTTGTGACAGCGCTCTGAAGGGGGAGTGACTTAGCGCAGGAGCAAAGGGAGAGAAGACTCAGTACCAAAAACAAAACAAAAACATGTTAATACATTGTTTTGGGTGAATATTTCATTTTCAAAACAATAAAAGGAACATGGTGATCTAAATCTGTGTTACAGTGAAAACCCCACAGAAGTTAAAGACCTCTTCTTTAATTATGTTAAAACAGCTCATATCTCAGACTTGACCTCAGAGCGCCCCCCACAGGTGCAGGCTGGACTCACCTGTCTTCTTGTAGAACATGATCTCGTCCTTGAACTCCTTGCGTTCCTCCAGGGCCTGGTCGATGCTGATGATGATGCCTTCACTGGACTCGGGGCCGTAGAGGAACTTGCAGGCGCAGCTCTTCTGCATGACCTCGCCCCTGGAGAAGCCCGTGAGCTCACAGAAGCCATCAGAGCAATACACGATGGGGAAGCCCTGAGACACCTGCGCGTTCGCCAGGATGAAGTTACTGTCTGTGGAGAAAAGGTGAGAGACACTGTGAGGAGAACAGGGTCTGGACCTTAAAGGTTCTGTATGACACAAAGTGGACTCCTGTAGCTTTAAGTTGTGTTCTAATGTTGTTTCCTCCTCAAAAACAGACCTGGAGTTGTGTTTGTTTCATTCACATGTTTGAGGAACTCTTTATTATTAGTCTGTCTACATCTCCAAAGCTCCAAACGCTCTGTTCCACCTTGTGATGTCATCAAGTGGTAGTTTTCAAGTGAACAGCTCCTTTTACCTTTTGTTTTGTAGAAATAAGCAACTCTAAGGTTGAAATGATCCAAATGATTCTAGTGAAGGTGTGTGGAGTTTAAAAACACAGTGGAGCACTTCCTGTATTACATGATGACATCACAAGGTGGAACAGAGTGTTTTCAGTTTGAGAGAAGAACTCAGCCCAAATCTGCAGAGTTTGTGTGTTAAACATGTGAATGAAACAAACACAACTCCAGGTCTGTTTTTGAGGAGGAGACGACATTAGAACATGACTTAAATCTCACAGGAGACAGTTTTGCGTAATTTGTGACAGTAAAAAAGTACAAAAAGAAATATTTTTTAAAACTACAATGTTGTGTGTCGTATTTAACATAATTAGAAGCTTTAAAACAGCCTGTGTTTGAGAATCTGCTGTTCAAACTATTGCAGTAAACATCTGGTCCAGCTTCAGGTGTACGACAAAAACAAAACAGGATTACATGACTCACTCCAAACCTGAGCAAACTAATGATGAGGAAACACCAGAAAACATAATGAAAAGCCAACAAAAGTCAGTTTTAGAAGCACTTTCATATCCTCTTTGGACTCCCACTGGGCCTCCCTCTCCTCAGTATCAGTCTGCCCATTATAATGACTCCACACTTTCGCGCATATTAAGTCAGGAAATGCTGTAATTTTATCATCAAATGTCCCTGAAAGTAAGAAAGATTCAGTTTTTTCGGGGGAACCTTGGTAAACCCTGTAATTTAGACGTCTACAAATATGTTCTGAAGGACATTGGATTCTCAGAGAAGGAGCTGTGTTTTGTTTCATTCACACGTTTAACGCACAAATCCTGCACATTTAGGCTGAGTTCTTTTCTCAAATCGAAAACACTGTTCCACTTTGCGATGTCAGGAAGTGCTCCACTGCATTTTTGCATTTTTTTTTTCAATTGCTTTGGCACATTTCTGTTTAGTTGAGAACTTTCTTCTGGACAAATCCTCAAAAATCGCCAATAAGCAGGAAGTTGAACTCATTAAAGAGGGGGTATTCTGCAAAATTTACTTTCTGGAGTTTTGTTCTAATGTTGTTCCTCACCACAAACCTGTCTGAAGAGGTTTTAGAGTCATCCATGCAGGTTTGAGTAATTTAACGATCTGTCCTGGGCCCTATTTGAACCCTCCTTACAGTTAGCAGTACGAGTCTGTACAAGGCTCCGCCCACAAGCCTACGTCACCCATGCTCCCACACAACAATGATACGAAATAATGCACTACAACTTCATAAACCTGATGTGATGTGCATGCTGAGTGTTATGATAGCGCTCTGAAGGGGGAGTGACTTACTGGAGAGCAAAAGGAGGGGCGACTGGGAGCATTAAAAACTACAACGAAACGTATAAAACATGTTAATATGTGGTTTTGGGTGAATATAACATTTTCAAAACAATAAAATGAACATGGTGATGTAAATGTGAGGTGTTACAGTGAATACCCCACAGAAGTATAATACTCCCTCTTTAAAAACACCTCTGTGCTAAACCCTGGACCCTCTGCACATGAGAAACACCAGAGCAACAACAACGTATGAAACACTGGACCATTTTACCACATTTAACATCAAAATCCATGACAAAATCCAACGGGACGCTCATCTGTACAGGCCGTGTGTGAAAACGGTTCATAGTATTATTATTATTATTATTATTATTATTATTATTATTATTATTATCATTATTATTATTATTATTATTATTATTTGTTCATTTATTTCATTCATAAAGTATAAAAAGACATCAACAGTGTCATAACATTACAAGAAATGAATGAAAAGGAGCAGAAAGAAGAGGAATCTTATGTTTTCTGCCTCCTCTTCCCTTTTCCAGACAAATTAACACTGATAGTTTCTATAAAACATTTCATCAATACTTTCCATTTCAATCACAAATATTAATCAACTGTAAACAGAAAGCTTCACTTTTATGCACAATATCTTAGTTAGTAGGGTTGGCAAAGGTATTGAGAATCAGGTAATCGATCAAACAACTAGTATCGAAATACTCATTTGAGCAGGTATTGATACTAAAAAAATCAGATTCACAGGACAGAAATGAACCGTTCCTGAAAAGCTTTAGAATGGGAAAAGAAAATAAAGTACCATTTAATGTGGAAAATCACAGGATATTGTCTAAAGAAAGAGTTTTTATTATTATTATTATTATTATTATTATTATTATTATTATTATTATTATTATTATTATCATCATTATTATTATTATTATTATTATTATTATTATTATTATTATCATCTTGGTATCGGAATCAGTATTGAGTTTTTCCTTAGAATCAAAACTGAGCATCATTTAGTGTCGTTTATTGATGTAACAATTAGCACCAAAATTAGCATAAACACTGACAACAAAATGTGTTAAAATGGTCAAACGTTTATCACATTTAAATGGACAGATCACAACAGTAAATAAATATCGCTCACCACACCAACAGTATGTTTTTTGTTTTGTTTTTTTCATTGTTTTGTAAAGAACCACAAACTCTCCATAAATGAGCGAACGTTACAAACTGGAGCTGGAAAGTGACTCTTAATTCTCGCTGGCAAATATAAGAAACCGTTTGTTTGTGTTTGTTTGTCCTTTTGTTTTCCAGCGATGCAAATATCTGCACCACAGTCTCCTGAAGACCGTACAGAGCTTTGTTTAAACTCATCCGCCTGTTCTGTACCTTAAAAACACATTCTGACTGTGAGCAGGGTCGCTCTCCACAGATCTGACCTGTAACCTGGCCTGCCGTCATCTACCTGCTTGTCTCTATCAATCAATCAAATCAATTAAATTTTATTTGTGTAGCACTTTTCATACATTTGAAATGAGCACAAACGGCTTCACATGCAACAGAAAAATGACAATTAAAAACAGCCCCAGCCCGTGGTTTCTCCCATAGAAACAGAAGAAATTTAGACAGAAACAGAAAACAGAAAACTACTAAAGGTTATAGTAAAAAAAATAATAATAAATAATAGTAATAGTAGTAATAATAATAATAAAAATAATAGTAGTAGTAATAATAATAATAGCAATAGTAATAATAGTAATAATAATAATAATAGTAATAGTAATAATAGTAATGTAATTGTTTATTTTTTGATGGCACTTTGAAGGGGGAGTGACTTAGCACGGGGAGCAAAGGGCATTAAAAACAAAACTGAAACGTGAAACTGAAACATGTTAATATGTCGTTTTCATTGAATATTAAAAACAATAAAAGGAGCACAGTGAGCTAAAGTGGGGGGCCTGTCAAATGCTTTTCTCCATGGAGATGTTATTGCTTTGTCTGCAATGTTCCACAGTATGGCATTAAATCTTTCCATCTTCATGGAGACCAAACTAGACTAAGTTCCAGGTCAGATCTGTGGAGAGGCGACCCCGCTCACAGTCAGAATGTCTGTTTTTCTAGGTATTTTTGAGCTCTAAAACCACCTGGAATTGAATAAATGTAAAGTAGAGCTGTTTAATGTCACACTGCGGAACCAAAAAGTTACACAGTGCACTTTAACACCCCGCAGACGTGTAACACCCCGTCTTTAAGGTCACATGTGGGCACCTATTGTGTATTCCGTATACAAATGAAACAGCTCCACACTCCTCTGTTTCTCATTTGAATATTAAACGTCTTGTTCTCGGTGAAATCGTGTACTGTGGATTCAACTCAAATTTAATCCCGTCTCCCGTGAAACAAAGCTCCTCTCCTCGCTGTCAGATAATGAGTCTTCTCCTGCTCAGAACCTCACATGTCAGACTGTACCGGGCTCATGTTCACATCAGTCCTGCAGGGGCCCGGGGACAGGGGCCATTTTCTGCTCCGGTGGGCCCTGTGTTGGCCCTTAATTGTTTTGTGTCCGTGTTGAGGTTTGACGCAGGTACAGAACCAGATTAAAACCAGAGAATCACCAAATCTGAACATCGCTCCTCATCAGAACATGTCCTGATCAGAGGTGATTACAGTAACACGTCCTATTCAAAGAGGGGTTTAAAGCCACACTTTGTAACTTTTTGGTTTGGGGGCCCATCACTTGTTTGTTTCTATGGATACGTCACTGCTCTGAATGGAATGTTCCACAGTGTGACATTAAACAGCTCTACTTTACATTTATTCAATCACAGGTGGTTTTAAAGCTCAAAAATCCCTAGAAAAACAGACATTCTGACTGTGAGCGGGGTCGCCTCTCCACAGATCTGACCTGGAACTTGGCTCAGAACGGCTGTAGTTCAGTTGCAAGGGTTGGTGGTTCGAATCTCACTCTCGATAATAATAATAATAATAATAATAATAATAATAATAATAATAATAATAATAATAATAAAACTTTATTTATAAAACACTTTTAAAAACAAGGTTTACAAAGTGCTGAACAAGCAGCAAAGAACCACAAAAATAGCATCCAGAAAACACAAAAACAGACAATGAAGCAAACAATTCAATTAATTATAAATACGTTAATAAAATAGAATGAAAAATGAGGAATAAAATTGAGCTAAAACCAGCTAAAGGAAGTTCAACCGATAAAAATTATTTAAGAAGTGATTTAAAGATTATACTGATCGAGCCTTATCTCTTCAGGCAGGTCATTCCAAAGCCGAGGAACCCAAACTGAAAAGGTTCCATCACCTTCGTCCGGAGTCTGGACTTTGGAACAGCCACAGGGACCTGCTTGAGGATCTAAGGCTGAAGAGGAACAGCCACAGGGACCTGCTTGAGGATCTAAGGCTGAAGAGGAACAGCCACAGGAACCTGCCTGAGGATCTAAGGCTGAAGAGGAACAGCCACAGGAACCTGCCTGAGGATCTAAGGCTGAAGAGGAACAGCCACAGGAACCTGCCTGAGGATCTAAGGCTGAAGAGGAACAGCCACAGGAACCTGCCTGAGGATCTAAGGCTGCAGCTCGTACAGGGTTAAAAGTTCTGAAATGTAACTTGGTCCAAGACTTAAATGAGCTTTAAAAGTGATCAGTAAAATCTTAAAATCAATTCTCTGACAATAAAATGCTTTATAATTAGAGGCAGACAGCACACAACAGACTTATTTTGACCTCAAGAGCTGCTTATAGAATATTTACAGTCATATCATTTTTGCCATTTTCCTTATGACCTCTTGTATATCGCTGAGATGTTTTATTGATTATTTTTCTATTTTATTTTGACTTGTACATTTATATACTGGTATTTTTTGTGCTACTTATTTAGAATTTATTATTACCGTTACACTTCACTCAGATACATGTGAGAAATGGGTACAGGGCATTTAAATAACACAAAAAAATAAAACACTGGCACCGCCGCACTGCAGAGGTCTGCTTCATCAAGAGTTCTTTCTTATGCTAAATGTGCTTTTTCAGTTTTCTCCCGTGTTCTAACGCTGTTCCTCATTGACGTGCTGTGATGTCTTTCTGAAGGGGGAGTGACTTAGCACAGGGAGCAAAGGGAGGGGGGACTCAGAGCGTCAAAAATGAAAGTGAAACTTATTAAACATGTTCATACAGCAAACAGAGCATTTTGAAAACCAAAGGGAACATGGTGATGTAAATGTTCTGTGTTATAGAGTCCCACAGCCCCTTGAGATTCTGTCATATTTTTATGCTTTAGTCTTTTTCGGGATATTTAGTATTAAACATGAGCAGGTGCAGGTCATGTGACTGTGGCAGGCGGCACATGCAGGAGCTCAGAGGTGGAACAGAGGAGTGGGTGGGAGAAAACTGACATTTTGTGAAAAACAGAAGAATCCAGGATTACACAAACATGAATCACTCCAAATACTCCAGTGAGTAAGACCTGATGAGGGCCCTGGTCTGCACGGAGAAGCTCAGAGGTTCAGTTTACATGATAAATGCATCGGACGAATCATTTCAACTAAACATCTGCTTGAGTAACTTTTTCAAAGAAACTGTAGTTTTCAGAGTATTTTTCTTACTCCTACTTGAGTAATATTTGTACTGAAGTAACAGTACTCTTGAGTAAAAGTTGTACTTCCTCTTCCCACAGATTCTCACATTTTGTGTCTTGCAGCTCCTTCAGATCTGATTTAGTTTGTCTCATTTTTGTGTCTGTCCTTTGAAAACTCCAGATTTTGTGCTTTATACTGGGAGGAGTTTTCCACGGCCGAGAAAGCTCCGCCGATACTTGAGGCCAATATTTGAGGCCAATACTTCCAACGTTTACATGAAAGCTTTAATTCTGAATAAAAATAATTTCATTCTGAATAAAAATGTATTCCACTTTAAAAAAAGACCATGTAAACACTTAATTCCTAATGAAAATGATTATTTGGGATTAAACTTAATTCCAAAGTAAGCCAGTGGTTTATTCCAATTTTAAAGCCAAATTAATTTATTCCTCGATCCTGTAAACGTTTATTCTTCTTCTTCAAAATAATTCCGGTCATTCGGCTCATGCTCGTTGGGTCGTCCTTCTGATCCGGCTCCACCAGTCGTCTCTTCGGACTTTCATCCACTGCTCTTTGGATTTGTGAGCGGGATGTGGGAGTGGGCTGAGGTGGAGCAGCCGTTGACTCAGTTTGTCTTCTTCCTCCTTCTCCGACGCTCTTCCCTCCTCCTCCTCAGCGACAGACGTAAAGTGTGAGGATAGAATTCTCCAGCTGCTGCTTCATTATCATCGGAACAACTGCGGAAAAAGTTTGGATCACGTTTGTGTCCGCGGCGTAACGACAAACCGACATGACAAAAAGCCGGTAGCAGCTGAAGTGTGAGTTTTCTTCAGGTCGACGTAAATCCGTTCGTGTCTCTGTCCAATCAGAACCCTTCCCCACCCCCAGACGATGAGCGGAATTAAATAAAGACGATTTAACGTGTTTTCCATGTAAACCTCAATTCAGAATTATTATTTCCATGTGAGAATATTTAAATTCAGAAAGTATTAAATATTAAATTCAGAACAAAAAACATGTAAACGTGGCCACTGTTTGACCCAAATGATCTGATTCAGAATCTGTAGTTTTCCGTACGAAGGGCCCACGGCGTACGGCAGTTTGTCGAGATGTTTACAGCTACGAACTGTGAAACGAAAAATGATTGTCCAATCAGAACATAGAATGAGCGTCACATGACTCTCTCATGTGTGTTGCTGGTTCAAAGCTGAAATCCAGTGTGTTTAAACCTAAAATGTCTCTGATCTGAACGTCACTCCCTAAACCCCAGCACCTGCACCAATCACAAATGTGAATCTGTCCCCTGTCCCCTGTCCCCTGTCCCCTGTCCTCTGTCCCCTGTCCCCTGTCCTCTGTGGAAGTATCTTTAAAAACACACAGGACACACACGGCTCCTTTAATCCGCTGCTGTTTTTGTTTGTACAGTTATTGTCTCTGTCTCCTGTCCATCAGGAGAAGGGTGAGGGGGACAGAAGGACAGGTTCAGGGACAGTAGGACAGGTCCAGGGACAGTAGGAAAGGTGCAGGGACAGTAGGACAGGTTCAGGGACAGTAGGACAGGTCCAGGGACAGTAGGAAAGGTGCAGGGACAGTAGGACAGGTCCAGGGACAGCAGGACAGGTGCAGGGACAGTAGGACAGGTCCAGGGACAGCAGGACAGGTGCAGGGACAGTAGGACAGGTTCAGGGACAGTAGGACATGTGCAGGGACATCAGGAGGACATTAATGAACAAACTGCTCTGGGTTTAGGTGCTCAGGATGAAATGTTTTTTCTACAAAAACATTTTTTTTTTATAACAGAGTCGTCCAGAAAAGTTCCACGGTGCAGCTTTAAAAGTCTCACATCTTAATCTCAGTGTTTACAGTTTGTCTCCGGTGTCTCTGGAAACTGAGAGGACGGAGTTTTATGGAGCTCCTTCCATCCTGACAGGTAAATATGCACTAAATCTTTCTCTCCTCCATCCCTCCTTTTTTATCTCTGTCACTCTTTCTCTCCTTTATCTACCCCTCTCTTTCTTTCTCTTCCTCTCTCTCTTCCTCTCCTCTCCCCTCCCATTCTCTTTCTTCTCTCTCTCTCCCCCTTTATCTTGCACACTCTCCCATTCTCTTTCTCCCTCTCTTTCTTCCTCTCTCTCCCATTTTCTCTCTTCCTCTCTCTTTGTCTCTCCTTCTCTCTCTCTCCATCTCCCCTTCTCTCTCTCTCTAAATCTCCCTGTCTCTTTCCCTCTCTCCCTCCTCTTGTCTTTCTCTCTTTTACCTCCTCCCTCTCTCCCTCTCTCTCTCTGATCTGTCCATTCTTCCCTCGTGGACAGTTTTCACACTTCCATATGGTGCGTGTCCAGGAAAGAGACAGATTTTGTTTTTCCTGTCGGTGTTTGTCCTCGTTTTCCTCTGGACTCGTGAACAGGAGATTTAAATCACTTTTCTAAAACAAACTTACACTTTTTCTTTTTTAAAAATATTTTTCTGCAAAAGTGAAACGGCCGTTTTTATCCTTTTATAGACGTGACCACAGCAGCTCACAGACAGGGGGCGCTGCAGCTCAGAGCTCAGGTTATTACACACAGAGACTGTGTAAGAGAAGAAGAACTGTTTAAATAAATAAATGAAAAACATTAAATAAAAGTCTTCTGTGTTTAATTAGAATCTGTAAATGACAAACACAAAATATGAGACAAAAAATGAGTCGAGGTAAAAACTATTCATCCGTCTTATCACTCCTTCCCTCTCTCTTTCCCTGCCCCTTTACTTCCTCATTTTCTCTCTTTCTCTCTCTCCCCTTCTTTCTCTCTCTTTCTCTCCCTCCATCCCTCTCTCTGCCCTCTTACTTCTTCCTTTTCTCGCTTTCTTCCCTTACCTTTTCCCTCTCTTCCCTTCTCTCTGCCTCTTTCTCCCCGTTCTCTCTTCATGCCCCCTTACTTCCTCTTTTTCTCTCTCTCCCTCTTTCTTTCATCCCACCTTCTCTCTCCCTCCCTCTCTCTCTCTCTCTCCCCCTTTCCCTCTCCCCCTCTCCTCTCCTTCTCCCTCTCTCTCTCCTTCTCTGTAGTGAGTTCATTACATCAGGTTTACTGGTGCAGTTTGGACACTTTCATTTCTTCTAAACAAATCAAACATGGCCGCCTCATCCTTCCTGCTGCGCGGCTCCGGCTCTTATCAGATCACTCTCTCTCTCTTTCTTTCTCTCTTCACTCTGTACGTCACAAATAAAGAGAGGGATGGTCCAAAAAGAAAAAGAAAAACAAGAAATGCTGAGTTTAAAGGGCCCGTATCACTCTGTCCTCTGACCTCTGACCTCTGCTCTCATGTCGTTTCCTCAGACCTGGAGCTGTTTTTGTTTCACTCGCACACGTTTAACACACAAACACACAAACCCTGAAAAAACGCTCTGTTCCACCTTGTGATGTCATCATGTGGTGATACAGGAAGTGCTCCACTGTGTTTTTAAACTCCACACACCTTCACTAGAATCATTTGGATCATTTCAGTCCTGGAATTGCCGATCTCGACTGAACTAAAGGTAAAAGGAGCTGTTCACTTGAAAACAACCACTTGATGACATCACAAGGTGGAACAGAGCATTTGGAGCTTTGTAGATGTAAACAGACTAATAATAAAGAGTTCCTCAAACATGTGAATGAAACAAACACAACTCCAGGTCTGTTTTTGAGGAGGAACATCAGAACCTGGATTAAAACTCACAGGAGTCAGTTTTGTCCAACATCGGGCCTTTAAATTTGGATATTTTTTTTCCATTTGGACCAAAATGACGCCGCGACGCTGCCGAATCCTTCGTGTATCACCGATTAAGGAAATAAAACTGGAGAGTTAAAGACGGCACAAACTTCGGTGAGGAAACGGTGCGAGGAAACGACCGTAACCTGGAGAAACGCGGAGCTCTGATATTACGTCTTATCTCCTCACAGTAAATCTGAAACTCTCCAGTGTCGTGTGGAAACGGAGGGGACGGTGTTTTATGGAGCGCTTTCCCTTCGTGACAGGTAAATATGCACTCAATCTTTCCCTCCTCCATCCCTCCCTTCATCTCTCTCTCTCTCTCCATATCTTTCTCCCCTCCCCTGCTCTCATTCCCTCCCACCTACCCCCCTCTCCCGCTCTATATCCTTCTCTCTTTTCCTCTCTCTCTCCCCCTTTTCCGTTCTCTGCCAGTCTCACCCTCCCTCTCTTTTACTCCCTCTCTCCCTTTCCCTCTATCTCTTTTCCTCCCTCCCTCTCTTTTTTCCTCCCTCCCTCTGATCTGATCTTAACTGTAATAGGCTCTATATGTTTCCCTTCAATATGCAGTATATCTATCTATCTATACATCCATACATACATACATATATATATACATCTCCCACTCTCTCTATCTCTCCATCTCTCCTTCTCTCTATCTCTCTCCCTCTTTCCCTCCCTCTTTCTCTCCCTCTTTCCCTCCCTTCTTCTCTCTGATCTGATCTGAAATGTAATAGGTTCTGTACGTTTCCGTTGAATATGCAGTATATAGCTCTCCCTCTCTCTATCGCTCCATCTCTCCTTCTCTCTATCTCTCTCCCTCTCTCTATCCCTCTTTCCCTCACTTTCTCCCTCTCTCTCTCTCTGCTCTTAAATGGAATAGGTTCTGTACATTTCCCTTGAATATTCCGTCTTCTCAAACCCAAGTGTCCAGGAAGTACACACGTCCGTAACTCATCTGAGGGACGGAGGGAACGAGGGAGCGAGGAAGCGAGGGAGCGAGGGAGAGGGCTATGTCTTGGTGGAGAGAAGGGAGGAGAGGGTGTGGTCTGCTGGTAGGACAGGGATGGAGGGATGAGGAGGCAGATGACAGGTAAGGAGAGGAGAGAGGGCTGTAAAGGAAGTAAAGGAGTGTGAAGGAGAGAAAGACGGAAGGAGAGAGGGATGAGGAGACAGATACAAGGAAACAAGAGTAAATGTGTGAATAAGAAGAGGAGAGAGAGGTGGAGGAGGGATGGAGAGAGTGACAGGAGAGAAAGAAGGGTGGGGGTGAAGTAAGGAGATAGAAGGATGAGGGGCTATACAGGATTGAAGGTGTGAATTAGAAAAAAGAGGGAGATGAGGGAGGAGAGAAAGAGGGATGGGGAAGAGAGAGAGGAGAGATAGAAGGATAAAAGTGTGAATAAGAGGAGGAGAGAAAGAGGGAGAAGAGAGGGTGGGGAGAGGTAAAGGTGAGAGGATAGACACATGAAAGGGTTTAAAGGAGTGTGAACGTGTGAGTGAGAGGAGGATAGAAAGAGAGATGGAGAGAGGGGAGGGACAGGAGTGAGGATGAAGTGAGGATGAGAGAGAGAGAGAGAGAGAGAGAGAGAGAGAGAGAGAAAGAGAGAAAGAAAGAAAGAAAGAAAGAAAGAGGGAGAGGGAGAGAGAAAGAGAAAGAGAGAAAGAAAGAGAGAAAGAGAGAAAGAAAGAGGGAAAGGGCAGCTAAGGAGAGGAGATAGATGAGTGGGCTGAAGGGGATGAAAGTGAATGAGAGGAGAGCTGGGGGGGTGAGGAAGGAGAGATGGAGAGAAGGGGTTAGGAATGGAAAGAGCTAGAGCGGGGGAGGCAAAAAATGAAAGAAAAGAGGGCAGAGAGAGGAGAGAAAGAGGAGAGAGGAGGGAACTCTAAAGGTGAAGAGGATGTATGCGTATGGAAATGTGAGGAGAGAGGGATGAGTGGAGGAGATGAAAAGAGGGGTGGAAAGGAGAAAGGAGGTGATGGGAGAGGAGAGGAAGTAGAGGAGAGGGGAAGTGATGAAAAAGGACAAGAGCAGGTGAAACGGCACTGGAAATACTTTAGATGGATGTGTAAGTGTGGAAGTACACGAAGAGAGAGGGAGGAGAGGAAAGGAGAGATGGAGAGGAGAGAGAGATGGAGTGGAGGAAGGAGAGAGGAGAGAGGGAGAAAGGTAGGAGAAGGGGAGGAGAGGTGTGACCTGTGAAGGAGAGTGTATGAGGATGAGGTGAAAGACAGGAAAGAAGTGTATAAATAGGAGGAGTGATGAGAGAGAGAGAGAGAGAAAGAAAGAGAGAGAGAAAGGGGGGAAGAGCAGGTAATGGCGGAGGTGAGAGACAGAAGAGGAGGGTATAAAAAGAATGAGTGACAAGATGAGAGAAAAAGAGTGAGAGAGAGAGAGAGAAGAGAAGAGGAGGTGAGAGACAGAAGAGGAAGTCAGAATGGAGGAAGTGAGAATAGGAGAGAGGGATGGAGGTAGAGAGGTGTGAGGAGTGAAGGAGGGAGTATGAGAGGAGAGAGTGAGAGAGGGAGAGAGAAGAGGAGAGGAACTTTGGGTGTTGTCATAGTTACAGCCGACAAACCATGGCAACCAGGTCCACAACTGTACAACAATGAGCCGCTCTGTGGGAATACAGGCTCGGAGCTCAAGTTTACCTCCGGACTCGGACCTCAGACCTCGGACCTCAGACCTCGGACCTCGGGCCTCGGACCTCGGGCCTCGGGCCTCGGACCTCGGGCCTCGGACCTCACACACGTCTGACCAGTGTAGAATCGAAATCGCAATTTGCAAATCATAAAAGCTGGAATTTTAAAGGTCCTGTATTACACTAAATTGTCTCCTGTGAGGTTTAAGTCATGTTAAAATCCTGTTTCCTCCTCAAAAACACCTGGAGTTGTGTTTGTTTCATTCACATGTTTGAGGAACTCTTTATTATTAGTCTGTCTACATCTCCAAAGCTCCAAACGCTCTGTTCCACCTTGTGATGTCATCAAGCAGTAGTTTTCACATTTTCCACACTGAGAGAGTAAGAAACCAGTGCCAGCACCAACAGAATCTCTCTCTCTCCCTCTCTCCCTCTCTCTCTCCATCTCTCTCCCCATATCTCCATCTCTCTCTCCATCTCTCTCTCCCTCTCTCTCCCCATTTCTCCATCTCTCTCCCTCTCTCTCTCCATCTCTCTCCCCATATCTCCATCTCTCTCTCCCTCTCTCTCTCCATCTCTCTCTCCATCTCTCGCTCCCTCTCTCTCCCCATATCTCCATCTCTCTCTCCCTCTCTCTCTCCATCTCTCTCCCCATATCTCCATCTCTCTCTCCATCTCTCTCCCCATATCTCCATCTCTCTGTTCAGACCTTCGCTCATGCAGCAGATTCTTTCCAGAGAAATTTTCACTTTCAAACTCTTCTCAGAGTAAATTCTATTGTGTAATTATTTGTGTTTATGTACATTATTTACCAAAGACGTGCACATCATTATTTAAGTGGATATACTGGATCTGTGTTTACAGTGTTCAGTTCAGTCTTCAGTTCAGTTCAGTGTTCAGTCTGCAGTCGTTACACAAATCTTTGTTTACAATAATGTTGGTGGTATTTATTTATTAACGTTTTTAAATAATTTATAATTTTAACTTTCATGTTTCGTGTATTTGTTTTGGAAATAAAGCGATTGCACTGAAATTCTGAATTATTGTTAATTCGGGCCGGGCGCATTTGTGCTTAGGGCTCCCAAACAGCCCTGAACAGCTCCTTTTACCTTTAGTTCAGTCGAGATCGGGAATATCAGGGCTGAAATGATCCAAATGATTCTAGTGAAGGTGTGTGGAGTTTAAAAACACAGTGGAGCACTTCCTGTATCACCACATGATGACATCACAAGGTGGGACAGAGTGTTTTCAGTTTGAGAAAAGAACTCATCAGGGTTTGTGTGTGAATGAAACAAAACAACTTCAGATCTGTTTGTGATGAGGAAACATGAGAACAGAGCAGAACATGGGCCTTTAAAGAATCGACTGTTTGTTCTAAACCCGAAGACGTCGTAGACTCATCCATGCAGGTTTGACTAATCTAGTGATCTCTCCGCATGTTTATAGCTGTAAGATTCTCCACCCACAAGGAGAGAAAGAGGAAAAGAGAGACTACTCTAAAGGAGAGGAGGATGTAAATATGATAATATGAGAGGAGGAGAGGAAGAGGGGAGAGAAGGAGGAGTGGAAGGAGTGGAAAGGATGGATAGAAAGGAGGCTGAATAAAAGAGAGAGAACAGAAGAGGGTAAAGAAAAGAAAGAGAAAAAAACTCTGTTTACAGTTAGCAGTACGATCCTGTCCAAGGCTCCGCCCCCAACAGCCTACATCACTCAGCTCCTGCGCGAATAAATAAAATCTCTATAAATACTGATACTCTGCAGGGACATCACACTGGGGTTGTTCTACATGTGTGTGCTGGCAGAATGTTCAGCAGTTACCATGGAGACACAATGCACACATTAGCAAACACAGACAAAGAAGTTTGAAGATCGTCTGAAAAAATGATTTAAAAAGCTCATGTTCATTTCCCCGTGGTCAGTTTGAGCGTTCATGTTTCTGTTTAGGAGTTTGAGTTTCAACAAAAAGGTGAGAGACGAACTGAAAGACTGTTAAAAAAAACTGTATTTTTCTAAAAATAAACATCATGAAACTTTCTGTTTTATACAAATCCATGGTGAACTCTGGTCCCAGACATTTGTCACTGTTTCTGGAGTGAAATATTAAAGTGAAGTTCTCGCCTTAACGTGATGCAGATTCTGTTTTCAGGCCTGTGTCTCGTCCCACTTCTTCAGAATGTCCCACTTTTCTCTGGAGTAAAAGAGACGTCCCTCAAACATGAGCCTGTGATTTTGCAAAGGAAAACAGACTTCTGGGTGCAGCTAACAACATCACAAGACAACTGTAAGCACTGCTCTGTCTGTAGCTCTGTTAGACTTTAATTTTGTGCTAAACAAGTCCCTCAAATAACCTCACAGTCACAAGCTAGCAAGCATTAGCCAACATGGCAAAAGGAAAAATTCAATTTGTCAACTGGACAAAGCTGCTTCAGAACTGAAGAAGCAGCTTGGATGAGCTGCGAAACGTATTCGACCAAATGAACTTTTGTCCAGTTGACAAATTGAATTCCTCCTTTTGCCGAGGATTCTACACACATTAGCCAACAGTTTTTCACTGGAGTGATGAATCGCACTTCTCCATCTGGCAATCTGATGGACGAGTCTGGGTTTGGCGGTTGCCGGGGGAACGGTACTTGTCTGACTGAACTGTGCCGAGTGTAAAGTTTGGTAGAGGGGGGATTATGGTGTGGGGTTGGACCCTTAGTTCCAGTGAAAGGAACTCTGAATGCTTCAGCACCAAGAGATTTTGGATCCAAACTTTGAGGGAACAGTTTGGAGATGGCCCCTTCCTCTTCAACATGACTGTGCACCAGAGCACAAAGCAACGTCCATAAAGACCTGGATGAGAGAGTTTGGTGTGGATGAACTTGACTGTCCTGCACAGAGTCCTGACCTCAACCCGATAGAACACCTTTGGGATGAATTAGAGCGGAGACTGAGAGCCAGACCTTCTCGTCCAACATCAGTGTGTGACCTCACAAATGCACTTCTGGAAGAGTGGTCCAAAATTCCCATAAACACACTCCTAAACCTTGTGGACCTTCCCAGAAGAGTTGAAGCTGTTATTGCTGCAAAGGACCGACGTCATATTAAACCCTATGGATTAAGAACGGGATGTGACTGAAGTTCATCTGTGAGTCAAGGCAGGGGAGAGAATATTTTTGGAAATATAGTGCAGAACCCCTCAACATGAAATATTAATTGGTGGTTTTCAGATTGTAGAATGTGATGGTGTCAAACTCTCAGTTGCAGGAGACAGAGTTCTCTATGGATCACTGTGTATTTACCATGAAATAATCAAAAGGTAAAGGGCCCATATGACACTATTTTATCACAAACACACCTGGAGTTGTGTTTTGTTTCATTCACACAAACCTGCAGATTTAGGCTGAGTTTTTCTCTCAAACTGAAAACACTCTGTTCCACCTTGTGATGTCATCATGTGGTGATACAGGAAGTGCTCCTCTGTGTTTTTAAACTCCACACACCTTCACTAGAATCATTTGGATCATTTCAGTCCTGGAATTGCCGATGTCCACTGAACTAAAGGTAAAAGGAGCTGCTCACTTGAAAACTACCACTTGATGCCACCACAAGGTGGAACAGAGCGTTTGGAGCTTTGGAGATGTAGACAGACTAATAATAAAGAGTTCCTCAAACATGTGAATGAAACAAACACAACTCCAGGTGTTTTTGAGGAGGAAACAACATTAGAACATGACTTAAAGCTGCACGAGTCAGTTTTTTGTGATATAGAACCTTTAAATATTACTAGCTGAAGTATATTAGAGTCTATCTTTAAGTCTATTTCTAAATTATTATTTTTTTAGCCATTATCTATTATCTTGTTTTATTGCATGTTCCATTTTCCTGCTGTTCTTGAACTGTGCGTTGCAACACTGGAATTTCCCCACTGTGGGACTAATAAAGGCATATCTTATCTTATCTTATCTTATATTGGTCTGTAGACTTCACCCACACCACTGTCCTGTCTCCTCCTCGCCGCGCTCAAAATGTCTAAAAATGTAGAAAAGAACGAAGCTAATTAACAGCGGAGGGTTGACAGCGGTGGTTGTGCACACAGAGCGGAGAGGAGGAGGAGAGGAGGAAGAGAGGAGGAAGAGGAGGAGAAGGGGGGTGAGGTAGGGACCACACTAGAACACTGTAGTGCTGAGTGTGCACTACAGAGGGACACTCCATAATGAATCATAATGGTCATATATGCGCTCATTAGGCAAACGAACACTGGACTATTTCTCCCAACAGCTGCAGGAGCTCCACCGTCTGCGTCCTGCACACGCGTCCTGCACACGCGCTCCTGCACACGCGCTCCTGCACACGCATCCTGCACACGCGCTCCTGCACACGCGCTCCTGCACACGCGCTCCTGCACACGCACTCCTGCACACGCGTCCTGCACACGCACTCCTGCACACGCACTCCTGCACACGCGTCCTGCACACGCGCTCCTGCACACGTGTCCTGCACACGCGCTCCTGCACACGCTCTCCTGCACACGCGCTCCTGCACACGCGCTCCTGCACACGCGTCCTGCACACGCGTCCTGCACACGCGCTCCTGCACACGCGTCCTGCACACGCGCTCCTGCACACGCGCTCCTGCACACGCGCTCCTGCACACGCGTCCTGCACACGCACTCCTGCACACGCGTCCTGCACACGCACTCCTGCACACGCACTCCTGCACACGCGCTCCTGCACACGCGCTCCTGCACACGCGTCCTGCACACGCACTCCTGCACACGCGTCCTGCACACGCACTCCTGCACACGCGTCCTGCACACGCACTCCTGCACACGCACTCCTGCACACGCACTCCTGCACACGTGTCCTGCACACGCACTCCTGCACACGCGTCCTGCACACGCACTCCTGCACACGCACTCCTGCACACGCGCTCCTTCACACGCGCTCCGGCACACGCGTCCTGCACACGCGTCCTGCACACGCGTCCTGCACACGCACTCCTGCACACGCACTCCTGCACACGCGTCCTCCACACGCACTCCTGCACACGCGTCCTGCACACGCGTCCTGCACACGCGCTCCGGCACACGCGCTCCGGCACACGCGCTCCTGCACACGCGCTCCTGCACACGTGTCCTGCACACGCGCTCCTGCACACACGCTCCTGCACACACGCTCCTGCACACGCACTCCGGAATACACGCTTCTCCAGTATGGCTGTGATTGACAGCGTTCTGACGTGTTTTGTGTGTTTCATTTCTTTTGGACGTCCCTCCCGATGTCTCCTGTGAGAGCCCTGGTCCCTGATTGGTGGGACACTTCTACACCTGGCCAATCCCGCCTCACCTGTAGCCGCCTCCCCATATTTAAGGAGATCCCCTGCACCTGTGTGGGGCTGCTGGACTTTTGTGTGATTTTTGTGTCTCTTTTGTGTCAGTCACTTTGATTTGTACAAGTGTGTGTGCGACTTTGTGTGTCAGACACTAGTTTAGCTCAGTTTTGCCTTTTTTGTTGTCTGTGACTTTATTTTGGGACACTCGTGATTTAGTTTTGTTTTGTGTCCCTTAGTTTAGTCACTTGTTTTTTGTATAAACTTACGTGACCCATTTTTTGGCACAAACTTGTTATTTGTCAGTTTTGTTATTTTCCTTCTTACTTTAGGTTATTTTGCGTATATATTTTAGATCCCCCTTTTGTTAAATTTACCTTGTACATCCCCGTTTATTAAATTACTTTATTTATGCCATTTTTCTACCTTGGTTTTTGTTACTTCCCTTTCCCTAACAGAGCTGGGTCGTAACAGCAGGTGGATTAGCCAATCAGAGACATGCCTGGGCTGACCGTATCAAAACAAATATGGCGGCTTATGAGGGGAAAAGAAAGGACAAAAACACCACAAATGGAGGAACCAATGAGTAAAACTATTGAATTTGGTTTAGTTGTAAATGACGGTGACCAGTGAGCGCCTTCGTTTCACACACGTCACTGAAATAAACAAATCTGATTGGACGAGACTCCCTGAGTTCTCGGCATTTCGTCCTGGGGCGGGGCTTAGAGTTTCCACGCAGCAGCAGCAGAAACAGGAACGGCAGTAATCGTGTTTTCTAAGTCCGATCTGCCTCTAATTATGAAGCGTTTTATTGTCGGAGAATCTGGAATGCATGTTAGCATGCTAGTTGTTGTTAGCTGGTTTCCGAGAGTTGTGAAAAGTTCTTCTAAACTCATTGTGGTGAGTAACGAGGACGCTCTGAACGCAGAAGGGAAGTAGGAAGAACTTTGGACCACTGCAAACTTTTAAATGATTTAGTTTTGTTTCTTACACTTTTAAAACTGCAAAACTCAGATACAGTAAATGTAACGTCAGCGCGGCGCTTTGTTTTCCCAGGCTGTGAGTGGCTCCTGAACGCCTCAGACTGGAGCTCCACAGGTTTAATGATCTCAGACTCGTGTGATGGAGCCGAGGAGCCGCAGACAAACACAGACTCATATATTTAAGTTCATGTTTTGTAAAATTCAGACTGAAACACAAAATATTACAAGGCAATAAATAGAAATAAATAAAAAATAATAAAATAAGTCATATTTTCACTAAATTTATGTCAATTAATTTCTTTTTTTTTTTTTATTATTATTATTATTATTATTATAAACACGCGTTTCTGTTTCTGAGGGGAATATTTACAGGTGCACCACCTTTTTAACTGGAAAACACACGAGGAGCTCAAAGATAACAGTGACCAAAGGACTTTTGTTTTAAGTTTAAGTTTCCCTTTGAGTCAATGCGGCCAAAGAGGAACATTTTCTATTGTTTTATTGTGTAATTACTTTTGTCCGTGTGTGTGAATGCTGCGTGACTTTGTATTAATGTGTAATTAAGTATCTAGTAAATGTGTATTTATTCATATCAGATGTGTGTTTATATCACTATTATGTGAAAGACCACATTTTAAGAGGGTTCATTTAAGTTTTTGTGTTTTCTTTTCCAGAGTTCCGACGGCCTGTGTGGGCGTTGTGAGGATAATTTGCATGTGCGGACATGTTGAAGACTCTCCCTGTCCGAATAAATGTTTGTTAAAACCCAAGAACAATACTGAGCCTTGTATAAACTCGAGGGGAGTAACAATATTCACTTTTTCATTTTTTAAAATCACAGCAGGAGACAGGAGAGCTTCAGGTTTTGAATGTTTTGGGTTTTTTTAAATATGTGAATCCTGTGACGTGATCAGAGAAAGTGAGCGGGTTCTGTGTTTTTAAGAGTTTTTTTTTTTTTTTACTTCTCTGGGGTTTTCACTGTAACACGTCACATTTTTAGATCACCATGTTCCTTTTATTGTTTTGAAAATGTTATATTCACCCAAAACGTGTTCGCATGTTTGATAAGTTTCAGTTTTGACTTTGACTCTGACTTTGCTCTCTGTGCTAAGTCCCTCCCCCTTCAGAGCTCTATCCCAACACACTCAGCCTCTCTGTGCTAAGTTCCTCCCCCTTCAGAGCTCTATCCCAACACACTCAGTGTGCGTCGCACTAATGAAACTCCTGCATCACATCAGGTTTGTCCAGTTGTTGTGTTCAGTTTTGTCTCATGTTTTTGTGTATTTATGGAGAATTTACGTAGACTTGTGGGCGGAGCCTCGTACCAAAAGGGGTCCGGGAGATCACTAAATTACTCTAAAACCACTTCAGACAAGTTTTTGCTCAGGGAACAGCATTAGAATATGAGAGAAAGCCTGTTTTTATGTTAATTCATGAATCTTTGTCTCACAGGATTTTGTTTAGTTTCAGAAAATTAAACTGAATAAACAGTTTCATGAACCTGAGCTGTTTCACACGTAGGGCCGTCAGTCAGTGCAGCACAGTCGGCCTCCATCAGACCTACAAACGTAAGCTCCAAACACCTCAGTGCAGCATCTCCTTCTTTTTACTGGAGAGGAGCTGCTCTGTCACCTGCTGTTTAACAACTACAGGAGCAAACACTCTTCAGGAGTTAAACGAGGACAGAGAATCTGTTCAAGGCCCATATTACACCATTTTTTGATTTATGTTCTAATCTGGTTTCCTCATCACAAACAGACCTGGAGTTTTCTAGACAGACGGAGATACAGAGAGAACTCCACTAGCATCATTTGGGGAATTTCAGTCCTGGAATTGCCCAGATCTACTGGGCAATTCTACTGGTGCAGCAGCAACAACCTGGAGCTCAACGCCCAGAAGACAGTGGAGATGATCGTGGACTTCAGGAAAGTCACAGCCCCCCTGCCTCTCCTCACCCTGACAGACTCCTCCATCACCACTGTGGACTCCTTCCGCTTCCTGGGCACCTGCATCACCCACGACCTCAAGTGGGAGCCGACCATCAGCTCCCTCATCAAGAAAGCCCAGCAGAGGATGTACTTCCTGCGGCAGCTGAGGAAAGCCAAGCTGCCTGCCCAGATGATGGTGCAGTTTTACACGGCCATCATTGAGTCCATCCTCACCTCCTCCATCACTGTGTGGTACGCTGGGGCCACTGCCAGGGACAGACAGAGACTGCAGCGCATTGTGCGCTCTGCTGAGAAGGTGATCGGCTGTAGCCTTCCATCTCTTCAGGACCTGTACGTCTCCAGGACTCGGGGGCGAGCAGGCCGGATAGCAGCTGACCCCTCTCACCCTGGACATGGACTATTCGAGCCACTTCCCTCTGGCAGAAGGCTACGGTCCATACGGACCAGAACCTCTCGCCATAAGAACAGTTTCTTCCCCTCTGCCGTTGGACTCATAAACACTTTATGAACACTTGTAACACCTGTACTAAGGACACTTTATGATACCAGTCACTTTAAATAAGTCATGTCACGTCACTTGCTCTTTGCACTGTCGGTTTGCACTGTTGTTCTGATGCTCTGTATATACTTGAATATTTTTATTTTTATTATATATCTTAATCTTTTTGCATGCTCTTACTTTATTCAAATAGTGATACTTTATTATCATTATTATTATTATTATCCTTTATAACTGTGATATCTCTACTTGTATTATTATTATTATTATTATTATTATTATTCAGTGTTCTATGTTGCACCTTATCACCAAAGCAAGTTCCTAGTCTGTGAATTGTGTTCACTGACAATGGCAATAAAAGCTTTTCTGATTCTTTTCTGATTCTGATTTTTAATATTCACAAATGCACAGAGGGGAATGTACAAATAGTCATTGGTTTGTACATGTGTTTTGATATCCACAAACGCAAATTTAATATTTTAACTTGTATTTTGGTCTTAACAAATAGATGTGTATTTGTAAATAAATCTTTTTTCATTTGCAGAAAAAATTACATTTGTAAAACTGAAAATTCTGTTTGTACTATGTGATTCGCATTTGTGGATCACCAATTACACAAATTCACCAATTTCGCAAAATCCACAAATCCAGACAGATCCACAAATCGCCAACACATACTTGACACAGGAGTAACCCCCTCCCCATAAATGCAAATTTAATATTTGTAACTTGTATTTTGCAAAAATAATAATAATAAATAAGTAATAATAAAAATTACATTTGTAAAACGGGAAATTTTGATTGTACAATGTGATTCGCATTTGTGGATCACCAATTAAACGAATTCTGTGCATTTATGAATATTAATGAGACAAAAGTAACCCCATAAACTAAAGGTAAAAGGAGCTGCGAACTTGAAAACTACCACTTGATGACATCACAAGGTGGAACAGAGCGTTTGGAGCTTTGGAGATGTAGACAGACTAATAATAAAGAGTTCCTCAAACATGTGAATGAAACAAAACACAACTCCAGGTGTTTTTGAGGAGGAACATTAGAACACGACTCAAAGCTCAGATGTAAATTCTCCGGTGGAATTTGCTGTGGAAGTGTCTGACTGCAGATCTTTGACCTGGTTTATGTCCCTGTGTGTCAGATGCCCTCCCTGCTATCCCTGCACAAAATGTTCTTAATTCTCTCTCTCTCTCTCTCTCTCTCTTGCACAGTGACAGTCCCAGCCCTCCTTCTCTCCCTCCATATTTTCTCTTTTCTCTTTTCTGATCACACGAATCTTCTTCTGTAACTTTCCTCGTCTCACCTGAGCTGTGCAGGCGACTTTACAGCAGTTTAATTATCCACACCACAGAGACGGAGGGAGACACACTGTTATGAGCCGAGAGAGAGAAGAGAGGGAAGAGAGGGAAGAGAGGGAGGGAGACACACTGTTATGAGCCAAGAGAGAGAAGAGAGGGAGGGAGAGAGAGAAGAGAGAGAAGAGAGGGAGGGAGACACACTGTTATGAGCCGAGAGAGAGAAGAGAGAGAAGAGAGGGAAGAGAGGGAGGGAGACACACTGTTATGAGCCAAGAGAGAGAAGAGAGGGAAGAGACGGAGGGAGACACACTGTTATGAGCCGAGAGAGAGAAGAGAGAGAAGAGAGGGAGGGAGACACACTGTTATGAGCCGAGAGAGAGAAGAGAGAGAAGAGAGGGAGGGAGGGAGACACACTGTTATGAGCCGAGAGAGAGAAGAGAGGGAGGGAGAGAGAGAAGAGAGAGAAGAGAGGGAGGGAGACAGAGACACACCACAGAGATGGAGGGAGACACACTGTTATGAGCCGAGAGAGAGAAGAGAGAGAAGAGAGGGAAGAGAGGGAGGGAGACACACTGTTATGAGCCGAGAGAGAGGAGAGAGAGAAGAGAGAGAAGAGAGAGAAGAGAGGGAGGGAGAGAGAGAAGAGAGGGAGGGAGACAGAGACACACCACAGAGATGGAGGGAGACACACTGTTATGAGCCGAGAGAGAGAAGAGAGAGAAGAGAGGGAGGGAGAGGAGAGAGGAGAGGGAAGAGGGAGGGAGAGGAGAGAGGAGAGGGAAGAGGGAGGGAGAAAGAAGAAGGAGAGAGCAAAGGACGGAGAGAGAGAAGAGGAAGAGAGGGAAGAGGCAGGGAGAGAGAGAGAGAAGAGGGAGAGAGAAGAGGGAGAGAGAGGGAGGGAGAGAGAGAAGGAGAGAGGGAGGGACGGAGAGAGAGAAAGAAGAGGGAAGGAGAGAGAGGAGGGCTGAGAGAGAAGAGGGAGGGAGGGAAAGAGAGAGAAGACAAAGACAGGGAGACGAGGGGGAGACGAGGGAGAGACGATTAATTATACATGACATATTTAGGGAAACCTCAGTTATATTCAGAGAGAGAAAGAGAAAGAAAGAAAAAGAGAGGGAGAGGAGGCAATAAGAGATAGGAACAGAGGGAGTATGAGTATTAGTATTAGTAGTAGTAGTAGTAGTAGTAACAATAGTAGTAGTAGTAGCAGTAGTAGTAGCAGTAGTAGTAGTAGTAGTAGTAGTTGTTTCCTCGTCACACACCTGGAGTTG
The DNA here is from genome assembly GCA_029959045.1 of Taenioides sp. WSHXM2023. Classification (NCBI taxonomy): domain Eukaryota; kingdom Metazoa; phylum Chordata; class Actinopteri; order Gobiiformes; family Gobiidae; genus Taenioides; species Taenioides sp. WSHXM2023. Next base: position 30,194,722 of record CM057097.1, on the reverse strand, counting down.
TGTTTTGTTTCACTCACACATTTAACACACAAACTCTGCACATTTAGGCCACCTTGCAGTGACAGGAAGTGCTCCACTGTGTTTTTAAACTCCACACACCTTCATTAGAATCACCTGGATCATTTCAGCCCCCCCCTAATATGCAATAAGAGGAGAAGAGGGTCCAATTATGGGCCCCTAAGACCCTGGGGCCCGGGACAACAAACCTCTTTGCTCCCCCACCTGTCGACTGCCCTGCCTGGAATTGGAAAACTACAGCTTCATGACATCACAAGGTGAAACAGAGCATCTCTCTCACACTCAGGTCTCTTTCCGTCTTTCCTCCTTCTCTTCTACGTCGAACCACGAACACGAACAAAACTAAAGATCTCCAGAGTCGTAAAAAGAACAGAAAATATGTGATTTAATTGGGCTTTTTCATATTTATTACTATTTTTACTATTTATTTATTTACGATTATTTATTATTTCCTTCTCTTCTACCTCAAACCATAAGCACGGACAAAACTAAACTACTGTAACATAAAAACAAATACATTTAAAAAAAAAAAAAAAAACTTAAAATAACAATAATAATAAACAAAAAATAACAAAGAAAACTAAACATTGTAAAAAGGATAAAAAAATATGTGATTTAATTGTGCTCTTTCCTCTCCTATTTATGTCTCCTCCATCCTTTTCTTCTCTCCCTCCCCCTCCCTTCTCTCTTTCCCTCCTTCCCTCCTTCCCTCTCTCCTTCCCTCTCTCCTTCCCTCTCTCCTTCCCTCTCTCCTTCCCTTCTCTCCTTCCCTTCTCTCCTTCCCTTCCCTTCTCTCCCTCTCCCTCCTTCCTCTCCTTCAGTTGTAAGTCCACACACACACACACACACACACACACACACACACACACACACACACACACACACACACACACACACACAAAGTCCTATAGTGGACATCTGTCTGTCTCTCAGTCTCTCAGCACATAGCCTGTCCCCGGTGCAGGATAATTACTGGGTTCCTCTCTTCATTTACACCTCCTGTCCTATGTCCTCAGGTATAATACTCCCTACAACAGCACAGAGACATGAGAACAGACAGAACCACAGTGAGAACGTCTGCGGGTCCTGCACTGACCGTGATAAACTTGTACAAACCTGCCCTACTTAAACCCTCTCTCCTCTCTCCTCCACTCTCCTGTACTCTGCTCCTCCTTTCCTCCTCCTCTCCTCTCCTCTCCCCTCCGCTCTTCCCCTCCTCCTCTCCTCCGCTCTGTTCCATTCCTCATCCTTCATGCGCAGGTTCTCTCTCTCTCTTTCTCTCTGACGTCAAACTGGATTCACTAAACTTGACCAAACTCCACTCGTCCTCTACCCTCTCTCTCTCTCTCTCTCTCCATTTCCCCTCTCTCTTTTCTCTCATCTCTCCCCCCTCTTCTCCTCTGTCCTCTACCTCCTTTACACCACTTTGTTCTCTCTCTCCTTTAAAATTAATTCCAATTCTCTCACCCCTCCTTCTCTCCCTTTCTTTCTCTCCCTCTCTTATCTCCCCTCTCCTCTGCACTTTCTTCTCTCTTTCGTCATCCACTTTCTCCTCCTGCTCCTCCTCTCCTCTATCCCCCTATCCACCCCTCTTTCATCTTCCTTCTCTCTCCTCTCTCTCCTCTCTCTCCTCCCCTCCTTCATCATCCCTCCGGTTGTATTCTCAAGGCCGCTCTCCGCTCGCCCTCTTGTCCCTCCTTCTGTTCCCTCTCTCATCCCTCCATCTCTCTTTCTACATTTATTCTTCCCAAGGACGCTCTACGTTTCCTCTGAGTCGGTTTCATGAGGCGAGAGTCCAGGGATCAACAAACACACAAATACAAATACACACACACACAAGACACACACATCAGACACACACACATACACCAGGACCAAAGCGAGACTGAACCACAGCTACACCAGAACTACACCAGGACTAAACCAGGACTAAACCAGGACTAAACCAGGACTAAAACAGGACTACACCTGAACTACACCAGGACTTCATCAGGACCAAACGAGGACTAAACCAGAGCTACACCAGGACTACACCAGGACTACACCAGAACTACACCAGGACCACACCAGGACCACACCAGGACCAAACGAGGACTAAACCAGAGCTACACCAGGACTACACCAGGACCACACCAGGACCACACCAGGACCACACCAGGACTTCATCAGGACTACACCGGAACTACACCAGGACTACACCAGGACTACACCAGGACCACACCAGGACCACACCAGGACCACACCAGGACTACACCAGGACTACACCAGGACTTTATCAGGACTACACCAGGACCACATTCAAACCCAGTCCCGGTGTGACTCCTGTTGTGTAGTAAAAGTGCAGATTGTGAGTGTGACGGATGAGCAGACGCTGACCCAGCGTTTGTGACGTAAACCCACGTGTGCGACTGTCCAACGTCCACCAATTAAATTTGATAAATGCGCTGTGGACTGCAGAGAGACGCACACAGATACACACACACTCTCACACACAGAGACACACACAAGAGACACACACAGACACAGAGACACACACACTGGACCATTCGTGGACTTCAGTGTGGTTAGAGTTCAAATGTAAGAAGCCAGGACTAAACCAGGACTAGTCCAGGACTAAACCAGAGCTAAACCAGAGCTAAAACAGGACTAAACCAGGACTAAACCAGGACTAAACCAGGACTAAACCAGGACTAAAACAGGACTAAACCAGAGCTAAAACAGGATTATCAAATAAGTTAAACCTCTGGAAATGAACATCACATAATAAGGGCTAAAACAGGACTAAACCAGGTCTGAACCAGGATTAAACCAGGATTAACCAGGTCTAAACCAGGTCCAAAGTGAGACAGATACCAAGGATTACCAGATGAACTGGATCAATACAACAGCAGGAAACTAGCATCACATAATGAGAGCTAAACCAGGACTAAAGTGGGACTAAGCCAGGGCTAAACCCAGGTCTGAAACTAGACTAAACCAGGACTGAAGGACGTCCAGTAACGTCTAAGGCAAGACGCACATATGCCAGCAGTAAACACCACACGACCTGGACTAAATCTGAACTAAACCTGGACTAAACCAGGACTAAAACAGGACTAAACCAGGATTTAGGAAGACTAAAGGGGGTCTAAACCAGGACTAAACAAGTGTTAGCCCTAACTAATAATCACACCCAAACATTCTCTAAAAATAAAAATAACATTATGTAACTACAATATATTTGAACAGCTTCTGTGACTGTTTTTTTTTTATGTATATATTATTATTGAGTAATCACAAAAATACAGTTCAAAAACAAGTTTGTATTTTTTTTATTTATTTATTTATTTCATATTATTTATTTATTTATTTAATTTTAATTTATTTATTTTATGTTATTTATTTATTTATTTTTCTGACCGGAGGAGTCGCTGGAGCGGAGGTCCGGGCTCCACTGTGTCGCTGTCCGCGGTGCTGAGCGCGCGGTGCCGCTGCTTCAGGACCGGAGGCAGAGACAGACCCCCGGACCCGGAGCAGAGGCAGACCCCCAGGACCAGAGACAGACCCCCGGACCCGGAGCAGAGGCAGACCCCCGGACCCGGAGCAGAGACAGACCCCCGGACCCGGAGCAGAGTCCGTTCAGTCCGTTCAGACCGACTTAAAGTGAAATAAAACCGGGCCAGTGGTACGAAAGGATTCACCAGCTTGTTCCAGTACTCAAAACCAGGACCAGGACTGGACCAGAACTGGACCAGGACTAGACCAGGACTGAACCGGGACTAAACCAGGACTGGACCGGGGAAACAAAACAGTGACATAACCTGCAGGACTAAAACCAGGTATGGCGCAAAACCAGGTCTATAAGTGGACTAAATGAAGACCAAAAGAGGTCTAAAGACTAAACCAGGACTAAACGAAACAATGACATAACCAGCAGGACCAAAACAGGTTCGAGCCAAGAACAACCCAGAATAAAACCAGTCTAAACCTGGACTAGAACCAGGACTAAACCAGGATTATGAGTGTGGCTCTCCTCGCAGCAGGACAAAGTCCGTGACGTTTCATAAGTATTTAAAACAAAAATCTTACGGATGTCAACAAAGCACGTCCTGATACTGTCCAGGAACTAAACCAGGACCAAAGCAGGACCAAAGCAGGACCAAAGCAGGACTAAACATTCTTAATCCAATTTACGAGTTCCATCAAAGCGTTCAGAAACTAAACCAGGACCAAGCCAGGACTAAAGCCGGACCAAGCCAGGCTCAAACTAGGACCAGCAGGACAGAAATCAGGACCAAATCCGGACTAAACCAGGAAAAAAAAAAAAAGAATCCAACTTACGGGTTTCATCAAAGCGCGTAGCGATGCTGTTCAGGAACTAAACCAGGACTTAATCCGGACTAAACCCGGACCAAACCAGAACAAAACCAGGGGAAAGCCGGACTAACAGGTCTAACTTACGGGTTCCATCAAAGCGCGTGGCGATGGTGTCCAGGAAGGTGTTCTGCGGCGCTAATAATCCCTTCATCACCGGCATGGTCCCTGCGCGGTGTGGCGGGCCCCATCAACGTGAGCGGCGGAGAGCGGCGGGGAGCGGCGGGGAGCGGCGAGGACGTGCGGCACTGCGCGGCAAACCTCTGAATCCTGTGTGCGCGAGCTGCTCAGACTCCGCGAGCCCCAGCCCCAGGGCGCGTGACTGTGAGTGAGGCGCGCGCACGGCCGAGTACAGTACACGAGCGGAGACGTGCACGCGCTGCGGGAACAATGGTACGTGTGCACGTGTTGGGTTTGGCGCGGTCCGGGTTCAGTCCGGGCTTAGACCTCATCTTTGAGGTTTTGGTGAATAAAAGTCTTGGTTTTTGTTGGTCCGGATCCTGGTTTAGTCCTGGGTCTGATTCGGTCCTTTATAGACTATACCAGGTCTATATGTGGATTAAATTAGGATTAAAGCGGTCTAAGGACTAGGCCAGGAATAAAAGTCTTGTTCTTTGTTGGTGTCCTGATCCTGGTTAAGACCTGGGTCTGATTTGGTCCTTTAGAGGCCAACATTAGTCTTGGTTTAGTCCCGGTTCAGTCCCGGTTCAGTCCCGGTTTAGTCCCGGTTTAGTCCCGGTTCAGTCCCGGTTCAGTCCCGGTTCAGTCCCGGTTTAGTCCCGGTTTAGTCCCGGTTCAGTCCCGGTTCAGTCCCGGTTCAGTCCCGGTTTAGTCCCGGTTTAGTCCCGGTTCAGTCCCGGTTTAGTCCCGGTTTAGTCCCGGTTCAGTCCCGGTTCAGTCCCGGTTCAGTCCCGGTTTAGTCCCGGTTCAGTCCTGGTTTAGTCCCGGTTTAGTCCCGGTTCAGTCCCGGTTCAGTCCCGGTTTAGTCCCGGTTCAGTCCCGGTTCAGTCCTGGTTTAGTCCTCTGTTGACTTAGACCTGTTCACAGTTGAAAATGAAAGTCCCTATAGACTTACCTGCGCGTGCGCGTAGTCACTCGCGCGCGCTCATGAGCTCTCAGGCAGCGCGTGCGTGAGCGCCGTGACAGCAGCACGAGGACGCTGTCAGCGGCGGGAGTTATTATGCGCGGGAAAACAATGAGCCGCTGTCAACAAGAAGCAATGGCGGCGCACATCCGTCACTCAGAGAGCCGTCAACAGCCGCGCACGGCACAGGCGGGCACGAGGGCACGGGCGGGCACAGGTGGGCACGAGGGCACAGGCGGGCACAAGGGCACGGGTGGGCACGAGGGCACGGGCGGGCACGAGGGCACGGGCGGGCACGAGGGCAGCGGGAGGGTCAAACAAAGTGCGGACAGAAGTTCGAGCTCCGCTGTGTTTGGGTGGAGTGTTTTGGGTGGAGTGTTCTGGGTGGAGTGTTCGGGACGGAGTGTTTTGGGCGGAGTGTTCAGGGTGGAGTGTTTTGGGTGGAGTGTTCTGGGTGGAGTGTTCGGGCAGAGTGTTTTGGGCGGAGTGGTCTGGGTGGAGTGTTCGGGCGGAGTGTTCGGGAGGAGTGTTCGGGCGGAGTGTCTGGGTGGAGTGTTCTGGGTGGAGTGTTCGGGCGGAGTGTTCGGGCGGACTGTCTGGGCGGAGTGTCCGGGCGGAGTGTTCGGGCGGAGTGTCTGGGTGGAGTGTTCTGGGTGGAGTGTTCTGGGTGGAGTGTTCGGGGTGGAGTGTTCGGGCAGAGTGTCTGGGTGGAGTGTTCTGGGTGGAGTGTTCTGGGTGGAGTGTTCGGGCGGAGTGTTCGGGCAGAGTGTCTGGGTGGAGTGTTCTGGGTGGAGTGTTCTGGGTGGAGTGTTTTGGGCAGAGTGTTCAGGCTGGAGTGTTCTGGGTGGAGTGTTCAGGCTGGAGTGTTCTGGGTGGAATGTTCTGGGTGGAGTGTTCTGGGTGGAGTGTTCGGGCGGAGTGTTCGGGCGGAGTGTTCGGGCAGAGTGTTTTGGGCGGAGTGTCTGGGTGGAGTGTTCGGGCGGAGTGTTCGGGCGGAGTGTCTGGGTGGAGTGTTTGGGCAGAGTGGTCTGTGTGGAGTGTTGGGGTGGAGTTACCCGGGCGGGGGTGAGTCTGTTCTTCTTGGGCATCAACACAGAAAATGTTCCAGACTCAGAACTAATTTTCATAATTCACAATTTCATTTAACTCAGATTTTCTTAGATCAAAAAACAAGCAGGAAACTGGCACAGAGACAGGGACACGGACATGGACCAGAGACAGGGACAGACCCCCGGACCCGGAGCAGAGACAGGGACAGACCCCCGGACCCGGAGCAGAGACAGGGACAGACCCCCGGACCCGGAGCAGAGACAGAGACAGACCCCCGGACCCGGACCAGAGACAGAGACAGACCCCCGGACCCGGAGCAGAGACAGGGACAGACCCCCGGACCCGGAGCAGAGACAGGGACAGACCCCCGGACCCGGAGGCGTTCAATCCGTTCAGACCGACTTAAAGTGAAATAAAACCGGGACAGTGGTACAAAAAATGTGCCAAACGTTCAAAGCCTGATCTGGTCAGAAGTTGAGCGGGACCGGGTCTGGTCTGGACTCAGATGGGAGACCGCTGGGACCAGATGCCACAGGGGGCGCCAGTGGCAAAAAACTGTTATTGTGTCCTTAGGCAAGACACTTCACCACACTAGTATGAATGGGAGGTGTGAGTGAGTGGCTACAACAGTGGAGCGAATGAATAATGCAACAGTCTGTGGGTGTCCAAAACAGTGCCACATGAAGCAAATGGACTAAACCAGGACTAAACCAGGACTAAACCAGGACTAAACCACTTTCTTTATAGACTTAAAGGCCCAGTACCCGTTTTTTTCCGCATGTATTTGAGTAAAACGTGTCCTGCTCCAGTACAGATTTATTATATAAGCAGCTCTTGAGGTCAAAATAAGTCCTCTGGTTCTGTCTGTATCCGATTATGAAGTGATTTACCCTCAGAGAATCAGGAAGTGCACTGTTAGCATGGCTGTTGCTGTTACTGGGACACTTGTATAAATCTTGTCTGGAGTAGTTCTGGTTCTGTGGTTTGTGGTTGAGCCTTTCACACTCCACTTTTACTCCAGCGGAAAAGTAAAAAAAAAAGTATTTGGGAAAACGCCAACAGAACAACATATAACAATAGCGCCCCCTGCAGGATCAGCTCACACATTACCACTAAACTGTAAAAGAAAGTGTCACTTTATATGTGACACTGTGCTGCCCTCTGGTGGGTGAAAGAGGTACTACAGAAAAATACACAAAGCTCTCAGAATAAAACTGACAATACACGTATACATTCACTGTAAGTAAAGAAGGAAGTAAAGAAGTAAATAAAGAAAAGTAAAGAGGCAAGTAAAGATGTAAAGTAGTAAGTAAAGAAGAGTAATTACAGACAGTCATCCAAAAGCATGTCTAAATAGCCGTGTCTTGAGCTGCCTTTTCAAAGAGTCTATAGAGTCTGTCTCACGGGGGCCGGGGTCGGGGCATTCCATCATCTGGGGGCCACAGCCTGAAAGCACCGGTCCCCCCGTGTTTTAAAGCGGGTCTTTGGGACCATCAAGAGGCCCTGACCTGAGGACAGGAGGGAGCGGTCTGAGGTGTAGGGGCGCAGTAAGTCACTGATTTTAGATATGATTTTAAAATCAACACGGAACTTTACAGGAAGCCCGTGCAGTGAAGGTGACACTGCTGTAAGGATGCGTTAAAACAAGTAAAAAGAGAATTACAAAAATCTAAACAAGATGAAATAAAAGTGAACAATCATCTCAAGATCAGCATTTGATCAACTTTGTCTCAGTTTAGTGATGTTCTGTAGCTTTACTGGAGGCAGTGAGTTTTAAGTCAGACCTTTAGTTGTGTTTTGTTTCATTCACATGTTTGTGTAAGATGCTAATAGACGGTGTAAAACTTAAGCAATAAAGTGGCAAATAGTATGTAATAATATACATAATAATATATAATAGTAATACAGTTGTTATAACAATAATTTCTATAGTGTAAGAGTGTAATGGACTAGTATCAGAAGGTTGCGGACCAGTAATAAACAGCAATGAAACAGCAGCTTAGAATGCAGCTTGTATTTTTTAGCGCAAAGTGTAAATATTTCCATTTGTACAGAAAGAGGTTGAGGTGATGACTTCGCCATCGACTGGTTGAACCATGAACGGGAAAAAAAAAAAAAAAAAGACCCGGTCTGTGTGAGTAACAGGACCAGTGAATTAGCTGCTGGTTCATTATTAACAATTATCTCATCAAAATGACCAAAATGATTAAAATACATAATATCATTGATAGTGTACACAAACAGACATAATTATACACAATTATTTCATATAATAATAAATAACAGTGTTCCTAGAACTCGGGTTACATTACGTAACCGCACATAACGCCGTTCAGCGTCAAACCTGAGCGATGACGTGACGTTATTGGCTCTATGTAAAGCTACTGTGAGTGAGGAGAGTGTTACAGAGAGCTACATAATGCTAATAGCGCCTATTATAAAACATACAACAGTGAGCTACATAGAAGCTAATGCTAAGCTAACCATTGTAAATGAATGGAATGAATGAATGAATGCCTTTTATTTGTCAATTCCTTCACATGTACAAGACATACAAAGCAATCGAAATCGAAATTGTGTGGGCAGTATCTAATTAGCATGAAACAACACACTCACCTGCTGCTGTCGCTGTTTTTAACACGTCACCCGCGTCAGCGCCTCTGATTGGTCCGGTACAACATTTATAAAGTTTGGCAAATATAAAGCGATGTTCACACAGGAGAAAATAGTTTGGATTAAGTTTTTAAATATTGTGACCTGCTGCAGGCCCACACCTGCCGGACTGTCTGCCGCGCAATGATTAAAACTATTGGTCCACGTGACTCACGTGCGTCACGTGACTATGAGTACCGCGAGAGGGACTGAAATAACGCGAGAACTCAAGAGCAGCTCAGACAGCAGTGCAACACATTAATACATTCAGTTTATCCTCGCTGCTGTTTGCAGCAAAAATATTTCATTTGACCCAAAGGTTTATTCAAAATTCACCGTGGCGTCGTGGGAACAAAAAATAACTGCTCAAAATTAGGCAAAAGCAACAGAAACTAATGAAACTAAGAAAACCCACGTGTCCCCGGGTGCACTGATGTGGCCCTCAGAGGCTGAGCTGGTTTTATATTTCCCCCACAGGAAGCTCCTCCTCCAGGTGAGTCCTCGATCTCTTATCAGGTTGGAAATAAGGAAACTTCACTTTAGTCTAAAGTTAAACCGTCGATTTACTACAAGGGCCAAAGTCCCCTTTAAAATACTTAACATGATCTATAAACAGTGAAACATCCAAATCAAATATACAAAACCAACAAGCAAAAGGAACTGAGACCAACATGGACCTGATAAACAAATTCTCTCCCCTGGTCAGTTAAAATTCTTTTGATCCGTCCAAACCTGTACACCAGTTTTGTTATACAGGCAACAAACTCCTCAGCAGTTTTTATTTTTTTAGGGGATAAGCCTCACCCAGTTTTGTGAAATAATCTTTATTACACAGATGTTTTGATGCTCATCCTGGTTTGTTTCCGTTTGTATGAGTGAACCAACGAGGTCCATGTCCACCAACTCCAAAGGTTCACTGACCTACACAAAGAGAAAATGTTTAATACAATCACTTTAAATTACACATCATATGAAATGAAATACTTACAATTATGGGAATAAAGTTCTCCTTTTTTTAAGGATTGCCTTGGATTGTGTATCTGCATTCAGATATAAAAAGTCATTTGTGAAATAGTCTGTTGATATTTCAGCAATATAAACAAAAATGACAATAATAATACTAATAATAATAATAATAATAATAATAATAATATAAGATACAAGACTGATTAAAATACAAGTATGAATTAACACAACTGACAAATATTTGTGATGGAAATGAACAAAACCTCGAATGAAACGGGACCTCAAGCCCTTGATTTGACCTTCTCCATGTTTCATTTGCCACTGGCATTTCCCATGTGATAAAAATGAAACCAAATGTGCCATGTGCTTTGACTGGCCCTTTTCTATTTATGTTTTTAATATTTATGTCACTTTGTAGCTTGGACGTTTCTTTTGCCCATCCCACAAAATCAGGAGGAAGAAATGTTCTTTATTGTTTCATGTATTAAAGATCTGCTGCAGTGTGAAGAACGTCTACGGATCATGAACAAATCCAAATATCACTTGGTTTTGTAGCCAGACAGTGTTCAGATTCAGAGGACTGTAGAGCACACAAACACACAGACGCACAAACACACACAGACAAACAGACTGTGCGGACACTGGAACAGCACATTCATTTGGTTTTCCTTTATGTCGGACATAAGAAAAGCACAGCATCTGTTAAAATAAATGCAATATTTGTAAAAAAAAAAAAAAAAAAAAATGTGGTCAGAATAATGACAAATAATAATGATAAATAATCTAAAATAGGTTCAGTCATTCAGACTTTAACTGTCACATCATAATAAAATGGTCACAAACACAAATAACAGGAGCATTTCAAACATAATTAAATTAAATTAAATCTCTTAAAACTTCTTGCTGTTCGGCCTGTTTTAATCAGTTAAATTGTTTACTGAAAAATGGTGTAAACTTAAAATGTGACTGAGATACTCCTGCTGCAGCTTTTATGTCAGTTCTTTCCAGTCATCCATAGATGGCGCTGTCGTCACCCTAATGACAGGCTGGGCTCATAGTCCATTTACTGATAATAGTTTATTAATATGTGTCAGCCCATTGTATACGGTCCACCAGCATCAAATAAATCATATTGTGTATTGAAAATATAGTTTTTAGTGTTACTTTTCATGATTATCAACTGAACTTTGGCTCAACCTTTAACAGCAAACGGACGAGAACGTCGCCGAATCCCAAACTTTTGGCTCTTGTTGTTCACCTCAGCATATTTACCTTAAAAATGTAAATATTTTATGGTATTCCACAGGATTCATGTTTGATGCAAACTACGTTAAATGTCTGTCCGTCTGTCACATTTATTTAATAATAGTTAATTCTCTGTTGCAGTAGCTGGTTGTTAAATCTCATTCACCCTTTTCCCCCTCGTCCAGTCCTTTTTCATGCATAGATTTAAGTGTTTTATGTACTTTTCATTCAATCTAAAAAATAAATAAAATATAACACTATGAAAGTTTCACATAAATGGAATGGAACTAAATGGGCTCCGGTAAAACTGAATAATTATTGCATGTTTACGTCCAAATATTCTCCACAAAACACAAGTCACTACATTTATTATGAGTTTAATTCATGGAATAAAAAGAAAATGCAGAAAACTGAGTGAAAAAAGCATCAAAATCCACCTTTTTTAGTATATTTATGATTGATGACGCCATGTTTGAACCTGTCAATCAAACCTCCACTAGTGGGAGGGGCCTTGGGGAATGAAGGCGTCTGATTGGTCCGTTATTTATGTTCAGATCTTGATTTAGGGACAAAAATGAAAAACTCAGGATCATGTAGAGTGCGTTAATATGAACATTTAAGACCAAAACGCCGAGGCCACAGCAGCAGGTCCAGAGAAGAGCCACAAGATCCCAACGTGAGCCACTGGAGCCAGAGTCAGAAGAGCCGGAAGAGCCGCCTGGAGCACTTCCTGTTTGGATCACGGCGGTGAACACATTAGCTCTGTCCATTCATATGTACAGTCTATAGTTCTGTCTATAACTGTACCCCGTCTAAGTCTTACCATGGCTCTTATGTAGACTTTATTTCTGCTAAAATGAGCAGCTCTGTGGCATTTTGGTTTTATAAATGTCGTTCACCTGAGGAAAAATGTTGGAGACGCCTGCACTAGAGAAACCTCTCATCTTCTCCCAGTCTGTGGAGGACATCACCCTGCACTTCACTGTGGTTCTGACACCAGGAAAAGAGACACTGGGATTGACAAACTGATCTGTAAATCTGAACACGTGATCGACTGTGAGCTGGAGACATTTGTCACAGTGAGGGACACATAATACTCCCTACAACACCAGACTATAGAGGGTATATTAAGAGTTCAAAAGAATCTTTGTTCTAACTGCTGCTGACACTTTGCAGCTCATGTCATCAACATTCCCTGAGGTGTGATGCTAGCTGTAAGCACTGCTCTGTCTGAGGCTTTATTAGACTTTCATCGGAGCTTTGTTTTAACGCAATCAAACGCCTAAACAGGACCATGACTGTTCACGGGAAAATTAAAATATGTTCTTTAAATGGCTTTTGTGTTTTTTCTTGTGTTTTCAGACAATGTTAAAACTGCAAAGAATCAATATCGTGCTAAACTGACTCCTGCAGCTTTAAGCCTGTGTTAAAAAGTTGGACTGGTATTATTTACTGTATTACATTTCCGTATTATCGTTTCTATTTTCTTTTGTTCCATGTGTCACGTGTGGTTATTGTGTCGTGACGGGACGGTCTCCTTCACTGATCCTGGAGCAGATGTTCTGCAGGTCTTGTGTTCTGAGCCGGTTTAAAGTTTCAGGGCAGAGGAGGATGAGTTCAGACGAGAGGAGAGCGAAGGAGCAGTGTGAACCCAGACGAGGGACTCTGCACGTGGGAGCAACGCCAGACCCTGACCCTCTGTGGAGCCAGACCCAGACCCTGACCCTGTCCTCCTCTGGAGCCAGACCCAGACCCTGACCCTCTGTGGAGCCAGACCCAGACCCTGACCCTGTCCCCCTCTGGAGCCAGACCCAGACCCTGACCCTGTCCCCCTCTGGAGCCAGACCCAGACCCTGACCCTGTCCTCCTCTGGAGCCAGACCCAGACCCTGACCCTCTGTGGAGCCAGACCCAGACCCTGACCCTGTCCCCCTCTGGAGCCAGACCCAGACCCTGACCCTCTGTGGAGCCAGACCCAGACCCTGACCCTCTGTGGAGCCAGACCCAGACCCTGACCCTCTGTGGAGCCAGACCCAGACCCTGACCCTGTCCTCCTCTGGAGCCAGACCCAGACCCTGTCCCCCTCTGGAACCAG